>QRFJ01002816.1:0-132086 GCA_006176705.1 Cocos nucifera | reverse complement strand
TTGTCCTTTGCAGCAGCGCAGCCTTCTAGCTTTCAGTCGCCTTTTCTTATCTGGATTGCACCAACCAGCCCAAACACCTTTGGCGGAGAGGAGAGGGAGAAGATGGTTTGGCGTGGAGGAGAGGAGAGAGGCCTTGGGGTGGGATTTGTTCCAATATTTTTAATTTGAGTTGGGTGCAGGGTCTTATTTATAGACTATCTGTGATCCAACTCCTCTTCTTCCCAACCAATCACAATCCTTTGTGAAATCAGATCTAAATCTGATTGGTGGGAATAGAGTCCCCTTGGATTCCTCCTTAGATGGTGCCTAAGACCAGTCAAAGTTGGTTCTTAGGAGGAGTCTAATTGGAAATCCAAAAAGGAGATGGAGTCCCTATCCAACAGGGACTCCTGGGCGCCTCCAACTTGGGCACACGCCAAGGGTGGCGTGCGCCCTCCTTCCTTGCCAGGTTCTGGCAGGGGGACAAGCCCCCACCAGCTCTCCAATAGGTGCATGACATGTGGACAGAAGTCAAAGTATCAATGGTCAACATTTGACCAGTCAAAGGTAACTTTTGACCAAAGTCAAAGGAACGAGAAATGGCAGGTGACCAAAAATGGCAGGTATTGTCTTACAAAATAAGACAACCTTTTCTGACTTGGACAAGCTCCAGTCAGACCAAGTGAAGGCCTCTGATTGAGCACAAACTCCTTTGGCTCAGTCAGGACAACTTATTTATGATAGTAAAAGAAGAACGTTAGGTTCAATCGAGTGCTAGCACGATTTTCTTGAACCTAATTGAATCTCATTCAGATCAATTGAACTAGATCAGTTCAATTGATGATCACCAGATTCAAACCCTTGTTTGTGTGACCCAGTTAGGTTCAGTTCTGTATGGTAATGGGATATGTCATGATCTCTATCATCGACATCATCGAAACTCCTTTCGATGGATCAGAACTCTTCTGATTCGAACAGCTAGAATGATCGATCATCTAAATCATTCTAATTGCTCCCAAAATCCACCAGTGACACCTAGCAGTATATGGTGGCAACCCATCAGAGCTGAATGCGAACCTCTTGGTGCAGCTACCTGTGTGATTAAGTTCTTCTATCTTGAGCCCCGATCAGATTAGGGTTAAGGTGAACTCGTCAAACCCTAGTTTCTGTCATATGATGTAATCATTCGATTCAAGTCCGATGTGAAAATCTAAATAGAAACTCTTTCTATTATTTCACTCTGCCATGGCCATGGGCTTCTGGACTTGATTCTCATGATCATCATAGGGCTGCTCCTCTACCACCGAGGTAGATAGATTCCATCTTGATGCAATCCAGTTCCTACAATGAACATGCTATAGCCAACATACACCTCAGGGTTCCATATGGCTAGGAGACCGAGTAATGGTGTAGTCAAACTATAACACCCTCAAGGTGAACTGCCGATGCACCTCAGGTCAAAGAACCAGACACACTACTGCAGCATCGAGTCAGTCATTGACGAGAAGGTAGACTTCCTAATGACTACTCGAGGTGGTCACGCTCAGTGCCCTCGTTCTCTAACGAGTACCTGTACTCTCGCTCTGGTATCTTCACATCGTAGACTCAAGACTCATCTACTAAAAAAAAATGATTGTACACCAACATTCCGAATCAATCACCATCCTTGTGATGATCCTATGGTCGGGAGCATTTTATGAGTTAATAATGATTATTCATGTCTTAAATTTTCAACTCTTGAAAATATGAATTATCATTACCATTAACTCAAAGGATATATCATAGACACTAAATACACATATGTGATAGAAAATAATCCATTTTATTGATTATAATCAAAATTACAATTTTGCTCTTAAAAGTGTATTACAAGTGTCGGCCAATTCTGACTTCTAGGGCACATATATATACAGTACCTTGGAATCTAGGGGAGCTTCTGTTTGAATTGCCTGGGGATTCTGGTGTGGCAGATGAATTTGAATTCGAAGCTAGACTAGCTATGAATCTATATGCCACTTTACTAGCAGTCACAATTTTTGTCTTTGCTTGCCGCAGCTGCAAAACAGAAACAAGAACACCATAATATACCATACCAAGTACGAACAATGATAAGAAACATACAAAATTTAGTGCAGAAAATGGCATTGGAATGGCATAAAATCCATCTAAGACCACAAATGTTTGTGCCCAGTTAAAATGAGAATGTGTGTGTGTGTGATATTGCAAAAAACATTGTAAGCCATCCAAAGATTCCAAATTGTCAAGATGAAGCAATTAAATCTGCATGATCTACAAAACTTAATAATGCATGCAACACAACTCAGCAAAATTATGCTCTGAGCAAGAGTTTCGCACCCGGAATGCTGTATTTTCTGCAACTACCATGGCAGCATCGCCAGCATTGGCAAAGCGGTTTACCCAACCTGCAAGGTCATAAACTATGAAAACATGACCTAAGGAAATATTCCAGCCACTACAAGTTGTACATAACTGTAACTTACATTCATCATCATAAAATTAAAGCGAATTAAGTATTAGGACCGTTGTTCACTACAAATTACAAATGTAGAAGAACAAACTACAAAAGCATGAAGAAAACCATATGGCGAATAACTGCAGCCCGTAATACTACCACCAACCACAACACAAGTTCAGGAAATTCAGTTTCAGCTTTTACAAACTTAATATAAAATTGCACCAATTAGTATGAATTAAAAAGTAAACTTAATATAACATCCGACTTCACATCACAAGAATAAATAATTAAATAAATAAAGGAGAATGGATCTAGACAAGATTTAAATAATAAACTTAGAGCTCTATGATAGAAAACTGCAAGTCTAATAAAAAAAAAAAAATGGTAATCAAGTCATGCACCACAGCACTAGGGAACAAAATATGGCCAAGTAATAGGCATATAGACAATAGGCTTTGAGACTTGGTATGTCTTCAATAGTTATAGATGCCATATCTGTTAGCATTAAGGAGTCATGCACTAGGGAGCAAAATTGGGCTAAGTAATGGGCATATACATGGCATTGGCTTTAAGACTTATTATGTTTTCACTACTTAGAGATATGATATTTGTTAGCAGTAAGGAGGAGAACCATATAAGCTTGATAATATATGATTGATGTTGGTTAACATGATTATACAACGGACAATACAATAATAAAAGGAACTTCCAGATGACAATTAAAAAGTTAGCCAGACTAAATGCAGCACAAAATAGAATACTGGATTGGTATATTTCTGAGTTCAATCAAGCATTTAGAATACTAGAATGACAAATTCCTAGATAAGTTTCATTCACTACCCTGATATGACATATGGAAACTAAATAAAAGCTTCAAAATATAGTGGAATTGGTGTGGTGACGGTACACCTTTAAGTGCTATATCATTATCAAATACAATTGAGACCAAAAAAGATATTATTATCAGACCAGTATAAAACTGTTAATCAGATTTAGGTAAGCGGCAAGAGTAGAGGGCACATCAACATGGTGCATGGCAAAATCAAGGGTGTGATGATGTCTGCATTGTAGAACTAAGAAGTTAAGAAGGTTTGTTAGAAGCTTAGAAATAGCACCATAACAAATTGATGAAAATAGTGAAGGTATTTGACCTATGGATTTAACACCATATCGTATGGTGATACATTGTTAAACCCATTTTTTCCTTCACATACAGGACTATATGCTGTATATGGAAATAAATATATGAAAGTTTGTGTGTGTGTGTGTGTGTGCATATGTTGGGGGTTGGTTGGTGGTGGTTGGGGGGGGAGGGGGCGGTGTTGGGTAATGAAAATAAAGGGGTATCTACAGCACTATATGCTGATACATTGTCATACAAGCTTGTAACTAGCTTTTCCCTTTTAAACTAATGCCTGATCATCTCAAATAACCTATTTTCTCCAAAGAGAGTCCAGACTTTATCCATTTCTTAGGTTCTTTTAAGGCTTTAAGGTCAAATCTGCAAATAAGAAATGATACAAAGCAAAATCACCATTTTGCATGGAACTAAAACCTGACATCAAGGTAAACCTTTTTTTCCTTTGCATATGTACAAACAACCATTTTTCTTTCATATCCATATAAGCATGTTTCTGTTTGAGGTAGTCCAGAAGTTCTTTGATTTATTTGGCTTTCTTCAAGGATTTAAGGATTAATGTACAAATCAGATGTGATAATGATGCAAAATCATCATTTTGTGTGGAAAGAAAATGCTACAAATCAAGGAAACCTATTTTTCATCTGTGCACGTAGTGATTATTGTTACCTGGAAGCTTTGGTACTCCCAGCCTTTCACAGAAAGCATCACCGAAGTGGTTGCAGTTTTTTGAGAAAAGGTCATATCAGTCTGCAGGCCACTCTTGGCTAAGGTCCCTCAATATCTGATCTACTTTCAAGATTGAACAGTTTGTCTCTCCCAGAATGATACACTCACGGTAGGTATACATAGGATTTTTACTTGGTGGACAACTAAAAACTCCAGTACCATTTTCACAAAACCCAAATGACCATTCTTCTTCTCCATATACCTGTCAAAACAGATACCAACAGAGATAAAGCATTGATATTGAAAGCCAGAGGATTTTTATTTACTCTTAAATTACCAAATTATATTCAAATGGGATATGAAAAGTTCATCTGACCATGTATCCTTGTTGGTGGGAACCATGTCAGGAATTTTTGAGAGATTTTGTTAAAGTTTGAGAACATTGACGGCCGTAATATGGAGTAGCAAGTTTTGATAATTAGAAGATTTTGTGGCTGGCACATTCGTAAATATCCAAGTAGGCCACGTCAAAATTTGGAAGTGAAAAATAAAATTCAATGAGCTCTTGCAGCCAAAGGTGTGGGGGTTCGATTCTAGTTATCATTGGCCCTCGAGGGTAAAGAAGGGGGGGCGCATGGGGGGCATAATAGGGTAACAGCTGGGGACTAGCCCCTCCTATTCTCCAAAAAAAGAAAGAAAAAAGAAAAAAGAATTTCTAACATATTCTTAAAAAATCAAATAATGGTTAAATCCAGTGTAAGATAAATTGTACAGGAAGAAAGTAAGCTGTCCATAAATTATTATATTAGCTGAAGTATTAAGCTACACTTAAAAATAAAAACCTGGTACCAGGATTGAAATAAATTGGTCTAAGATCTAGAGCTATTTTTTAAACAGGGATGTAACAACATAACCACATTTTAGATGGAAGATAACGAAAAATAGTCATGATGAGATGTTAAGAACTCACTAAGCACTTCATGAGTTGTTTATCCAGGAAATTGAACAAACATGCAGATGAATAAAAATTCTCATTTACCATCCCATAGGCATGAACTGACCTTGGAGATTCATGTGGTTGTCATACAAGTGATTGGCAAATAGATTCCACTCAGATGAATTTCCTCTTAGCCTATCCAGGTTTAGGTTGAACAAAGCAGTGGTCGGTATCTCTAGAAATTCAACAATAAAACAAACTTTAGCTTATACCATCCTCGCCATTAATTCCAAGAAACACAGAGATGTTGAGGTGGCTAACAATGACTCAGAAGGTCGCTAAACTGATTAACTAAGGGGTAATAAACATTTTCACCTTACTGATGCAGTCTTTTTCTTCCAATTTTGATATGGTATGCAAAAGAATTTGATTTATGATCAAATTTTTCAAAAAGAGGATTGGAATGAGACTGGTCAAATTATGACCTAAAGCAATGATGCATACACCAAACAGGGATTCCTATTAGTACTAGAAAATTCGTCAACTTTGGTATAAAAAATTCAGTACCTTTCTGGAGGCATATTTTGAGCTGGACATGTCCATTTGAGGCATGCGAATACCCAAAAGCTCACTTTGAGTTTTAGCTGGTTGAGCCATTATGAAGGGCAAAACTGGTGTGAAGCTTGATTGTGAAAATACAGTTTATTTGGAGTCAAATAAATAAGCTGTTTTAGTTGTTTTGTTCTGAATTGAGGGATAGATAGCATCCTTTGAGTTTGCTAGACATCTTACGATCGTCATAGTTGTTTTCACGAAGCCTTGGGGTAAACTCTAAGGACCCTATGCTTCTGCTTGCATTATTTTTCAGTGATCGGACTTAACTGATTGTAGAATATGGACATGTCTGGGAGCGGCCATTAAACTGTGAATTATTTCATGGGTTCATATCCATTTGGACTAGCAATATGAAACCAGTTCATTGAGTTTGAGCTTCAATTTCTGAATACATCATGGGATGAACAGAGATCTGTCTAAATGCCCTACCAGAATGTCAGATCCTGAAGCAAGGGTTTCTAAAAGATTGATTTGACTCCTGAAGCAAGGGGACTCTCTTGCTCATTGACATGCTTACTAAAATGGTTTTCATGATTTCAGATGTTGTATTTGCGGTCCTAGAAAAGGTCTCTGCTATACCAGAGGGTAGAAAAGGTAATCCATCTTACACTTTGCTGATTTATAGAGGGATTCATTCAGGTCGATAATCAACTGTACAATGTTCCCCCAAATTTTAGTGGATCATACACCGATTACTTATAATGGAAAGTCAGAAAAGAACTATAAAATCACATTACAAATTACTAGCATGAAGTTCATACAGCAAAAAATGTTTCAACCATACTCCTCCTCACCTAAACGCCCTAATGACAAACTTCAGAATGCGAGTCCTACCCCATTTCCAACATATACTCTATAATAATTCTCTCGCTTTTGCATAGCCACCAATCCTCACATTGCATAACACCAAAATCTCAGGCATTACCCATATCCGTGCTCTGCTTTCTTTCAACACGACCACCAAAATACACGTTGGACGTACTCAATGTACATTAGGTGCATCTTCCATTCATTCTGCCCGTCAAACACGGTATCACAAAGCTTCACCGAAAGAAATCACCCAACTCAACCTTGTGGAGATCAAAAAGTATTGCCCAAGTAGAGCAGCAAGTATTAGCACTAGTGTACTAGAAATTCTACAAGAACAGGCTGCAGGACGGACTTCCTCTCACTGCATCACTTAGGTTTCTTCTAAACCAGAAACAAAAGCTCAGCACGTAGCGGAGATAACAATCACCCCCAATTCTAATTAAAGCAACACTGGGCAACCAGAAAACCAAACCCTAGATCTCAACCCAGCCAACTAAAAGAAAACCCCGCAGATTTCTTGATTAAAAGAATTTAAAGGGAAAGAGGGGAGGAGGGGGAACGAGGACCTGAACGGCGCTGTGGAAGACGCCGCCGAGGCCGATGCGATCCTTAAAGATCCGGAGGCTGGTGTTGTCGGTCTTCTCGGATCCGCCGTTGGACACGTCGTACACGTGCAGTATCACCTCCCTCATCTTCCTTCCTACTCACTCCTCTCTCTCTCTCTCCTCCCTTTTTAATTTGCTACTACCTCTTACTCTCTTGAGCACATCTCTTCCTTACCTCAATTTACCCTTCGGTGTAAGAAGAGGAAGGAAGGGGAAGTGTAATGGAATATGGACGATTAGGACTATTACATCATTCGGACAGAGAAGATACAATGGGATACGAACAAGAATCGGCTCTCCGGCGATTTTGTTCAAGAAATCCTTTGCCGGTTTCTTTTCAAGATAAAGTAGCTTTTTCCTGAAAACCTGCCTGGTTGTCAAGATCCGGGATCCAGGGGATGCAGCCACGAAAAATACAACTTAGAATGTGGGACGAGCACGCATAAAATCACGCCATGTGTCTTACGTGTTTTCTGAGGAATTTCCGACAATATTATCTTGGTCACCGTCTTCACTCCTAGAGCCGTTGCTTACCATCATCACGACCCAATCGTGACATCAAATTACTTAGAAAGGTTATGATTCCTTTTTCTCAATCTTTAGGCTACTGCAGATGATACGGTAATTAAAGCCCTACCAAGTCATTCTTTGTATGCATGGAGCCAAGGGCTGATCTAATGGACGTGGTTCCTTAGAAAGGAACCATATTATTTTTTAATTGATTTATCATATATCATGCAATAGATGATTGAAAGGAAGACCTCTCGAGAAATTGGCTCCTTTTCAAGCTAACTAGTTAGGGTGCGCATATAAATATTCATGATTGTTAAAATTTTAGATTTAGAATAATATAAATAAAATTTTTGGTTTAAAACATGATAGTAATAAAAAAAAATAAAGTAACAATAATTTTTTTTTCTAATAAATTATAGCTCACTCACATCTTTTATTTAGAAGTATTTTTCTTCCTCCGAACTTTTAAAAACCAAGATATATTAAAACATTTTTTTAATTATTCTTGGTCTTTCTTTCTTACTAAATTGGATTATATTCTCAAATCTATCAATGTTAAAGTCCTCTCTTATATAGAAGTCTATAATATTTTAAACTTCTAAAAGAGAAATTAAACTAAGGTTAATATAAAATTATAGAATAATTTAGTAGGTAATTTAAGGAATAAAAAAATATTAAGCTAGTGTTTTATATTTAGGGTAAGGATTTAAAGAGTAAGGATGGTAAGGATAATTTTGATATAAAAATTGATAAATGGAATCAAGAGAGATTATTATTTGATTTTAAAATTATCACTTTATATATAGTACATACTAGGAGGAATTATGAAGATTATTTGTATCAAAATTTAATATGAAATTTTTTTGAAATAAGTGGAAATATATAAAACTTGGCAGCATACATAGGCTAATGAGTTTTCTCTGCAACAATGGCTACTATTGATTTGTACACAAATCAGGAGTATGGCTTTGTAAGTTGAAATTAAATAATCAGATGATTGTAAGAATAGTCTTCCTTAACAGTAATTTAGAGAATGAGGTTTATATGGTACAATACATAAGAAATTTTATGGTCAGTGGACAAAAGCATATGGTTTGTAGATTAAATAAATTCAATGATAAATTTAAATAGACTTCCATACTATAGTATCTCGATTTTAATTGGATAATCATTATTTTTGGACTTAATTTTATATACCTAAAAGTTAGTGGAAGTAAGTTCATAGTATTCTTCTTGCTAACATTAATTTAGGTCCACTTAAGAAAATCGAATAATTTCTATCTTTGAATTTTACAATGTAAGATATAGATAAAGCTAATTTAGTTATCGTCATTCAGATTCACTTGGATAGATTCTTAAGATTACTTGGACTATCTTAAAGGACTTATATTTTTAAAAAATTAAATTTGGGATAAAAAAATATTCTTCTGGTCGTATTCATAATATAAAGGATGATACATTAAATAAAACTTAATATCCAAGAATTAATATAAAGATAAAGAAAATAAAGTCCATAACCTATGCATCTAGTATTGGGAACCTATGCACATATTTATATGGGTGCAGACATTGTTGTATCAATATTTATACATTATTAGCATGATCTATGATTGGAGCATAGAAAAATTGTAAAGCAAATCATGTATTACCTATAGAGTATAAAAATTGACATGCTCACATATAGTCGATCTAATCATCATAAAATAATAGGCTATTAAAATTCGGACTTTATTGGATGCACCAATAGTAAAAAAATTATTATTGAAATATCTTTCTACTTACAGGAGGTGCTATGTCATGGATATATGTAAAATAAGATTTTATTTACTACATTCATTATGAAAATAAAGTATGTAAACTATATAAGACTTTCTATAAGCTATGAGATTGTAGAATTTTATCACAGAACTTAGAGTTATTGACTCTATTAGCAGACCGATGAAGATATTCTGTGATAATATTTTTATAAGTAAAATTCACCTACAGTATGAAGAGTGCAAGTACCAGCAAGTATATTGGTGTTAAATACTTAACTTTTTATAAGAGAATAAAATGATATAGTATCTATGAAAATATCATATAGAGCTGATAATTATAGACCCACTAACTAAAGAACTTATTCTCAAAATTTTGAGGGTTAGGTGAATTATATAGGAATACAGCTCATTTAGTAGTTGATATATATTGGATGCTATGAATAAAATCATCACATTGAATTTTATAATTCAATTTATTTTATGCTGATTAGCTATTTACCATATGATATAAAGTTGATCAAGGAATAGACATAAAGTTTCGTCTATTCATAAAGCTAAAGTTTCACATAAAGAACTTGATTATGGGATGTCATTAGTGTTGTAATACATGAAAGATCGTATATTATTTGATAATACATTTATTACCATGATTCGCACTATTGATTATTTTATAATCAAATATACAGTATATATCCTATGGAGGAATTAAAATTTTCAAACATGGCCATATCAGTTTTTAACTATTAGATCCAGATAAGATTTTATTAAAAATTTTTGAAATACTTTAAATAATAAAAACAAAAATGCTTGTGTTAGATTGAGCCAAATGGAAGAATGTTGTGATTTCGCTAATTAGACCCATTTGGATATGGTCCATACTAACACGTATTAAGATTTATTTTACATGTTTTAATTAATCTGGACTCTGACTAAAGAAAAATATTCAATAAAGTAATATGGATATATTTGATGGTCAGATGAATTTGAGCTCTATTCAACCATCGTGAATACCGTCCATCTTCAATCTTTGCGGCTGATTGAGATACTATCTCTGATAGATGAAGTACGTTATAAAAGGACGTCTATGAACTTGGTTTCCTATTCATCCGAGAGTTTGTAAAATCCTTCCCATTAGATATATTTAGAGTAGGGTTAGAAAAACTAAGATGCTGCTCATTGTTCCTAGTATTTTTTTATAATTATAGATTGCAGATCGTTGTGGTTGCAGGCTTTAAATTGAGGATTCATTCAGGACTTGAATAACAACTACTGGAATATGATTTTTCCACATTATAAGTTATGATTTACTATAGTAATAACTAGTATCCAATTATGTTTATCTCAGAACTTGACCTAGGGGCAAAGCTACTTTAAGTTCTCCGATGATAATTAACTAATGCACATAGTATACGTAATTTAGGTTTGAATAGCCTTGTTGAAGAGATGAAAAAGAAGGAGATGGCTCATGCATTTATGATATCTATAACTAATTAATACAAGTAATGCAAGGGTTAGAAGCTAAAATATTAAAAAACTTCCTTTCTATGTTGTTTTTACACTTGGAATGACTAAAAGAGGGAAAAACAATATATATAACTCAAAAGAGTGGAAAAAAAAAAGTCCATAGAACATGAACACCACTCAGAAATGCCTTATTATAATGCTCAATATTTGGATTGCATCATTCAAATTGCCCTGGCTCTTAAATTCTAGCTAGTAACATCATATACCCCCGTTCATATATATCACATCAAACATATGCAATAATATTTCATCAAGCAATAAAACTTTGACTAACCATAAAATACTCCTAAGAGAGCCTGCTTATCAATCACAGTCGTTCGTGAATGGCAAGGCAGCTATGATTAAGCGAGGATTATCATATCATACGGATTTTAAATCCCATGGGCCCCACCCAATCATGGTCGTCGCACCGTTTGTGGATATACATGATCCTGTGCCGTTTAGCAAAATTCACGGGATGGAGAACATCAAATCGAAGAGAAAGAGGGCCAGAGTCCCAGAGAGGCCGAATACCAAGACGAGTTCTTGTTCTCCATGCGACAAATGGGCGAGAAGGGGAAATACTTTCTGCACCGCGGTATAGCTCCGCGGTGATTCGCGTGCGCGTGGGCGTAGGCATAAAAAAAAAAAAAATTTCTCGAGCTCGTGCGCTCGTGAACCACCGCGGACGATGTCCGTAAAGCTACGTCGCCCGCCGTGTAGTATTTCCCGGGCGAGAAGAGATATAGTTGATATGGGCCGAGCTGGGCCTCCATCCGCTAATAAAACCGGCATTACCCACAGGCGTGACGGGATAACGAAACCAGGTGCCCGTTCCATCCACGTTCCATAACCAGACGACGAAACGAGGTGCTCCAGCAGTATGTCGGTTTGCCACTTTGCCCGCGCTAACTGACCAAGGCCACCCTGGCCGTGATCGCAAACTACGAAAATGCCCCTCTCGTGGGGTTCACTGCTAGCCGGTCACCGCTCACGCCCTTCGCATGCCGCCAGTTTTATCTTCTATATACGAAGCCTGTAACCCCCGTCACACCGTCCCCCCCTTCTCTCTCCCTCTGGAATTTGGTTCGGAGTCGATCCAAACGCGTAAAATTCCATATCAATTCGATCCCTAATTTCTTTTTCTCAATCTTTTCTTGGTGGTTTCTGCTCGATATGGAGAAGGAGATGGTTCGATTCCGCCTAATTTTCCCTTGATTTCTTAAGGTACGCCGTAGTCGCCTTCTCTTTCAATTCGATCCCTTCTTCCGATTTCTTAGTTTCAATTCTTTACTCTTAGATCTAGGTCTTTATTTCCTGAACTCTTGATTGGATGTTCTTAAAGCATGCTTTCGTATCTTTTGCTACTTAATTTGTCTGGATGGAATTAGGGCTTCTAGCAATTTTATCCCATGGAAGCTGAATTTAGGTTTATTAAAGGGTGAATATAGGATTTTCTAGATCGAATTAGGTATAGTTGTACGTACGAGATCTCCAAGAGTTTATGTAAGACATATATAAAGATTTTCAGGTAAACTACCATACTTGGATGGGAAGGTGTTGCGTTGCATGCTCTAACTACTAGAAAGACTGTATTTTAAATGGATGATGCGTCAGTAATCAAGCTTATATGTCTAGAAGGGTGGGATTGCACGCTGTAATGAATGGAAAGTTGTTACATTTGCCAACTATCTAGTTTCTGTAACAACCCCGGATCTCATTCAAAAAGGCTAGTCAAAAGATATTATTTTAATTCTTTGATCATATATTATCTAAGATATTTCTAGCAAATAATCGATGTGGGACTAAATACATCCCCTCATAGGTCCTTACATATTCCTCCTATTTAAGCCTTGATGTCCTTGTCAGACTAATGGTCCAAATCCATGCATCCATTTATAAACATTATAATCGGCCTATGGTTAGTTCCAATGAACCTATACTGCAGTATTCTTTAGTCCATATAATACTATTTACAATAATATAGGACTTTAGCCAAAAAATTTAGCCAGAAAATATTATTTGGATTCCTTAAACTTTTATAGGTACCTAAAATCTTTCCAATGAATAACCGATGTAGGACTAAATACTCACGCATACAGATCCTCATAGATTCTTTAAATGTGTAATGCAAAAAAGAAGAATGCCATGTCAAGCCCTACCAAAGAAAGTCAAAATCATTTGTAGAAAAAGCCTCACCAGCCAAGAGGCTGGTTTTCCCATTCCCTACCCTTTTCCTTTGCTTCTTGCCCACAACAAGAAAGATGCTTTGAGAATGGGTACTTGGGGAGGTAGAAGAGAACAAGGTAAACGGGAGAGAGACAAGCTGGAGATCTATGACCTCATTCTAAGAGTGGTGAGTAGAGTAAGGGGAACAGAGAGAAGAGAGGAGAGGGGATAATTAGTGAGGAAGCTACTACTCTCCATTAGCATTGAACTAGTGTGAAAATACCTTAGGAGATCAGCATGGTGGAGGAAGGGGAGGGTAGAGGGACCAGATCATCGAGCATGCTGACATTGCCGGATGGTAGGATCAACCATTCCAAGGCGAAGAGAGTGGGGTTTCTAGGGTTTTGAAAAAAAGGAACTAGGAAAATTTGGGGGAACCATGTTTCTAGCAGGTTGTGAGAGACCAGCTCAACCACAACCCCCCTCCCCCCCTCCGAAAAAAGCAAAAAACCCACCCCAATCCCTGTGCTGTATTTATCTCATGGGTTAATGGGTATACCAGGTTCCAATTTGGGTAATACGTAAGAAGATCCAATTTAGACCCAACAACAAACAAGTCAAGTTGGGTCAAAACTCAACAAACCCATCTGAGTTAGAATGTGGAATGGGTCCAATAGTGGAACCCAATCCGACCCTATAGGTTCTTTAAAATGGATCGGATCGGGTCGGGTTGGATCACGGGTCAACCCGACTCATTTGTAGCCTTAAGCTATGATTATCCCAAAGTAGTGTTGAGATAAAGAGGAAACCATAGATGCCATTTGCAAACTGGTCTATAGTGTAGTAGTTGCATCCCTTTACTGCTTGGTAGAAGGTTTTACAAGAGTTTAGCTAGGTAGTTCTAATTGTCATGCTCCCACTATTGTTCTCAAAAAGGAGAAGAGAAGAAAATAAATAAAAGAAAAGATAGAGATCACTTAGATGGCCCATATTGGGATTCGAATGGAATTCTTATCCAATGGGAGAATCATATATTGTTTCTATTTTGCTCGTGGTTGATCTGTATAACATAAAGCAGGGTTTTAAATATCTGAGGGACGGTGATGCTTCTCACCATCCCCAGTATTGGGATGGGATAAGTCAGAACATGGACCAGGACAAGACAATACATTCACTATCCTAGGTGTTGAAATGCTGGGTATCTCATTTCACGAGAAAACTGGGATGGCCCCATCCCATGGCATTTAAAACCTTGATATAAAGTTTGACAAATAGATGATTTAATTTCCAGTATAGGCAAATTTGATAGACATAATCACCACAGGATGCTCGTGCTTTTTAATACATTATAGGTTAAATAAAATTTCTTAGTTGATATGCCTTGCCCTCTATGGAGTTTTCCAGTGGTTTGACATGTTATGTGCTTGAGACACTCAGATATCATCCACCGATGCCAAAGTGTTTACAAGATGAGGATCTACAGAACATGGCAGAACCTTTCTACAAGCATCATAGAATTAATCCACTTGCCCAGAAAGAAAAGTTCCTTCCTGTCTGAGGATTTCGTAATGACGGGACTTTTTGGTAACTTTAGTTCAATTGCTTATGAGTGAGGGGCACTTAGCACCACCAAATGGGGCTGCCAGAGCAGCCAACTCTGAAAGGAAGTTAATAAAAAAAATGTTTCTGACAGCAAACAATTAAGAAAGTTAGGATGCTTGGGTTGCATTCTGATAACCTGCATCTGATACTAAACATAAGAAAAAGATTTAAACAGACAACTTTTGAGTCAGAGCATTCGAAACCTGGAAAACTATGTAATACAGAGGAAGGCTTTTGTGCTATATTGAGATCTTATTTCTAGTTAGGATGGTTATTAATTGGGTTGATGGAAGAGTTCTTTCTGCATTCATTTCAACTCCTTTTGGCTGTAGTCTATTTTACAGACTATGTGTGCAGGAGATTGTGACAGTGTTTTTCTTTCTTTTCTCCCTTTTTTTTTTGTTTTTTTTTTTTGCAGTAGCTTTGTCTTGAGCTGCAAGGTCAAAAAGTCCTAGCTTTTTGCAAAAATCAGAGATTAAGAACTATCATGGGTGGCTCCATGGGCTGTGGGAAGCTGGGGAAAAATGCCATTCCAAATGAATCGGTCAGGGTTTATCATTTCTCTCTTCTTCTTTCCCCCGTTGTGTCTGTCTGGGATTGCATTTTTCGCAAGATGAGATACTCCTTCAGGCCTGAATGGGTGTAGATCTTGATAGTATAAATTAATTAGTCCTATTAGTGTAAGAAGAACTTAGAAATATACAAAGAAGAGATGTGTTTCGATTTTATTTTCTTGTTATAGTATGTACCGTTTTTTGAAGAGAATAAGCAAAGTCAGTAGTTAAAGAGATTGAAAGTTATGGAGAAAGTTGGACATAGTCAAGCACCCCGACATATGAGGAAGGAGAAGAAAAAGCAGGCCAAAAATGAATTGGATCGCTTGAAGCAAGCTGAGAAGAAAAGAAGGCGCCTGGAGAAAGCGCTTGCAACTTCTGCAGCCATTCGGTCTGAACTGGAGAAAAAGAAAGAGAAGAAGAAAGAAGAACAGGAACGTCTGGATGAGGAAGGTGCTGCAATAGCAGAAGCTGTTGCTCTGCATGTCCTTCTGGAGGAAGATGCAGATGAATCATGCCAGATCATGCTGAAGAACAATAAAAGATTCAATTCTTTGGACCATTCCAGCAACACTGGCCTTTTCATGGGATATCAGAGCATTGCAAACAATTCTGCTGAAGGATTGGGACCGTTATCTGCTTCATATGGCCCGTGGTGCTCATGGAGTTACTTGGGGAGCGGACGATCACTGTATCCTGGAATGCATTCAAGAGACCTGCAATTGCCTTATTACAAGAATGCAGGTCAAGGAGCAGATATCTCAGCAGGCCTTCTAGCAGCACAGGCTGTCTCGTCACTGCAAATAGCAGAAAATTCCCAATGGGATCCAATTGCCAGCCACCGAGCTGCAACTGTTGTCATCGATAGGATGTTTGGAGGGAATGCTTTGCGTGACAAAGCCAATTTCTATTATGATTGTTAACTGCGTTATCTAGTAGACTTGTATATACCATCTCCAGTGTGCTTTTTGTTTGTCAGTAAGCGGTCCATGCTTGATATTGAATGCTACTGTTGTGTCATGCTTAGAGTTTTTGCCTGTAGTCATCAGAGAGTTTTATCATTCTGTAAGATGATTGTGGAATATTTTGGCACGACCTGTTTCTGCACTATGAATTTTGCTTCTTTTTTGTTTAAATTGATGATGAATTTAAGTTCAATATTATAATATGCTAATATTTCACATTGGATCATACAAATCGCTGTGAAAATAAATTTCATTCTTTGCTGTTATGAGATATCTCTTACAATGCAGGATGGACCCTTTTACATATAATCCCCTGCTTATGTTCCGTAGTCAGGAGGGGCCGCGGGAGCAGGGAATTCAATGATGTTTACAGTGTGCATGATGTTAGGAGTAGAGTTTCACAGGGTTCCGTATAATAATTTTCTTTATTTTACTTTTTCTTCATGAGAAGTCAGTGTATTAGCAGAGAGGTTGGTCTTCCATGTACAGCCATTAGATTTTGCACCAGTTTGGAAGCTAAAATATATTTCTTTTAACAGAAATTTTCTTGAGGCTTATCAAGGTTCTGATACATTGTTAGGTTGCTCTGGAAAGGGAAATTATCTTATCACGAATGACAATAGAACTTTTAATCAAACACTACTTTTTGGGGCATGATCATGTTCATCTTGCTGTTCTTTTTGGTGTTCTACCTATGAAATTCCACATATGGTCGATTTCACCGAAGGCAGGGTTATCATGTTCTCTTGTTTAAGTCATTGATCAACCAATCTATTGGTGATCATGGAGCTGACACACTTCCATTGCTGAAATTGAAGAGACGCTGAAAGCTTTTGAAATGAACCTCCAAATCATGAATTTTCCTGATATGAAGCATGTAAGATGGCCATGGCTCTTACAATTGCTTCAAAGAAGACATCTAGCTTGTCACCGGTGGCTAGAAATTTTTTGTTTGCATAGTTTAATGATAGATTACGGGATAAAATGAAACGTGGTGTGCTGGGTTTTACGAGCAAAAGGAGTATTAGTGGCAGTGACATCCCTAGCTTGTTATCTAGCCGAGCTGGGAGCCAGACCTGATCGATGGAGACTTCCGTGGTGCACAAAAGAAAAAATCAAGTGGATTTGGCACAACTTGGAACACTTTTAGCAGGACTGGCGACATTTTCTTGCACCAAAAGCAGTCATAGATTACTAATATTACGTCTTGATCACAGATTCAAAGGAACAACAAGTTTGCAGTCACCCGTATTCATGTTTGACAAGGTGGAAACTGGTTACAGATGGTTTTTCGCATCTAAGTTTATTCTTTTTCCCTTTTGAGAGAGAGATGAATGGAGACCCGCCCATATCAATACATCATACACCTTTTCTAGTTTTCTTTTTCTTCAATTTTTTGATCAGTTTTCTTATCTATTTTTCTTGATTTTGTAACTTTAGTTTGTTGTCCCTACCATCCCCAATGTTGGTGTAGAATTTGGTTGACGCCGGACTATGTTGGAGCTACAGAATACGAGGTCATCGTCGGTGATCCGCAAAATAAAATTCTGATCGGAGTCGGAGGTGGTGGCTCTGGCAGAACCCTCCGACAATCAAGCCAGCTCTTTTGGTCAAAAAAAATGAAATACTCAAAAAAATTGAAACAGAGTTTTGAGCTTAAGAAAGAAACGTATCTGAAGTGTCCCTTATATAGACAGAGCATGTAACAAACTGATGGTGACAGCCGTAACTATCTGATAGTAGGCCATTCGGGACTACGTAGAGTTTGTTACAGGATGATAGTATCCATTATCGTAACATGCCAGTCTGTTGGGATTCAATGGTTGAAGTTTGGATGGAGCGGTTATTGGCATGAAGAGCTTCATATTACAATAATTCTGGAGAAGTTCGGACTTCTGATAGTTAGGCCATTCGGGACTACGTAGAGTTTGTTACAGGATGATAGTATCCATTATCGTAACATGCCAGTCTGTTGGGATTCAATGGTTGAAGTTTGGATGGAGCGGTTATTGGCATGAAGAGCTTCATATTACAATAATTCTGGAGAAGTTCGGACTTCTCCAAGGTTTGTTTGTCTTTGAGCTAGGAGCTGAAATCCGCGTAGACGACGAGATCCTTTTGAACGGCAGCAAGGACTTCGGTCGGAAAGAACTTGCTAGGCAACTGGAAGGAGTTTAATTGGAGGGAGCCCTTTGGACGACTGGGTGGAAATCGACTAGAAGGAGCCCTTTGGGCAACTTGATGAAGCTCGTTGATTGGAAGGAGTTCAGCCGGTGGCTAGGATGGGTTAGCATAATTAGAGTATTTTGGTGAGTCTCAATCGCTTCTCCGAGATCTATTATCTTCGAAGTCGTCTGTGTTGTGGTATCAACTCATTCGGCTATCAAACTGTTGGGATATTAGCTACTTTGATACTGCTTGTTAAAGATTTAATACCAAATTATTGCGGTAGAAAGGAGAAAGAAATAAAGTAAGAAAATAATTAAGTATGTGGATCAACCTAAAGGCTCGCCTCCACGAAGCTTGCAAAGCTTCACTATGAAAGAGAAAAATAGGTACAAGAGGAGAACACCAACTCTTAACTTACTGTACATAAATCTCTCTCAATTAGAAGCTACCCTCACAAAAATTCTCTAAGAATCCCAAGAAGATCCATAGAAGCTACAAGATGCTCTACCCTCACAGCCTCTTCGTCGAATGCTATGTACCTATTACTTCTCTCTCTCGTGGGTTGCACGTACTTGGCGCTCTGCCAAGCTCCTCTTGGTGGATGCCTAAGCCTCTTTATGTGCCTCTCACATCACACGCGTCATCTTTTCTGCTCCACAGCACCTCAGCCCTTTAAATATGATGAGAATCCTCTTTTTAATAATTCACAGGAGTTCTAATAGGGCTCGTTCTCCTAATATGAGTCGAACATGTCCTTGATGGAGTTTAAAAATATTTTTCGACCTTTAGATCATGACTACAATCCTCCATGGCCGCTGGATGCTGTGATCCATGTGCAACTACCGTAGACCTCTTGGATTAATCATAATCCGAGTCCAAATAGAAAAAAATCCCATCGTGTTCTGTTCGCCTCTGTCGAGCTGGCTCGATCAGGGATCGAGCTGGCTCGACTGCATTTCGTCCAGACTCCTGCTGTCCGTTTGCTTGAGAGAGCCGACTCGGCTGTGGTTCGAGCCAGCTCGATCTCAATCTGGGCTGACTCGACCATGTATCAGAGCCGGTCCAACTGCTATACTGAAAACTAATTCTTTTTTTGCTGTAGATCAAATTCGATGCATCAAATCCTAATAATCTCCATCTCGACTCGACATTCGTCCTCCACCTGACTTTGAGAGCTTGTAATCCATCTCACTCCCATGCCCTGACGCACTCCTGCTGATCATGGATGGACAAATGTAGGAGTCGAGCCAGGCCGCTCAATCCCATCTTTGTCATAGGCTGTGTCCACTTTGACCAAAGACCTGCTCGGAGATTCTCCTATGGTAATAGAAACTTCACTCTGCGACGTCGTCTCTTATCCTTCTGAGTCTTCCATCTTGTGCTCGATCTATCTTCATCTGAAGCTCCATCTTGCACTAGGCTCCTTCTGACTCCTGAAGCTTCATCTCATATTGAACTTTCTGTCAGATAGTAATATCCTCTTATCTTCTTCTTTCCCTCCAATATCATCCTATTGCCATGCATGATCTTCAGGATTCCATCACCAGCTATCCACCTGTAGCCATTTAAATCAAGTTTGCTCAATGAGATAAGATTCCATCTAAAATTGGATATGTATCCGATCTCCCCCAATCTTCTTACTGTACCATCATATATCTTCCAGTTGACCATTTTGATGCCTTTAATTGCACAGCTCGATCCATTCGGTAGATAAATAGTGCCATCACTACTCTTCAAAGAGTCAAACTGCTCCTTTCTACAACAAACATGATATGTGTATGCAGAATCTAAAATCTACTGCTAGGAAGAACTAGATACCTCATCAGATATCTCCAGGACATCATCTTCTAACTCGTTACTGGCCGTCGCTGTAGTAGCTCTCATCCAATCCTTAAGTTATGGGCAATCCTTGACTCGATGCCCCAACTCATCGCACTTATAGCATCTGACCTTGCTAGGATCCCTCATCTTGGATCTGAATCATCCTCCTCATGATTCTCTATCATTCCGTCTACTGCCTCCTGCTCCTCTAAAAATCATCAAAGCTGAGCTGCCACCATCTAAGCTCGAAGCTGGATTCTTCCTCCTGAGAACCTCATTTTGGAGTATTGCTGCAGTGACCTCGTCCATCTTGATGGTGCTCTTTTTCACTAGAAGAGTAGTCACCAAGGACTCATACAAAAAGAGAGCAACGCTAGCAAGACCAATGCCCTGATCTTCTCCTAAACTTTTTCACCAATATTGAGAAGGTCGGTGAGGATCTTCTGAAAGTTGGATAGATGCTTCCGCATGCTCTGGCCTTCGTCCATCCGCAGCTGGAAGAACTACCTCCAAAAGAATAGCATGTTGGTGAGCAACTTCGCCATGTACAACTCCTCGAGCTTCAACCACAGCGTCATCGAAAAAGTCTCATCAAGTAAATGGATCACCACATCATCCGCTAGGTACAAGCGGATCGTGCTCACTATCTGCATCTAAATCTACTTCTAATCTTTCACCTCTATGGTGGTTGGCATCTCGTTAGACAAGAGAGTGTCAATCAACCCATGTTGGATGAGAACATCCTTTATCCTTGCTTATCATAAGAAGAAATTGCCCTTTCCATCGAACCTATTGATCTCCACCTTGATTGTGCTTGTCTTCTCAATATTTTTCAATCTCTATCCATTGCTACAATCTACGCTATGGTATTATCTAGTTCTGATACCAATTGTTGTGGTATCAACTCGCTCTGATACCAAATTATTGGGATATCAGCTACTCTGATATCATTTATTAAGGATCTAATACCAAATTATTATGGCTGGAAGAAGGAAGAAATAAAATAAAAAAATAATTAAGTACATAGATCAGCCTAAAAGCTCACCTCCATGGGGCATGCGAAGTTTTACTATGAAAGAAAAAAATAAGTATAAAAGAAGAACACCCACTCTCAACTCACCATAAATAAATCTCTCTCAACTAGAAGCTATCCTCACGAAAGCTCTCTTAGAATTACAAGAAGATCCATAAAAGCTACAAAATGCTCTGCTCTCACAGCCTCCTCGCCGGATGCTATGCATATGTTGCTTCTCCTCTCATTATTACAAAAATGGCCTATGACAGTGCATACTATGACAGTGATTTTTGAAACCACTACCATAGCTCCTACGATAGCAATTTTTGTTAACCGCTGCTATAGGTCCGACCTACGGTAGCGATTTTCAGTAATCACTACTATATGTCGGACCTATAGCAGCGATTTTTGTATAGCAGCGATTACAAAAACTACTGCCATAGGTCCGACCTATTGCAGCAGTTCATTGTAACCGCTACCATAAGTCGGACCTATAGCAGCGGTTTTTAGAAACGGCTGCTATAAGCTAATTTATGACAGCGATTAATTATAACCGCTGCCATATATATATATTTAAATATTATATAATTTTAAAATTTAATGTCTATCTTTATCGTTCATTATCTAAATAATTATCATTAGAGTATCGTCGCAAAAGATCGCCTCGATCCGATGGCCCTAGCTTCGTCGATCAAAAAAATTTAATTTCAACGACCACGAATGATGATACGATGATCTGATAGATGGAGACCTCTGATAGATCCAAAAATCTACAATGATGATCTCGATGATGTTTGTAGCGTACTATCAAAGTTTTACTTCAATCGGATATCGTTATCTTTGTTAATTTAGTATAGGTTAGTTTCGACCGTTAAATGATAAACGAGTGATCAAAGGACCAAACGATATTCGATTATGAGATAATTTTTTTATAAATGATCTTGGCTACTATTTTAATCATTTTTTATGATAGTGATTATAAAATTCAACTCATGAGATGAAGAACGATCTAAAACTATACGTCTCCTGATAACCATTCTGAAACTTCATTGGTTGTTATGCTCGTGCTTTTACAATATTTGCTTAACATGAATAGTTTATACAAAATTGATTTAAATTTTACTATCATCATCGTATAAAATATTTAAAATTATAATAAAGATCATTTAACTAAAAAATTATCTCATAATCGGATGTCGTTTAACCCTTTGATCACTTATTTCTAATTTAACGTTCGAAATCATTCCTACTAAATTGACCATGATAACGATATTCGATTGAAGTAAAACTTTGACAGTATGCTACAAACATCATCTAGATCATCATTGCAGATTTTTGGATCCATCGAAGATCTTCATCTATCAGATCATTGCATCATCATTTATGATCGTCGAAATCAAATTTTTTTGATCGATGAAGCTAGGGCCATCGGATCAAGGCGATCTTTTATGATGACACTCTAATGATAATTATTTAGATAATGAACGATGAAGATGAATATTAAATTTTAAAATTATATAATATTTAATAAAAAATTATTTTCAACCTATGGCAGCGGTTATCAAAAATCGCTGTATAGATCTACAGCAACGATTATAGAACCGCTGCCGTAGATCTATGGCAGCGATTTTGGATAACCGTTATCGTAGATTTATGGCAACAGTTCGATAACCACTGCTGTAGGTTAGATTAAAAATCTTCAAATTTTTGCTGCTATCCTTCCGTGCGCGCTCGATCTCTCTCTATCTCTCCCCCTCCTCTTCATCGTCGGTGAGGCTCCTTCCCTCCCGATCGATGTCGCCCTTCTTTCCCCTCGATTGGTGCCGCCCCTCCTTCCCCCTCCCCCTTCGGCCCTCCATCCCTGCTACCCGCCATCCCCACCCCCCCACTCTCCCCTTGACCGCCCCTCCTTCCCCCATCCCTGACCGCTCCTCCTCGCCACCCCACTCCCACCCTCCCCTCGGCCGCCCCTCCTTCCCCCATCCACGATCGCCCCTCCCCGCCACCCTGCCACCCCCCAAACCCCCATCTCCGACCGCCCCTCCCCACCACCCTCCACCCGGCCCCCCCACCCCCCACCCTCCCCCCGGCCACACCCTCCTTCCCTCCCATCCATGATCGCCCTTCCCTGCCACCCCCTACCCCAGCCCCCCATCCCCGGCTGCCCCTCCTGCCCCCCCACCCGGACCCCCACCCCCCACACTTCTCCTTCCGATCGTCGATCCTCCCATCACTATGCCTCCCGGCCTCCTCGTCACTGTGCCACCCCTCCCCCTGGCCCCCATCCTCAACCGCCCCTATTCTCTCTCTCTTTTTCTCTTTCTCTCTCTCTCCTTTATCTCACTATCTTATTTTTATTTTATAGGTTACCTCTAGCATCGTCGTCCTCCTCTAGCATCGTCGTCGATGACCCTCGGAGCTTTTAGTACGATCCACTCTTTATAGCCGCAGGTATAATTTTTTTAAAAAAATTATAGTATTATTTATTAATCATGTATATTTATAATAATTTATAAAATATTTATAATAAATATTATAAATATTTATTATAAATATTATAATTATCTGCATGCCATAGTTTTTAGATCGTGTCATGGTGGTAGCCTTGGGCTGTGCCATGTCGATAGCTATGGACTAGATCTATCAATGGATTAGGTTCGGATCGAAATCTGAATATTCAAATCTAGATCCAATTTTAATTACCGATACCGAATCTGAACTCGAATACCTAATGGGTTTGTACTTGAGAGAGGAAGGGAGGAATCCGACCTCACCGCCATCATTGGGAGGGAGGGGATTCGACCTCGTCGCCATCATTGGGAGAGGAAGAGTGGGAGATCGAGAGAGTGAGAGAGAGAGGGAGGGGGTCCGGCCTCACCGGCATCACTAGGAGGGATGGGGTCCGGCCTTACCGATGAGGGAGATCGAGAGAGTGAGAGAGGGAGGGATGGGGTCCGGCCTCGCCGGCGAGGGAGATCGAGAGAGAAAGAGAGAAAGATCGAGAGATGGAAAAGCTGGGAGGGAGGGGTTCGGCCTTGCCGCCATCATCGATGAGAGAGATCGAGAGAGGGAATGCTCGAGGGGATGGCACAGAGCCAAGCCAACTCGGATACACAATCGAGCTGGCTCGGGCCATGATCGAGCCGATTGGGGGAGGACCTAAGTCGAATGTCTCATGCATGGAGCCGGCTCGGCTTCTGAGCGAATAGAATTTGATATGTCTCTCTAAGGTTCCAATTTTAAGCCTTAAGGTGCCACCATCATCTACTTTATTCTTCTTTCAGATTTTTGGATTAACACCAAGATTCATACAAGAGCTTGGATCTATGATTGTTGCTCATCCTTAATTATTTATGAATGTAATTCATGTTGTAGAATTTATTGTATAATATTTTTTGGATGTTTATATCTTATTACTTTTGTTTGTTGCATTGCATAATGATAGATCCGTCAATTGATTAGTGTACATATTAGAAACTATTTATTGATGCTATACTAATATTATTATTCAACATATTATATTGATTAATGTTCATTAATATTGCTGATCACGATGGCACCGAAATGCTATCTAGCTTTCACCCCTGTCCCTCGGTGGATTGCGCGCAGTTCAGCATCTGAGGAGCAGTCGGAGCATACTCCATCCATCTCGACATCGACTGCTTATGGACCTCCATCGATAGTATCTACTCCACCAACGGCATCTACTCCATCGACAACTGAGCCTCTACCATCGTCATATCTGAAACACATGCTACTACGTAGGCATCTGAGTGTACGTTTTTATTATATTAGCATAATTTTATTTTTTATATAGTATTCATACACTTATATATTTGCATAACATATTTACATTGCAGGTGCATCATCCAGCTAGACATTTTATGATCTCATACGTATGGCACACGTGTGAAACCGCTAGCATCAGGTGATGGTCTATTACGATGCGGAGGAGGGTTGATAGGGGAAACCACATGGGAGATGCATTCTTTTTTTTGAGTGCTTGTGAGGCGGTCGAACATCATTCCCGTAGAGCCCAGAGACTAGCGTTTGATGGATGCTGCCATCAGAGATCGGATATGGAAGGAGATATGGGTAAGTACGCACATCTTAGTTATATTTATGCATTTTATATGTTTACACTATATATGTTTGATTAGAATAATTTTGTAACTGATTTTTGATAAATTTATGCAGAGGAGATATGACTTCCCCGATCATGAGAGGGCTCGAGATGTCCGACTGAGAAAGATCGAAGAGTTGTACCGAGGTTACAAGGTCAAGCTCTATAGAGGATGGCTTGAGCACCGATGAGACACTCTGGAGGAGCTTATTTTCTGGATATAGGACTGTCCTCCGAGTCAGTGGAAGAGGATGGTTAGACACTGAAGGAGCTAGGAGTTTGAGATAAAATTTCTAACTTTTAAATTTTTCAATACGCTTAAAATTTTATTTAAATATTTTTTAAATATTTATATTTTATTTGAATACTTATTAGGCTACCTTCCATCAGAATTGAAAGAACCATGCAACCTAGGAGTATACGTACACTCTAGGCCGCGAGTCTATGGTCAGTCACGTGCATAGAGAGATAATTAATTCTAAATCTTACTAGATAAATTAAATTCATATTTTTTATCATTTTTTTGATAAATTTGTTCTTTGTTATAGCTGATGAGAGATGGACTGATCCCCAACCATTGTGAGATCTTCCGATCCAACTACACGGATAAGATGGGCAGGCCGATGAATACCACAATTGGGCATATTTTTGTAAGTATTAAATATATTAGTATTATAACATTTTTTATAAAATTTTATCTTAATTTATAATTACAAGATCAATTAGATACACTCACGAGCGAAGGCCCGGATACCTTTGGTCCTCATGACCATCTGTCTCAGGTCTTGGGGCCTGAGTAGTCTGGGAGGATCTGATGCAGGTTTGGATACATATCGATGAGCTACTGGTCTAAGGCGAGCGTCTTCTCATAGACTTTCGGTGTTATCAATCGGAAGAAGCTTGAGGAGGTATTGGCATGGGCAGATCATGCTGCGACATGGGTAGATCGAGCTGAGGAGCGCACATCTCATTTGGAGGGCATCATGAGAGATATGACGTCGATGCTCAGCACACATTTTAGAGTCACAAGATTCGAAGATATGTTGGCCCGCATTCCAACTTCAGCTCCGGCTTCGGCTCCAGCACCAACTCCAAGTCTAGCTCCAGCTCTAGCTCCAACTCTCGATGACGACGATGACGATGTAGATTTAGAGAACTTTTGATGTATTTTACTTTTTAAAAAAATATTATAATAAATTTTATTCGATAATAAAATTTTAGCATTTCAAAATAATTTTTATATTTATTATATATTTTTATATTATATATCTATATTTATTAGGTAAAATATATAAAAAATAAAAATTTTAATTTTTTTTAATTATTCAAGATCTATGGCAGCAGTTTTATAACTACTGCCATATTTGTGTTAACCACTATTATCGGTCTTTAGTGCAAACGGAACCAACTGCTGCATTAGACCTATGGTGGTGGTTAAGAAATTGCTGCTATAGATAACCTATGGCAGTAGTTACATAACCATTGCTCTAGATCGATCTATTGTAGTGGTTTATAAACCACTGCAATAGGCTATCTATGGCGGTGGTTCAAACAATCACTGCAATAACTGCTGTCATAGAGCTACGGTGACGACCGTACTAGCAGCAGTTAGAAAATCATTGCCATAGTCTATGGCAGCGATTTTTTGGGCTACGAGGCAGCAATTTTTTGGACTACGATAGTGGTTACGAACCACTATCGTAGCCCTTTTTTGTAGTAGTATCTCGTGGGCGCACGTACTTAACGCTCGTAATTGCTGTCATAGTTTTTTTTTGTAGTAGTGTCTTGCAGGCTACACATACTCGACGTTCTACCAAGCTTCTCTCGATGGCTACTTGAGCCTCTCTACGTGCCTTTCACATCACACATGCCATCTTTTTTGCTCCACAACACCTCAATCCTTTAAATAGGATGAGAATCCTCTTCTCAGCAGTTCACAAGAGTCCTAATAGGATTTGTTCTCCTAATATAAGTCGAACATATCCTTGATGGAGTCTTGGAATATTTTTCGATCTTCAGATCATGACCATAACCCTCCATGGCCACTGGATCCTATGATCCACGCGTAACTCCCATAGATCCCTTTGATTAATCATAATCTGAGTCCAAACAGAGAAAACTCCTTCGTATTCTGTTCACCTCCGTCAAGCTGGTTTGGTCAGAGGTCGAGCTGGCTCGATTGTATCTCGTCCAAACTCCTACTGTCTGTCCGTCTGAGAGAGCCGGCTCGACTGTGGTTCGAATCGGCTCAATCTCAAATCGAGTCGACTCGATCATGTTTCAGAGCCGGTCCGATTGTTGTGCTAAAAATTGATCCTCTTCTTATTGTAAATCGAATTCAAGGCATCAAATCCTAAACAGTCTGCAACTGAATGACCATTGCTAATTGAAGGCTAGTCAGGATGGAGGACTCACAGATTTAGAATTACGATGAAGCTTTTCATGAAGGAATTCAGGCTTAATCTGATGATGAAGCTCTTCTGTCTATTCTGGGTTGCACTCTCAAGATCCTAGATTTAATAGGGCCAAGATCTACCTTTTAGTAATGTGTAAAAGTTTGTCTAGGGGTAAGCTCTGCCAATCTATGGTTCTTGTCACGAGATTCAATCTATAATAGCTAGACTTGGTTTGAAGGAAATTTGGCTAGGCGAGAGTTTAGCTAGTATCAAGATTGGCCAGGTTAGGTTATGCAGGGGTTGAGTGCCAACCACTTAGGCGGTCGCCTTCACTGTTCAAGTTCATACGAAAAGAGTTTGACTGAAGCCAACTGCTTATAATGAAGGAATTTAGCTACCTTTACAACTTGTCACTAAATAAAGCCGAATCGATTGGGCTCTGCCACTCAAGCCTTACCATCAAGTGTGAAACGACCATTTTTACTATTCAAACTCATCCAAGCGGGGTTCGCAATGCTTCGCGGGCTCTGCAGTATATTCATATAGTCAAGAAGATCAGTCGACCGATTGAAGATTGGCCACCTTGGGATCAGAGATCAGGCCGAACTTTGATAGGAGCGGGTTTAACCCCAACAATAGTCTCCCTACTTTCAAGTTCGAAGTTTGAAGGGAGTACAAAGAAAGATGATTATCGAAGTTCTTTTTCGATTTTTCGCACTCATCAGATGAAAAATTTTGGCATTTATTATGCTGGCGCCGAAGCTTCTTCAATATAAGGCGACCCAAAAAGATAATTTATCAAAATTTTTGTCGGAGCTCTATCTAAAGTACAGCACAATTAAGGATCTGTCATCTGTCAATCTCCTATCATGATGAGTAGGACATGTGTAAGATCAATCGGAGGAGACCTGCAATCAAAACCATCTCGAACTCTTCAGGATTTTTAAACTCATCCCCTTCCTTCGGTGCTTCATCTTGACTGAGACCCTCTTCCTCTACCTTTGGTTTTCATCTTCCTCCTACTCAAAAGATTCGGCCTCCTTCACCATTTCCTCCAGTCCCAAGCAGATTTTCATCACGCTCATTGTTCCCCTACTCTTCCCAATCTAGGTTAGTTCCGAAATCCTTCTTTTGGTTATTCCTGCATCTTTTTTGTCTTCATCTATTCAGTTTCTTTTAGCAAGTTTTGAATCTTATTTTTCTTAATTTTTGAGATTTTTTGAAGCCTTGTATGATCTATATGTCTGCCGAAGAATCTTGGTCAATCTGTTCTAGGAGTTCATCCCACCTAGCCCTAATGGATCCATCATATAAGGACACCGAATCTGTAGAAACATCTCAACCTCCATTCATCCTTGATACCATCTCTTGTAAACTTTGGCATGAAGATCTTTCTAATTAGAATCCAATTCAGGATCCCTTCCGAATACGAGCTCGAACTTTCTAGTTCTAGTGACCGAGCCTGCTCTCCTCCTCCGGACTGCTTTTGTTTGTACATTAAGACCCTTCGAGCTAGACTTAGGTTATCAATTCCTTTTTTCGTAGTCATCCATTTTAGATTCTTGAATATCTCCTTTGCTTCCATGGTGCCAAACTCATTTAGGTTTATCATAAAATTTCTTTTCTTATGCATCATGGCCGATGTCCAACCTACCCTTTCTTTGTTTTGAAACTTCTTCACTTTTAAGCATCATCCTACTGCCAAAGATTGATGGTATGTCTCTCCCCAATTTGATAAGAAGGGATTGCTTAAGGGCACTCCTTCTCCCATTTACAATTGAAAGAAATTTTTTTTTTTTTGTTTTGTGTCCCTCCTTAGAATTAGGGCTTTCTTCCTAAGGGGATGTTAGGAATTTGGCCTGTCGAGCTCCTAGACTTGAGAAAGAAGATCGAAATTCGAACGACAGATTGAAGAACTATCAAGCCCCTTTGATTTTTGGGCTTCTGGATGATCAAACTTTATTTAACCTCTATCTCAATACCCTTAATCTAGCAGGTAGCCCTCCATAACCAGTCGATCTTGTATTGTTTCTCTTCTAACTTTAACTTTTTCTATCATAGAGATGACTCCAGAAGAATGTAATCATTTATCTAAGGAGATCAAATCTCTCAAGAGGAAGGATAGTTCTATCGAAGAATCATCAAAGAAGGTTCGCGTTGGAGAGCCGATCTCGATCGTGCCGATCCAGATAGTGCCTACCCCAGAACCTAACATGGCAATACTGAGTCCAGCCATGCCCGAGGTGGTTGCCTCCTTTGCATCTTTCTGGTAGGAAGAAGTTGCAGAGAAGAGAAAGAAGAAGGAGAAGAACGCCATCGCCAAGACGGTCATAAGGAAGATCGAGCACTCTGGTGGTGAGAGCTTCGACTAGGAGAAGGATTTCTTAGATGACCAGAAGGTTGTTCATTCTTTGATGCACGGCAGCATTCTCCCACACATCATTGAGAAAATAATTTGGATGGAGGATGCGGAGAGATTCGATGAGTCCTTTGCTGCCTACCTCGAGGTAACCAACTTTTCTGAACTTGTCTAAATAGGGGATGTATTTTTAAAGTTTTGACTTAATTTCTTTCCATTTTGCAGCTAGGGCATTACCTGTTCGCCCATTCAAAGGCAGTGGATCGCAATCAAGCTAAGATTTTCAAAGCCCTTCAGGAAGCCCAGGTGGGGGCTGAGAGGGTTTGGAACGAGGCTGACTGCTTAAGAGCGGCCTCGAAGGTCCAAACTACCAAGGTTGAGCATCTTCGTGAGGCGCTGAAGAGGGAGGAGGAAGCAGTGGCAGGACTAAAGGCTGCTCTAACCTTGGCCGAGGAGGAGAAGAAGGTGGAAGAGGAGGTCAGCACTAAGAGAGAATGGGCCATTGAAGATTTCAAGTCCTCCAAAGATATGGAGGACATTAAGATCGCCTTTGCTCAGAAAGCTTTTTTGGAAGGGTTTGAGATCTGCATGAAGAGGATCGCGAAGAACTTTTCAAGGTAAATCTCGATCTTTTAATGGATGAACCTGATGACGAGACTGGTCCCTCCAATGCCAATGCAGAAGTTAGCGCTGCTTCTCCCATTGTCGAGCTCACCCCAGAGATCTTAGAACCTACTGCGACAGCACCTGAATTTGCTCAGGAGCCGAAAGTGGCGGAGAGTGCCCCAACTTCGTCCGCTGTAATGTTGCCCAAGGTCAAAAACTCTTTGTAACTTTTGTTTTTCTTTTTTGATGTACTCAAAATGTTTTGAGTAATGAAAACATATTTTTTCCCTTTATACTTGTGTTATGGTGTGTGTCATCTAGAATTCCTCTAGCAATCAAAGTCACGACTCGCCATCTCTGGTTGACGTCGATCCCCTACCACAGGGTATTCCATTGAAGTTAATGATTAAAAACTTGAAGAAAGAAGTACATGATTTGAGGAAGAAGTTGAAGAAGATGGAAGGCGAGCTTCAGAGGTCCAGAAAAAATACTTCAAAGGCGATGATCGAAGTCACTCACCTTCGTAAGTTGCACATGAAAGATTTCGTGAGCTTCAACATCAAGAAAGATAACTTCAAGAGAGAGTTGGCTAATCTTAAGAAAAGAGCCAGTAACAAGTCCTGAGTATTAATTGCGAAGGTCAGCTCCCTCAAAATTAAGCTCAAGATGGTGAAAGAGAAAATTCATTTATTGTAGAAGAGTTCGCCATGGTCTTTCGACTAAGCCCGATATGAATGAGATTGATCTCAGAGGTTTTCTATGCTCTAGAAGTAGTTGCACGATGCTGAGCTCGCCTATGAGACCTACCGATTAGGTTGGTGTGGGAGGATATCCTCGCTGGAGCAAAAGCTCCGTACTGCTAACAGCGAGGTGGCCCGGCTCTAACAGTAGCTCATCGATAGTTACCAATTTGACATAAGTAGGGAGTCGGAGGAGATCGCCTCCTTGAAGAGGATCGTGGATGAACTTTCAGAATAAGTCGGGATGGAGAAGGCCAAAGTTCAGTGACTGAAGCTTCAATTGATTTGCGAGTAGCAGGCTATCAAGGATGCTGAAACTAAATCAGAAGTTTTGAGAAAAAGACCGTGGGTGTTAGAAAAAAACTATCGAAGGATTGATAGGATGTTCTGCGATAACTTGATGAGAATAAAGAAGCTCGAGGAGAAGATCGTCAGTCTGAAGAAATTCTTGATGATGGCTAGTAGTCCAAAGTCTGAAGAATCTTATCCTTCTTAGAACTTTGATTTTTTTTTTTTATGTAATTGGTCTTACAGATCCTTGTTTTGTAATCAATTTTGATTTTAATGAAATGATATCTTCTCGCATTTTTGCTCTATGTGGATTGAATGTTTATCGATGGCTCTACTTTTCCCTCTTCTCCTTTTCTTTTCTCCCTCCTTTTTTTTTGAAAACATGGTTGTTAAGGATGCTTAATTAGAGATCTTCTCCTGTGCCCAGACAAGGTTCTCTTTCCATTCCTGACATAGCCAGTCTCTGTTCTTGTTAGGACGAGGTCTTTCTTCTATCCTCAACAAGACTAGTGGGGCACGAAAGGGGCATTGAAGGAGCCTCTCCTCTCCTCTTATCTTAAATAATCAAAAGTCTTCATTTATATCAGGATGAGGCCCTCCTCCTATTCCTGACACGATTAGGCTTTGCTCATGTTAGGATGAGGTTCTCCTCATATTCTTAATAGAATAGTAGGGGTACGAAAGGATCATTGAAGGAGCATCTTTTCTTCTTCTATCTTAAATAATCAGAGATCTTCATCCGTATCAAGACGAGATCTTTCTCTTGTTCCTAACATGGTTAAGCTTTGCTCATGTTAGGATGAAGTTCTCCTCCTATTCCTAACAGAGCAATAGGAGCACAAAAGGGCCATTGAAGGGGCCTCTTTTCTTCTCCTATCTTAAATAATAGGAGATCTTCATTTGTGTCAGGATGAGATCCTCCTCTTATTTCTGACATAATTAAGCTTTGCTCATGTTAGGATTAGGTTCTCCTCCTATTCCTAACAGGACAGTAGGGATACAAAAGGGCCATTGAAGGAGCCTTTTTTCTTCTTCTATCTTAAATAATTGGAGGTCTTCATCCATGTCAGGATGAGATCCTCCTATTTTTGACACGATTAAGTTTTTCTCATGTTAGGATAAGATTCTTCTTCTATTCCTAACAGGACAGTAGAGGTATGAAATGATCGTTGAAGGGGCCTCTCTCCTTCTCCTATCTTAAATAATCAAAGGTCATTGTCCGTATCAGAATGAGGTCCTCCTCCTATTCCTGATATGGTTAAGCTTTGCTCATGTTAAGATGAGGTTCTCTTTCTATTTTCAATAGGACATTAGTTTTATTTAACGATGAAGTTTGGGGGATAATTTCCTATTATCAAAATTTTATACCCAGAACGGAGATGTCAAAACAAAAAAATTTTATTGAAAGAAAGTTATTGATGGTACATTCATAAGTTTTTCGAGTTCTATGGGTAGGGCAGATCGACTCCTCCAAGCTCTCTCAAGTAGTAGGTCCCAGGCCAAACGACCTCCTTGATTTCATAAGGATCTTCCTAATTTGGGACAAGCTTTTCTTGGTTCTGAGATTGTGAAACAGCTGCTCGTCAAAGCACCAAATCTCCCATTCTAAATACTTTGTCTCTGACTCTGAAGTTGTAATAGTGAGCAACTTTTCATCTATAAGCGGCCATCCGAACTCGGGCCTCTTCCCATTTTTCCTCCAATAAATTGAGATTAACCCTGAGGTCCTATGAGTTGCATTGTTCATTAAAAGCCACAATCCATACTGATGAAATTTTGAGCTCAACCAGAATGACTGCTTCTATTCCAAAGGCTAAGATAAATGAAGTCTCTTCAATTGACAGTTTTTGGATAGTTCGATATGCTTAGAGTATATGATAAAGTTCATCTACCCAAATTTTTTTTGCTCTTTCAAGTCTTGCTTTAATACCTTGCAGCAAGATTTTGTTTGTTACTTTGGCTTCGACATTTGCCTGTAGATGAGCCACTGATGTGAAGTTATGGATGATGTTCAAATCTTCGTAGAACTCAGCAAACTTTATTTCTACAAATTGGCATCCATTGTTAGTTATAAGAGTCCGAGGTAGATCGAACATGCAAATGATTGACTTCCAAATGAAGTCTTACATTTTTGCTTCAGCAATTTTAGTCAGGGGTTCGGCTTCAACCCATTTTGTGAAGTAATCGATTGCCATCAATAGAAACTTTCATTGCCCGAACGCTATAGGGAAGGGTCCGAGTATGTTCATCCCCCATTATGCAAATGACCATAGTACATTTATAGATGTTAACTCAGAGGCTGACTGTCTTTGTATGTTCACATTTCTTTGACATTGATCATACTTTTTGATATACTTAATGAAATCGTTGTACATGATTGGCCAATAGTATCCTTGCCAAAGCAGTTTATGAGATAAGGCTCTGGCATCTAGGTGGCTTTCACATATTCCTTCATGTACTTTCTATAGTACGAAATCAACCTCGGAAGATCGGAGATATTTTAGAAGTGGCAGAGAATATGACCTCTTATATAGCTTATTTTCATATAGAATATATCCGAAAGCTTGATTTCTCAATTTTTGAGCCTCTTTCGAATCATAAGAAAGAATCCCATCATTGAGATAGGTGACTAAAGGGTAGATCCAGCAGTGCTCATGGTCGATCTGCATCATAGACTTCAACTCTGAATTTAGGCACTTCATAACTTCAAAGAAGACTTCTTTTGGTAGTTCATTAGGGATAAGTGTGGCTAGTTTGGAAAGAAAGTCGGCTTTGGTATTTTCTATTCTTTGGATCACTGAATACTAAAATTATTGAAGGTCGAGGTCAGACTTCTCACCTTTTCTAGGTATTTTATCATACTTTCCTCTCGAGCTTCGTAGTTGCTACTGACTTGCCCCATGATCAATTGAGAGTCATTGTAGGCCTAAAGTCGATCTGCTTTCAGCTCTTTAGCTATTCTTAATCCTACTATCAGAGCTTCATACTTTGTTCCATTATTTATCGCAGGAAACTCGAAGCGCAATGCATACTCCGCAATAATCCCTTTCGGATTGACTAAAATCAAACCCACACCGGCTCCGAAAGTGCTAAATGAAACATCCATATATAAGGCCCAGAAGCCTTCGGGGAGGTTCGCCCCTTCACTGAGAGAGTTTGGCTGCAACTAGGGAGTGTTGTCCTCCTTTCGTTCAAGTTTGGGTTTATTCAGAATGGTGTATTCCACTATAAAATCTGTTAATATCTGAACTTTGATAGATGGTCGAGGTAAGAAATTGATATCAAACTCTGTAATCTCAATTGACCATTTTGCTATTCTTTCAAAGGTGTCTGTTCAATGAAGGACTATCTTGATTGATTGATTAGTAAGGAGCATTACAATGTGCCCTTGGAAATAAGGTCGGAGTCTCCATGCTGTGATCAATGGAGCATAAGTTAGTTTTTCTAACTTGGTATACCTGATTTTGGCATCCCTCAGAACTCGACTTATATAGTAGATCGGCTGCTGTGCTTTCACCTCTTCTTTAACCAGGACTGTGGCAAGGGCTACCGAGGAGACCATCAGGTATAGAAATAATTCTTCTCTAGGTTCGGACTTGGCTAGTAGTGGAGGCGAGCCAAGATAATTTTTCAACTCTTCAAATGCTTGTTGACATTTAGGAGTTCAGCAGAAGTTTTCTAGTTGCTTAAGCATTTAAAAGAAGGGCATGCATCGCTCGACCGACTTCGAGATAAAGTGATTTAAAGCTGCCACATTTTCTGTTAGGAGCTGAACTTGCTTTATCGATCTTGGAGCAGTCATTTCTTAAATGGCTCTGATCTTTTCAAGATTTGCTTCAATCCCACGTCTAGACACCATGAATTTTAGAAACTTTTTTGAGGTTACTTCAAAGGCACATTTGGTTAGATTCAACTTCATCTTGTACCATTGGAGAGCACTGAAGGTCTCTTCAAGATTGATAATATGATCGATTGAAGTTCAGCTCTTGATAAGCATATTATCTACATAAACCTCCATGTTGTGGTGATCTGCTCTTTAAAAATTTTATTCATCAGGTGCTGGTAGGTCGCATCTACATTTTTGAGTCCAAAAGGCATAACCCTGTAATAATAAAGACCATGGTCAGTAATAAAAGTAGTCTTTTCCTCATCTTCTAGTGCCATCTGAATTTAGTTATTGCCAGAAAAGGCATCCATGAAGGTGAGGAGCTCTTGGCCCGAAGTTGCATTCACCAATTGGTCGATCCTTGGCAGGAGGTAGCTGTCTTTTGGATAGATCTTATTCAGCTTGTTGAAGTCGATACACATCCTCTATTTGCCATTCGTCTTTTTGACAAAAACCACATTAGAGATCTAGTTCGGATAATTGACCTCACGAATGAATCCAGCATTAAGGAGTTTATCAACCTCTTCTATAATTATCTTTTGCCTCTCCAGTGTACAACTCCGCATCGTTTTCTTCATAGGCCGACACTTGGAATTGACAGCCAGACAATGCTCCATAACTTTAGCCCCAATTTTCGACATGTCTATGGGAACCCAAGCAAAGATATTTGCATTCTTTTGAAGGAAGGTGATGAGCTATTTTCTGACCTATCCTTCCAAATTGGAGCCGATCTATACTGTATGTTTTGCATTTTCATCATTCAAAGGGATGGTTATAAGATCTTTCATAGGCTCACCCCGCTCCCCAATAAGATTGTCTCGGACATCTAGCCCATCTATGGGGCAAGGGTTTGACTGTGCGCCTCTTTGCAAAGCAATCGAGTAGTAGTGTCTTGCCAAAGCTTAATCTCCTCTGATCTCTTCGATCTCATAGTTTGTTGGAAACTTTATTTTCAGATAGTAAGTTGATACTATTACTCGGAGTGCGTTCAAAATAGGTCGGCCAAGGATTACATTATAAGCAAATAGAGCTTTCACCATTAGAAAATCTACTTATGCTCTAGATTGCCTTGGGTATCATCCTACAGCTATAATTAATATTATTTTTTCTTCAACCAGCACAGCATTGCCAGTGAAGCCTATCAATGGAGAGTTCATTAGTCCTAATCGATTATTAGGTATGAACATCTTAAGAAAAGCATCATAAAATAAGACATCGACAAAACTTTCATTATCAATAAGAATGCGGTCTACATCATAATCAGTAATATTTAAAGAAACTACAACCACGTCATCATGAGAAAATTAAATCCCTTGAGCATCTTCTTCAGTGAAAGTTATGAGTTCTTCAATCCTCTGCTTCTTCGCAGGCTCTGTCGACCCACTATTCTCTTTTTGCCAAAGTTCTCTAGAGATGGTGTTAATAATACTAAGAGGAGGTCAATCTCCTAGTTGCTCCTCCCTCCTTGGTGATTCTAGTTGCGGTAGCACCTTCGATCAATCATCTTTTCCTTTAGGACGATGTCGTAGAAATCATCCTAGTCGGTTTCATTTGATGAGCTCCTCGATCTCATCTTGGAAGCTAGATACATTCTTCCGTATTATAACCATGGTCATAATGGTAGAGGCAATACTTAATACGATTATGCTTGCTCGGATGAGTGTGCATCATCTCTGGTCTCGGCAGCTGCTCCTTGATCTCCGTCAATACTTGAGTCTTTGGAGCGTTGAGGGGTGCATAGTTATAGAATCTTATGGGAGAAGAATTTCATCGTGCCTTTCTATCAAGGCTTCTTTGTCTTCAAGCTCAGGGAGGAGTCCAGGCTTGCCTGCGCTTAGGAGGAGTTCTAGAGTGTGGTTGAGCTTCACTCAGCTTTTCTTCAATTGCGAGCTTGCTAGGTTCGCCCGCATGCCGCTCTCCTATAGCTTCGAAATCTTTAGCCTTAAAGAACTCTTCTGCTCGGGCGTAGCCATCAACCTAAGCCAACATATCAATAAAATTTTTAGGATACTTTTTCTCTAAAAAAAATAGCAGATCATTCTTCTGAAGGCCGTCCTTTAATGCTGCCATTGCAATAGATTGATCCAAGTTTCGAATCTTCAGAGAAGCGGTATTGAAGCGGCTGACGTAAGCTCGAATGGACTTTTCTTTCCTTTGCTTGATGTTGATAAGAGAGCCAAACCTCATCGGGGATACCGACTGCTAATAAAATGAGTTACGAATTCATGGCTCATTTGATCAAAAGAGAAGACCGTACCCAACTTAAAGAGTCGAGTGCCAATTTCTTATTGCTTTCTTTAGGATGGATGGAAAAGCTTGACACAGAATGACGTCTGGCGCACCATGGAGCAGCATCATAGTTCGAAAGACCTTTAGATGATCAATCGGATCAATGGTCCTATCGTAGCTCTCAAATTAGAGGAGCTTGAAGTTCGACGGGATTGGCTCCTGCATAATTTACTGGGAGAAAGGGAGGTCGGTGCAAATGTCGTTACCGTAAGTGGGGGGAGCATGACGGAGTTTCTCAATCCATCGATTCATCTCTTATAGTTTTTGGTCCAAGAGATCCTCTTGATCATGAATCTCTAAGATTTTTTGGTAGAATGAAAGTAGAGATCCGTCGGAGGTAGAATCATAATCAGAGTAGGGGCTCTCTGCCCTCTGCTTCTTCCTTTCAAAAGTTATGGGATGACTCGCTCAGGTGGGCCATCTCTGCATCGAATCTCAAAATTTTGGTGAGGCTTGCTCTGGCTGAACTTGATTTCAGGGGTTGCTACCGCTACATGACCTGTACTGCTTCGATGAGGCCTCTAATCTACTGGATTAGCAGGTGAAATTACTTCGAATCCACCATGACCGTTGGTGGAGAAGGTTGAGATGCTGGTGGTGGATTAGGGATAGGCGAATCTAGCTCAGATCTAATGACAGAAGCAGTAGACCACCAGATGGTCATCTTCTTTGAAGGTATTTTTGGTGTTGAAAAAGATCAAATAGTGATGGATCTTGAAGGATCAAAAGAAGAAAATGAATAAAATCGACTGAGCACTTCTTTTAGAACAAGGACTTACAGAATTTCTTCCTTTAGCGCCAATTATGTTGGTGCAAAATCTGGTTAACGCCGGATTATGCTAGAGCTGAAGAAGATGAGATCATCATCGGTGACCTACAAAATAAAATTTTGACTAGAGTCAGGGGTGGTGGCTCTAGTAGGATCCTCCGACGATCAAGTTAGCTCTTCTGACCAATAGTGGAGTGCTCAAAAAAATTAAAATAGAATTTTGAGCTTAAGGAAGAAACGTATCTAGAGTATCTCTTATATAGATGGAGCATGTAACAAACTGATGGTGACAGTCGTAACTATCTAGTAGTGGACCATTCGAGACCACGTGAAATTTATTATAGGAGGGTAGTGTCCGTTGTCATAACGTGCCAGTCTGTTGGAATTCAATAGTTAAAGTTCGGATTGAGCGGTTATTGATGATGAAGAGCTTTATATGACAATAATTCTAGAGAAGTTCGGACTTCTTCGAGGTTTGTTTGCCTTGAGCTGGGAGCTGAAATCCGCATAGACGATGAGGTCCTTCTGGGCGGCAATAAGGACTTCGGTCGAAAAGAACTTGCTAGGCAACTGGAAAGAGTTCAATTGGAGGGAGCCCTTTGGGCGACTGGGTGGAAATTGGCTGGAAGGAGCCCTTCGGGCGACTGGATAGAGCTCATTGATCGAAAGGAGTTCAACTGGTGGCTGGGATGGGCAAGCACAATTAGAGTATTTTGGTGAGTCTCAATCGCTTCTCCGAGGTTCGATTATCTTCGAAATCATCTGCAACTGAATGACCATCGCTGATTGAAGGTTGGTTAGGATAGCGGACTCATAGATTTAGAATTACGGCCAAGCTTTTCATGAAGGAATTCAGGCTTAATATGATGACGGAGCTCTTCTGTCTATTCTGGGTTGCATTCTCGAGATCCCAGATTCGATAGGGCCAAGATCTGCCTCTTAGTAAGGCGTAGAAGTTCGTCTAGGGGTAAGCTCTGTCAGTTTGTGGTTCTTATCGTGAGATTCAATCCACAATAACTAAACTTGGTCTGAAGAAAATCTGGCTAGGTGAGAGTTCAGCCAGTATCAAGATCGACTAGGTTAGGTTATGCAAGGATTGAGTGCTTAGCCAACCACTTAGGCGGTCGTCTTCATTATTCAAGTTCATACGAAAGGACTTCGACTGAAGCCAACTACTTATAATGGAGGAATTTGACTGTCTTTACAACTTGTTACCAAATAAAGTCGGACCGATCGGGCACCGCCACTCAAGCCTTACCATCAAGTGGGAAACGACCATTTTTACTATTTAAGCTTGTCTGGGCGGGATTCACAATGCTTTGCGAGCTCTGTAGTATATTCATGTAGTCAAGAAAATCAATCAGCTGATTGAAGATCGGCCATCTTGGGATTAGATACCAAGCCAAACTTTAGTAGGAGTGGATTTAACCCCAACATCCAGCATTTTCAAGAACCAAGTGAAATTTATATGCAGATGAGTTTGTCGGGTTATTACTTAATTTTATAGGAAATACTTTTCTTTATTGGCTTGTTCCTATCAACCTTATCTTTTTATACATAATGCAATACATTTATATTATATATATATTGCAAACTTCTGATTGAAGCTCATGCGTCACCATCCTTTACCTTTTCAAACTCTACCTCAATTCATGGAACCCTTCTCATGCGTCACAATCCTTTACCTTGTTACTATTATCTTTCTTTTCTACGGATAAATATATCCTTTATCAACTTCAAGATAGAGAATGAAAGGATGATATTATATTAAAACATAGTCGAAAGTACATGTATCAAATTTACTTCAAAATATTGGTCATTGGCACCATAGATTCTGTCATCTCCATGCACTCTTGCCTGTTAAGTAAAGCTATATTCCATCAGCACAAAATACATTTGCAACGAGCACAAGTTTCAGCAAAGCAAAATATGCTTGAACCACCGGCTAAGCAAATGCATTGCAAACATGACTTTATACTTTCCTCTGTTCCCCATCTCTCCCCTAGTATTTTCCTCTCTAACAACCTATTAGACGGTCAGTCACCAACCAATCTAGCATTTTTGCTCCAAATCTCATCTCATCTACATTCACCAGATAATGGCTTCTGCTTCCCTTCAAACTCCAGCTCTCAGCTCAAGACTTGGTCAGAATATCCCTAATATGTCATTTCGACCAACCTGTGCTCACCATACTTCCATTGCTCTTAAACCAGAGAAATGGCCTCAACATAAAAACAAGGGAAGAGCAGCATATTTGAAGAGGACTAACATATGGAGACCACTCTGTGTCAGAAGACCATTGGAACCAGGGGAGCCTCATTTTCTGAAGAATTCCACTCATTCACCTCTATCTGATGCAGTTCTCGAATTCTACTCGTCCATCAATGACAAGGACCTGAATAAATTAGAGCAGCTCATCTCTGATGATTGTGTCTTCGAGGATTTGACATATTTCAAACCACTAGAACGAAAGGTCACATAATTCATCCTTGCTCGCTGTGATCTCTTAAAGTGATGTGCTTAACAGAAATGCACTAAGAATTAGAACTTCTGTGCTTTGTATGCAGAAGATTCGCCACTTCTTCAAACGACTGACAGGAGCCATGGGAAAGCATGTGAGTTTCGTCATCGATAGGGTGCTTGAAGGGAAGGAGCTAAACGTTGCAGTAACATGGCATCTAGGTAAAACCTCTTTAATCAATCCAGCCATCGCATGTAAATTTATCTGATAGCATATTATTATTGCAGAATGGAACAATGAGTTCATCCCCTTCAGCAAAGGCTGCAGCTTCTATAAATGCTCAAAGAAAGGAGAGCAGTTGATTATCAAGTAGCTAACAAGTTCATTTGATTCCTTTTTTTTTTTTTTCGTTTTCGTTTTAACTAGTACAACAAGCAATAAACACTAAAATTTAGTAATTGCACCCACCACGAGCCTTTTGATATATGGATTATAATTTGTTGGCATGTATCGCAGGGAAGCTCGTGTCTTCGTTGAGTCACCAATGAAACCAGGAGATCTTGCACTGGTAAGCCAACACGAAAAGAATAAAGTTTAGATGCCATAGCTGCTGCAACCTGGGAAAGGTTGACCTTTAGTTCAAAACATGGTGATTTTGAGTGCATGTCTAGCGCAAACTGGATGAGGAAGTCAAAAATAAAAAAGAAGAAAAGGAAGGCAAACTTCACTAGTGAAATCTACTGATGTAGGCTTGTTTTCCGAAAATTCAGGAAATGCTGAAGATCATTATTTCACTATTCGACAAGTTTCCTAAATTGGCTGAGAGTATGTCCATTCACTTGCATCATCTTTATATTGCATTACAGTTTAACACAGTCATGACTATTAATTATAACGCATGCCTATGGCTGGAACTGTAGGTTTTCTACAGAAGCCTGATGCAATGGTTCTTTTGCTCCAGAAGATTTACAAGTGGCTTATAGAGCCTATGATCTTTCCATTTTTGGTGTACTACACCCATGTTTGGAGATATGTGGTTCGAGGGCTAAGCTACGTGCTCAACATGCTGCAGAAAATCCTGAAGCTCTTCATATGAATGCCATGCAAGATTTTTGTTAATTGTCATCTCCGTTGCTGCTTGACGTTTCCAGTAATGAGGGAACAACCAAAGGGCCAAGAACAGGTGGCCTGTGAAAGGCTACCGGTGGCTCAGCATTGTTGTCTGTTACCTGGCCTCCTTTCCTAGGATCCTTTTCATGTTTATTCGTGGTTGAAACTTCCATGAATCCTGTTCATACGGTGTCCGTTGTCACAAAATAGAAATCGAGTCTGCTGCAAGTTTGAAAAAAAATAAAAGGCAAGCATAACGTAACTCCATGTCCCTTTGATCGGATGGGGTTGCTTGAGAATATTTTTTGCAGGTAACGTGGAGGCTTCCCTCATTTATGTTTTGGCAGTTTAAACCTCACATGTGAAAAAGTTTTTGGTGCTGAAAACCCAATTCTATTAAATAATTATAACTGGACACTATTTTACAGCCTAGCAGATCAAAATCAATCAAAAAATTTTAGAGCATATTTGGTTCGCGATTGAAATCAAAATTGGAATAGATTGAAATTGAAATCGAAATGATCATATCCCTCGATGTGTTTGGTTTGCAATTGGAATCAGAACAATATTTGGAGAATTAGAAGAGAGTGGGATCCGATTTTGGGGGATCGAGGCATTTCTCATTTTCCTTGAAATTGGTATGAGAATGAAATGATGGTGTATTTGATTGGAGGGAGTTGGATGCTGTAATAGGAATGAGATTGGATGACTTTTATTCCAACCGATTGGTTGGAGCTAGTCCTGTTCTGATTACTAGCCAAATATTTCAGAAGACATGGCTATTTCGATTACCATTTCAATCCATTCCAATTCCGATTTCAATTGCAAACCAAACATTCTCTAAGAGTCACTCATTTATATTCCTGTTCCGAAGTCCAACTCCCTCTAACCAAATATGCCCTTACTTCAATGGAATGAAGCCCAACAAAAAATAAAACCACAGAAAGAAGCAATCTGAGATTAAGTGGCAGGTCATGTGGCAAGCATTACAGATTATTTGTAATAAACATATAATTTATTCAGTCCACAAGTAACCAAGGAAAAACAAATCATGGCAAATAAACTAGAAAGCAGCAGATGAGAAAATAACGGATTACTTTGTAAACCTCCTACCTATAGCAGGTGGTAATGCAAAAATTTTTCAATCATTACCAGAAAAGGGCAGATATCTAAAAACACGTAATCTCCAGTATTTCAACACATAATAGGACTCAAAGAACAAAAAATCCCCGGAGCAGCACCATAGTTTCTTAATATTTCAACAAAACTCTCGACCCAAATTCTCCACTTAATTTCAAAGAACGCAATCTTTCTAGTGCGCTAACATGGTTTATAGATTCAGAGATTTTTGCCAATAAACTGATATGTTCGAATATCGCTGCCTATTTAAGAATTCACCATAACATATTCATTAATCTATGATCTATATCTACCTTATAAGTTTTGTTTATCCCAGGAGTTCTCCAAACATCACACAAAATTTTGTTGGGTTTTTACTTTAAAGCAGGAAAAGAAGAAAGAAAAGGAAAAATATAGGACTCAAACATACCTAACAACCTTAAGAAATCGTGAGAATCGCATGGAGAAATCAAATTTCACTACAGAAAGACATCAGTTAATCTACTGACGGAGCTAACTCATCTTAATGGAAATCTTTCTATGAGAAGAGGCGTGAAAGAGAGGGAGTTTCAGGGATCTGGGGACTTCAGTTATCACATCTTAACTTCCCCGAGGTAAGACAAACCACCTTTGAAATGGTTTTACATTGTATCTTTGCATTTTGACAGGGTCCTTAGGATCCTAAATATTTTTCTACAGTCTAAACCTTCATTTTCCTTTTAAGTTTGGTGGAGCTGGGCCAATTTTTTTAAATTTATTTATAATTTAAGCACTGTCAATATTAAACCAATCTCCTTTGTACTGAGCACAACCACTGAGCTATATAGCCTATATAGTTTGTTTTTCATTCTTTTATTCTCCCACCATTTTTCTTATGCTAGTTAATTACACGTCTTGCATGTGACACAGATAAATGAAAAGATTTCTGGAACCGAGAGGATGGATGCTTCCCAAGAAAGAGGCAAGGAATCATACTGTTTGAGAGAGGGCAATTTAATAAATATCTTAAATTGAAAGCACCCAAGATAATAATAAAGATGTCATTTCACAACAATAGGGCAAGAGCAACGCATGCAATTACCTTTATTAAATGACCATTTATAACAAAAGATGCAGATGTGCTCAAACTTTTGTGATGACTTTGCATCTCTTGTGGACAACCTCTGCGAAAGCATTGATGAACAATGCCTAAGCAATGAAACATACAGCATGAACTCCTTTCAAAGATTGCTTTCCCTGACATAAGATAAACCATTGCTCCCTTCCTATGGGTACCCAGGCTCTCACTACCAGCAGCTTCATTATCGACCTCTTCATCTAGAGTATCTTCAGCTACATCCACATAACCTAGTTTGAATACTTTAATCTTGTGTCCACCGACAAGGTGTTCAGTAGAAATATCTATCAAGATATCTCTTTTTTTGAGAACTCTCCTCCACATACAAGTACTGAGCTTCCTTGTAACTTCACTATTGTAACTTGAGATGTAGTGCAACTTGAACTACAGGATCCAAATAGGCTCTTAAAGGAAACCAGTGGCACCTATTATTGATCCAAAATGGATAATGTCGAGTATGTGATGGGTCATTTTGTTCTTGGGATTGATAGATTTTTGCACATACATAGCACGTGTCTACAAAGGAACAAAATTTAGGATAGATTCTGTTTTGGAGCAAAAATCAAGAGAAATATGGGAAATTTATAAAGTTTGGAGTTCATACTCTACAATTATGCATGTTTGAACACCAATTCACAAACTAATAAAGTCAAACACCTTGTAAAAAAGTAATAAATACTGAGTGGCTTCACTCGACTTCATGTGCCCTTCAAGATTTTCCATCATGCTAGTGCTTAATTTGCATAATATATAGAAAATAATTTTATTCTTTTTTTTCTAACTATTCTTAAAATATAATATAGTAATATAATAATGATACGTGCCTCTATATATCATGATCACTTTGAAGGAGTCAGCCTCTAATTAGAAGAAAAAAAGAGAAAAAATATTGACCCTATGATTGATTTTGATGATTACCAAATTTTGAGTATATTATGTATCTAATTATATATTTCAAGAATGTATGTAGATCTTTGTAGGTATTAAAATTGAAGAAATACTTGTTGGAAAAGATCTCTATAAATCCACTAAGTCAAGATTTTTAAAGAAGAAATTTTTAAATTCAAGACTTAATGGAGTCGACTTCAGAGCAAAAGAATCTGACCCATTTATTGAAAGAAGGCTTAAAGTGAAAAATAACAAGTTTCAAATGAATTGAAGTCGACCTCAGAGAATTTGGAGTTGACTTTGGCACGTTGGAGATCTTTGGCATAAGGTCAAGTCGACTCGAGGTTGATCCAAAGTGACTCCATCTTAGAAAATAGAAAATTATTTTTTTGGCGTAGGTTATGGAGCTGACTCAGTATTGTAAACGAGTCGACTCGATATTGTAGCGAGTCGACTCCTGAGAAAATGGAGTCGACTCCTAATGCGAGATAGTACTAATGACTAGTTTTCTAACCATTGCTTAATGGCTATTTCTAGTTTTCTAACCATTGCTCAATGGCTATTTCTCTACTCCAATGATTATTTCAGAGCTTCCAACGATTAGAACTCATTTTCCGACCATCTATAAGAGTATTTAAGGCTAGAGAATCAATTTGAAAGTAAGATTAAGAAAGATTAAGAGAAAAATTATTTTCAAATAAAAGGGATTTCATTGCACATCAAAAAAGAGAGAGAGAAATTATGCAGTAATTTCAGATGGCATTCAAGAGCTATCTTCTATAACTTCTTAAGCATCCTCTCAAGCCTCAGAGAAAAGTATTCAAGCTTCAAAAAAGTGGATCATTCAACCTCTTCTTCACGCTTAAAGAATTTAAAATTCTATTTTTATTTTTATGCTGAAATTCTTTAGTATTTTTATTTCTTTTTAAGTTTCTTTGAAAGAAAGAAATTTGAAATTTAGGTCGGTCCAAGCCCGTAATTGAATGTTGTATAGATTTTAGTTGGTTGGCCTGAAAAACTAACTAGATTATTAGTGAATCCGAAAAACTAACGATATAGAATTTTGGTTGGTGCTTCTATTGAAAATCAACTAGATTTGTTTATAAGCATGAGCAAACAAATACATTATAATCAAGAAAGAATTATAGTAAAAATCTTAAGAAAAGCTTGGAGAGTGGACATAGGTGCAAGTTGCACCGAACCACTATAAAAATTCTATATTTATGATTGTGTTCTTCACTTTCTTGCTCTACTCATTTTTAGTTCTTGCCTTTCATTAGATTAATTATAGCATCGTTTTATTGATCATTTGCTTTCACTGCTGTACATTTAGATCACATCACAATCACTTAGTTAAAATATCTTAAATTGAAGCACATTCTTTCCAAAAATTTAATTTAGACAAAATTTTATAAGAATCTAATTTACCTCCCCCATCTTGGGTTGCTACCTTTGGGTAATAAAGAAAAAAGAGATTTAGAGAAAAAAAGAGATTTTTTTATTGCTGATTCAGACCCAATATTTTACCTATTACTGTAGGATTTAATGTGGTGCTTCCAAGTCCTGAAAGGTTATAGGAGGAGCCAGGGTGTTGGCTCTAAAAGACTAGGATGGATGTGAGTCCTAGGGCTAGGACAAGAATTATCCTAGGTGAAGAGGGCATGTAGCCCTGCACGGGCTCATGGTTCAGGTGTGAGAACCTTGAGAGACTTGGTAGGTGCTTCGAAGACCTGGGATACAAGATGGAGCAAAGGATTAAAGCCAAGAGAAGAATCAGCCAAGATAAAGGGTTGATATACAGGCGAGCTGGCTCGGATATGTAGTCGAGTAGGCTCGAACTGAGATCGAGCCGGCTCAGGACGCAGTCGAGTGGACTATCTCAGATAGATAGAAGAGGATTCGGACGAGATGCAGTTGAGCTAGCTCAGCTCTTGACAAAATCGGCTCGATGGTGGCGAATATAACTGGACGAGATTTTTTGTTTGGATCTAGGATAGGCTTTTATCCTAGGGTCATAAGGCCTGGACCAATAAGATCTTAAGAGGACTAACTCATGTATGGATTAGGTTCAGATCTAGGGGATGAGAGCATATGAGATATATGTACATGGGCTCGGTGTGTGCTTTCATGTATTGGGTTAGCCTAGAGGTGTTTTTTAGCTAGGATTTAGGTTTATTAGAGTTCATGTGGTATAGTAGAAATTTTAGGATATATAAACTTAGGTATTATATCTTTACAATAGAGTGGAATACAATTGAGCTTTTCATCCTAAAATTCTTTACTCTTCTCTCTCTGGTTCCAACTTTAAGCCTTAGGTGTTGGCCATCTACTTTGTTCTTCTTCTCTCCAACAATTGATATCAAAGAGGTACCAGGATCCAACAAGTGGTATCAGAGTCAGGTTGAGCATGGAGGAGGAAGAAGATCAGATTTCAGCAGAGATCAATAGCGAGGTTTAGATTTAAAAGCTTTTTTCAAGCTTCATGAGGAAGAAAGAGATCATAGGATTGCTGTCCATCATTCCTAGTCAAGATTTTTTTTTAGATCCATCTGTTTGCTGTTTTTGATTCATACGATCATAGAGAACTATGGGTTGAAGGTAGGATTTAAAAATTTTGATGGAAAAAAATTTCACGATGTGGAAGGTTAAGGTGGAGGATCTGTTGGTTCAGATGAGACTAGATTTGGCCTTGAAAGATAAGTCGGAGGAGATGACAGACAAGAAGTGGGTGTCCTTGGAGAAAAAGACATGTCCCATGATTAGGGCTTGTCTGGTAGATGAGGTGCTGTATGGCATGTTGGAGGAGAAGACATCCAAGGGTTTATGATCGAGGTTATGCCAGTTGTACATAGAAAAAAATATGTGCAACAAGTTGATGCTGAAAAAGCAACTGTATAGTCTTCGGATATAAGAGGGCGAGGATGTTGTAGGACATATTCAGTGGTTCGACCGGATGAGCATGGATTTACTCAACATTATGGTAGATCTCGAAGAGGAGGACCAAAATTTATTGTTGCTATATTTGCTATCTTGGAGCTTCGATCCGTTGGTGACAATATTGCTGTATTGTAAGGAGACGCTGGTATATGAGAAGATCGTATCAGTGCTAAGGTCCAACGAGCAACAAAAATGGATGATGAAGAAGGAGGTCTTTTAGGAGTGTCTCATGGTTTCAGAGAAGCCTAGGCAAGGAAAGAAGAATGGTCAGTGAAGGGGCAGTAAGGGATCCAAGAGATGCTTCAAGTATGGTGAAGCATGGCACTTTAAGCAAGAATGTCCGCTTCAGAAGAAGTGCAAGAAAGAAGAAAATTCGGATTCCATTGGTTCAGTCACTACAAGTAAAGAGTCAGATGAGCTTTTGGTGGTTTCAGAGGAGCCCATGGGATGCGGTGTATTTGAGATGGTTTCGAACAAATCTACAAAGTGTGAAGGGACCGAAAGGGCAGCAATGATGTTTGAGGTGCAGCGGCAGGCTCAACAATGCAGCATTGAGTGGTTGTTCTCGAGAGACTCGATTATAGAATCGACTTCTACGACATCAAAAAAATTTTGATTTCAGGTGAAGCATCAGACAGAGGTAGCTTCACAAATGGAGAGAGATGTGACACGAGTTCAAAGCGGAGGAGTGCAGGAGGACCAATATCCTAGCACTAATGTCGGAGATGCATAGTTCCAGATGGAGCAACACGTGTGGAGGGATGGGCAAAGTTCTGAGAAGACCGTATCAAGATATGCAGCGAATGCCGGTATACACTACTACAAAAATGGTCTGTGGTAGCGCATACTATGGCAGCGATTTTCAAAATCACTGTCATAGATCCTACGGTAATGATTTTCGTTAACTGCTACTATAGGTCGGACCTATGGCAGCGATTTTTATAACCGCTGCTATAGGTCCAACATATAGCAGTGGTTAACAAAAATCACCGTCGTAGGTCAGACCTATAGCAGCGGTTATAAAAAATCACCGTCATAGATCGATCTATAGCAGCGATTCATTGTAACCGCTGCTATAGGTTGGACCTATAGCAGTGGTTAGTAGGAATCGCTGCTATAGGTTGGACCTATAGCAATGGTTAGTAGGAACTGCTGCTATAAGCTTATTTATGACAGCGGTTAATTATAACCGCTGCCATATATATATATTTTTAAATATTATATAATTTTAAAATTTAATGCCCATTTTTATCATTAATTATCTAAATAATTATCATTAGAGTATCGTCACAAAGATCACCTCGATCCGATGGCCCTAGATTCATTGATCAAAAAAATTTAATTTCGACGATCACAAATGATGATGCGATGATCTGATAGATGAAGACCTCCGATGGATCCAAAAACCTGCAATGATGATCTCGATGATGTTTATAGTGTACTATCAAAGTTTTACTTCAATCAGATATCATTATCTTAGTCAATTTAGTATAGGTTAGTTTTGGCCGTTAAATGATAAATGAGTGATTAAAGGACCAAACGATGTTCGATTTAAGATAATTTTTTTTATAAATAATCTTGGCTACTACTTTAATTATTTTTTATGGTGGTGATTATAAAATTCAACTCGTGAGATGAAGAATGATCTAAAACTATACATCTTCTGATAATCATTCTAAAACTTCACTGATTGTTATGCTCGTGCTTTTGTAATATCTGCTTAACATGAACAGTTTATACGAAAATGATTTGAATTTTACTATCATCATCATATAAAATATTTAAAATTATAACAAAGATTATTTAACTAAAAAAATATCTCATATCGGACGTCGTTTAACCCTTTGATCACTTGTTTCTAATTTAATGGCCGAAATTATTCCATACTAAATTGATCATGATAACGATATTCGATTGAAGTGAAACTTTGATAGTATGCTACAAATAATATCGAGATCATCATTGTAGATTTTTTGATCTATTGAAGATTTTTATTTATCAGATCATTGTATCATCATTCGTGATCATCGAAATCGAATTTTTCTAATTGATGAAGCTAGGGCCATCGAATCAAGGCGATCTTTTACGACGACACTCTAATAATAATTATTTAGATAATGAACGATGAAGATAGATATTAAATTTTAAAATTATATAATATTTAGAGAAAAAATAAGAAAAAAATTTATTTTCAACCTACGACAGCGGTTATCAAAAATCGCTGCTATAGATTTACAACAGCGGTTATAGAACCACTGCCGTAGATCTATAAAAGTAATTTTGGATAACTGCTGTCATAGATCTATGATAGCGGTTTGATAACCGCTGCCGTAGGTTAGATTAAAAATTTTCAAATTTTTAATCCTTTTCTTTCGTGCGCGCTCAATCTCTCTCTGTCTCTCTCCCTCCTCTCCATCATCGGTAAGGATTCTTTCCCTCCAGTTGGTGCCACCCCTCCTTCCCCCTCCCCCTCTGGCCCCTCCATCCCCGATCGCCCCTCCTTCCCCCCATCCTTGACCGCTCCTCCCCGCCACCTGCCACCTGGCCCCCCCACCCGCCACCCTCTCCTGGCCGCCCCTCCTTCCCCCCATCCCTAGCCATCCCTCCCCACTACCCTGCCAGCCCCCAGCCCCCCATCTCCGACAGCCCCTCCATGCCCCCCCACCCCCGACCCCGGTTGCTCTTCCTTCCCCCCGATCCCGGCCGCTCCTCCCGCCACCCCCAGCCCCCCATCTTTGGCGCCCCTCCCTGCCACCTCACCATCCTCCCCCCCCGACCGCCCCTCCTCCCCATCCCCGGCCATCCTTCCGACCATCCTGCCACCCCCACCCCTCAGACCTCCATCCCTAGCAGCCCCTCCCCGCCCCCCCACACTCCCCCTCTCGATCGTCTACCCTTCCATCATTGTGCCTCCCGGGCCTCCTCGTCACTATGCCTCCTTCCTCCTAGCCCCCATCCTCGACCGCTCTGCTCTCTCTCTTTCCTCTTTCTCTCTCTTTCTCTATCTTACTATCTTGCTTTTATTTCGCAGGTTACCTCTAGTGTCGTCGTCCTCTTTCTAGCATCATCATCGGCGACCTTCGGAGCTTTCGATGCGACCCGCTCTCTATAGCCATAGGTATAATTTTTTTTTAATTTTATAGTATTATTTATTAATCATATATATTTATAATAATTTATAAAATATTTATAATAAATATTATAATTATCTGCATGCCGTAGTTTTGGGCCGTTTGGTGGAGCCTTGGATGCCATGTCGGTGGCTGTGGACTATCTTCAATGAGTTGGATTCAAAATTTTGATATTCAGATGAACCCAATTTTAATTACTGGTATCGGATCCAAATCCGAATATCTAATGGGTTTGTATTTGAAGTACCAGACTCGGATCCTAATGGATCCCAGAATGCCAGACCTGATTTTGAAATCCGAAACTAAGAAATGAAAAGATTGAGAGGGAGACCGATAGATTGAGAGAGGGAGGGCCAGTTGCTCGCTAGCCACCGGCAAGGAAGATCGAGAGTGGGAGGGAGAGGGTCCGGCCTCGCCGCTGTCACTGATGAGGGAGATCGAGAGAGGGAAGAGAGAAAGAGAGGAGATCCGACCTCGCTGCCATCATTGGGAAGGGAGGGGGTCCAGCCTCACCGCCATCATTGGAGATCGAGAGAGGGAGAGTGGGAGATCGAGAGAGCGAGAGAGGGAGGGAGAGGGTCTGGCCTCGCCGGCATCACTAGGAGGGATGGGATCCGGCCTTACCGACGAGGGAGATCGAGAGAGTGAGAGAGGGAGGGATGGGGTCTAGCCTCGTCGGCAAGGGAGATCGAAAGAGTGAGAGAGGAAGATCGAGAGATGAAAAAATTGGGAGGGAGGGGTTCGGCCTCACCGCTGTCGTCGACGAGAAAGATCGAGAGAGGGAGAGAGAGTGATCGAGGGGATGGCACACAGCCGAGTTGGCTCGGATCGTGATCGAGCCGGTTGGGTTAGGATCCGAGCCAGATATCTCATGCACGAAGCCAACTTGGCTTCTGAGCAAATAGAATTTGATATATCTCTCTAAAGTTCCAACTTTAAGCCCTAAGATGCCACCATCATCTACTTTATTTTTCTTTTAGATTTCTGGATTAACATCAAGGTTCGCGCAAGAGATCGGATTTACGACTGTTGCTCATCCTAAATTATTTATGAATGTAATTCATATTGTAAAATTTATTGCATAACATTTTTTAGATGTTTATATCTTATTGCTTTTATTTATTGTATTGTATAATGATAGATCCGTCAATTGATTAGTATACATATTAGAGACTATTTATTGATGCTATACTAATATTATTATTCAATATGTTATATTGATTAATGTTCATTAACGTTGTAGATCACGATGGCACCGAAACGCCATCTAGCTTTCATCCTTATCCCTCGATGGGTTACGTGTAGTTCAGCATCCGAGGAGTAGTCGGAGCATACTCCATCTACCTCGGCATCGACTGCTTAGGAACCTCCACCGTCACCATCTACTCTACCGACGACATCTACTCCATCGACGGCATCTACTCTATCGGTAGCTGAACCTCTACCATCATTCATATCTGAGACACATGCTACTACGCAGGCATCTGAGTGTATGTTTTTATTATATTAGCATAACTTTATTTTTTATATAGTATTTGTACACTTATATATTTGCATAATATATTTGCATTGCAGATGCATCATCCAGTCGGATATTTTATAGTCCCACACGTATGGCACACGTGTGAAACCGCCAGCATCAGGTGATGGTCTACTATGATGTGGAGAAGAGGTCGGTAGGGGAGATTGCATGGAAAATTCATTCCTTTTTTAGAGTGCTTGTGAGGCGGTCGGACATCATTCCCATAGAGCCTAGAGACTAACGTTTGATGGATGCTGTCATAAAAAATCGGATATGGAAGGAGATATAGATAAGTACACGCATCATAGTTATATTTATCATTTTATATATTTACACTATATATGTTTGATTAGAATAATTTTGTAACTAATTTTTGATAATTTTGTGCAGAGGAGGTACGACTTCTTCGATCATGAAAGGATTCGAGATGCTCAACTGAGGAAGATTGAAGAGTTGTACCGGGGTTACAAGGTCAAGCTCCATAGAGGATGGCTCAAGCACCGACGAGACACTCCGAAGGAGTTTGTTCCCTGGATATAGGACCGTCCTCCGAGTCATTGAGAGAGGATGGTTAGCTACTGAAGAAACCAGAAGTTCGAGATAAAATTTTTATCTTTTAAATTTTTCAATACACTCAAAATTTTATTTAAATATTTTTTAAATATTTATTATTTATTTGAATACTTATTAGGCTACCTTCCATCAGAACCGAAAGAACCGTGCAGCCCAAGAGTACATGCACACTCTAGGCCACGAGTCTATGGCCAGTCATGTGCATAGAGAGATAATTAATTCTAAATCTTACTAGATAAATTAAATTCATATTTTTTATCATCTTTCTGATAAATTTATTCTTTGTTATATCTGATAAGAGATGGAGTGATGTCCAACCGTAGCGAGATCTTCTGATCCAATCGCACGGACAAGCGGGCAGGCTGATGAACGCCGTGATCGGACGTATTTTTATAAGTATTAAATATATTAGTATATATGATTAGTATTATAGTATTTCTTATAAAATTTTATTTTAATTTATAATTATAGGATTAGTTAGATGCGCTTACGAGTGAGGACCTGGATACCTCTGGGCCCCATGACCATCTATCTCAGGTCTTGGGGCTTGAGCACTCTGGAAGGATCCGATATAGGCTCGGATATACGTCGATGAGCTACTAGTCCAAGGCGAGTGTCGCCTCATAGACTTTTGGTATCGTCAGTTGGAAGGAGCTTGAGGAGGCATTGGCATGGGCAGATCATGCTGCGACATGGGTAGATCGGGCTAAGGACCGTACATCTCATCTGGAGGGCATCGTGAGAGACATGATGTCGATGCTTAGCATGTATTTTAGAGTCACAAGTTTTGAGAATATATTGGCCCACATTCTAGCTCCAGTTCTAGCTCCGACTCTGGCTCCAACACCAGCTCCAGATCTGACTCCGACTCCAGCTCCAGCTTCGGCTTCGGGTGACAACGACGATGATGTAGATTTAGGAAACTTTTGATGTATTTTATTTTTTTTAAAAAATATTATAATAAATTTTATTTGATAATAAAATTTTAGCATTTCAAAATAATTTTTATATTTATTATATTTTTTTTATATTATATATCTATATTTATCAGATAAAATATATAAAAAAATAAAAATTTTAATTTTTTAATTATTCAAGATCTACGGTAGTAGTTTTATAACTACTATCATATCCGTGCCAATCGCTATCATAGATTTCTGATGCAAGCGATATCAACCACAGCATTAGATCTATGGCAGCGATTAAAAAACCGCTGCCATAGATTACCTATGGCAGTGGTTACATAACCGCTGCCATAGATAACCTATGGCAGTGGTGACATAACCGCTGCTATAGGTCAATCTATTACAACGATTTATAAATCGCTATTGTTGGAGATAAATCCTGCTCCAGCCGAAGTCTGGCTCGATGCGCAGCATAATGCAACCAGTAGCCGCAGAAGAGCTTCGACAGACGTGCTTCAGTCGAACTCCCAGCGGCCGAGTTTCTTCCAACCCATTCAGTCGATCGAGCTACTCAGCGGCCAAACTCTCCATCAATCGAGCTTCGAATTCCCAGTGGTCGAACTCCTTAGCGGATGAGCGTTAGCCAAACCACTTAGCAACCGAAGTCCTTCAACCAGATCTTAGCCGAGCTCCTTCGGGCCTTTCAGCGGTCAAACTCCTCAGCGGACGTCCATCGGCCGAACTTCGCCCGACTGAGCTCCTGTCGAACCCCTCCAGCCGACCGTGCTCCTTCAATTCCAAGCGGTCGAACTCCTCAAGCAGCCATCCCTTCAACCGACCGAGCTCCTTTAATTCCAAGTGGCCAAACTCCCAAGCGACCGAGCCTTAGCCGCGCACCTCCGGCCAAACACCTGTGGAAGTCGAGCTCCTCCCGAGCTTTTCTCTCAACCGAACTCTCCTACAAGTTCGAACTCCTCTGGACGAACCATCATCGTCAGCCCGCAACAGACAACAAGTGCAGATGACATGGCCACCACTACTGACGACGCCACTCTCTCCGTAACCAGCTCCATGCGGCCCACGACCCACCAGTATGGCTGTCACCATCCATCTGATGACGCCTTTCTCTCCATACCGAACTCCATGCGGCCTCAACGGCTCTCTGCCAGGCAGTATGGCCGTCACCATCAACTAAGCTTCGCCTATAAAGGGCCCTCCAGATACGCTGATCTCGAATCTCAAAAAAAAAACTCTGATCTCTAAGCTCTCCTCTTCTCCTTCAAGCTTCGGAACTCATTCCCGAGCACTCCATTCCTATTGGCCAGAGCTGACTTGAGCATCGGAGGGTCCTGCCAGAGCCACCCCCCACCAGCTCCGAATGGAACTTTATTTTGCAGGTCCCCGGCGGCGACCTCATCGGTCTCCACTCCGGCTACCTCCAGCGACGATCAGTTTCTGCACTAACAGCCGTAATAGACTATCTATGACAGTGGTTCAAACAACCGCTGCAACAATCACTGTCATAGAGCTACGGCGATGGCTGCAGTAGTAGTGGTTAAATAACCACTGCTATAGCCTATTATAGTAATTTTTTGGACTATAATAGCGGTTACGAACCGCTATCGTAGCCTTTTTTTGTAGTAGTATATTTATGAATATAATTCATATTGTAGAATTTATTGCATAACATTTTTTGAATGTTTATATCTTATTGCTTTTATTTATTGCATTACATAATAATAGACTCGTCAATTGATTAGCGTACATATTAGAGACTATTTATTGATGCTATACTAATATTATTGTTCAATATGTTATATTGATTAATGTTCATTAACATTGTAGGTCATGATGGCCTGGATACCTCTGGGCCTCATGACCATCTATCTCAGATCTTGAAGCTTGAGCACTCTAAGAGGATCTGATGCAGGCCCGGACACACACCGATGAGCTACTGATCCGAGGCAAGTATCTCCTCATAGACTTTTGATGTCGTCAGTCGGAAGGAGCTTGAGGAGGCGTTGGTACGAGCAGATCATGTTGCGACGTGGGCAGATCAGGCTGAGAAGCCCGCATCTCATTTGAAGGACATCGTGAGAGACATGATATTGATGCTCAACACATATTTTGAAGTCATGAGATTCGAAAAAATATTGGCCCGCATTCTAGCTCTAGCTCTAGCTCTAGCTCCAGCTCCAACTCCGGCTCTGACTCCGACTCCAGCTCTGGCTCTCGGTGACAATGATGATGATATAGATTTAAAAAACTTTTGATATTTTTTATTTTTTTAAAAAAATATTATAATAAATTTTATTTGATAATAATATTTTAGCATTTTAAAATAATTTTTATATTTATTATATTTTTTTATATTATATATATATATTTATTAGGTAAAATATATAAAAAATAAAAATTTTAATTTTTTTAATTATTCAAGATCTACGATAGTGGTTTTATAATCGCTGCCATATCTATGCCAACCGCTGCCATAGATTTCTTATGCAAACGGTGTCAACCACTGCATTAGACCTATAACAGTGGTTAAGAAACCACTGCTATAGATTATCTATAGTAGCAGTTATGTAACCGCTACTATAGATAACCTATTGTAATGGTTACATAACCGCTACTATAGGTCAATCTATTGCAATGATTTATAAATCGTTGTAATAGGCTATCTATGGTAGTGGTTCAAACAATCATTACAATAATTGCTGTCATAGAGCTACGGTGATGACTGTAGTAGTAGTGGTTAAAGAACCGCTGTCATAGCCTATGATAATAATTTTTTAGGCTACGATAGTGGTTACAAACCGCTGCTGTAGCCCTTTTTTATAATAGTGATAGGATTGCTTCAAATTTTTCAGAAAAGTCCAGGATAGTTGATGCTGCTGCCAAGCAAAAGGGTACTTACAACTCTAAGAGTAGTGCATAGAAGCAAGCCAAGATCTTCAACCGTGGAGACAGTCATCCCAAAGGCTTCAAAGGAAGCTCAGTAGCTAAAGAAGAATAGTGGTGGTAAGGTGTGCACAAGTAGCTGTCAGGACGTGCATCGATAGTAGATTCATGCAGAAAAAATTGCTAGGTGTGCCAAGACTTAGGTGCACCAAGGTAAAAATTATAGAATTTGATGTAATGCTTTCAAGTATTGAGAGGTCATAGGAGGAGCCAGAATGTTGGCTCTAGGAGACTAGGACGGGTGTAAGTCCTAGGGCTAGGATAGGAGTTATCCTAGGTGAAGATGGCATGTAGTCTTGCACAGGCTCAAAGTTTAGGTCCTAGCATGTAGCCCTATACGGGCTCAAAGTTCAGGTGTGAGAATCTTGAGAGGCTTGGTAGGTGCTCCAAAGACTTGGGATACAAGGTGGAGCAAAGAACCAAAATTAGAAAAAAAAATCAGCCAAGATAAGGGGCTGACATACAGGTAAGCTAGCTCGGATACGCAATCAAGCTGGCTCAGACTAAGATTGAGCCAGCTCGGAACGTAGTCGAGCCGGCTATCTTAGGTAGACAAAAGATAGGGTTAGGGCAAGATGTAGTCAGACCAGCTCGACTCCTGACAGAGTCGGCTTGATGGTGACGAACAGAACTAGACAAAATTTTTTATTTGGATCTAGGATAAGCTTTTATCCTAGGATCTTAAGGCCTGGACCAATATGATCTTAAGGGGGCTAATTCATATATGGGTTGGATTCAGATCTAGGGATGAGAGCATGTGAGACATATGTACATAGGCTCGATGAGTGCTTTCATGTATTGGGTTAGCCTAGAAAAATTTTTCAGCTGGGATTTGGGTTTATTAGGGTTCATGTGGTATAGCAAAAATTCTAGGATATATAAATCCAGGTATTGTATTTTTATAATAGAGTGGAATACAATTGAGCTTTTCTTTCTAAAACTCTCTACTCTTCTCTCTTTGATTCCAACTTTAAGCCCTAGGTGCCGGCCATCTACTTTATTCTTCTTCTCTCTAACAATTGGTATCAGAGAGGTACAGGATCCAACAATTACATCATACTTAATTTAGCATAATTGTTAAATAAATATAATGCTAAATAGCCTATATAATTTTAAATGATATCAGTACTAAAATAGGAGAAGCTAAAAAAAAGAAAATCCTAATAAACAATGATATCGGTACCAAAATAAGAGAGATCAATAAGAAAATTCTAATTATTTTTATTGAAGAAAATTTTAATTTATTCTTATTGCCAAAGTTAGATTTGTATCACTCTACCATCCTTAGAAACAATCTTGGACTAGCACCTTAAGCTTATGCCAATCTTCTCATGTGGCGTCTTTAATTAGAAGACAAATATAGGCCCATTAAACTAGCATCTTGGTTATTGTATGATTATGATACTTTTTTAGACAATCAAGAATTTTCTTCTAGAATTTTCATAATTGGATTTTAAGTATTTTATCCTATAAATTGGGTAATTAAGAAATTGCCACACCTATTGAGCCAATCTTCTTTTTTAAGCAGAAAACATAAAAAATTGAATGGATTTTAGATATACTTGATAGCTCAAGCTTACAAGTAACTGGTCCAATTTTCTCATTGACATTGTACGATCCATAGAACCAAGGAGGTAGCTTGAGATTGTTGTGAACAACACTAGAAGTTTGCCGATGCGGATGGAGTCGAAGATATACCATCTCACCAACTGCAAACTCTCTTTCAATATGATATTTTTTTGCTTATTGCTTCATTCTAGCATGAGCCACATGAAGTTTTTCTTTTACTAGGCGAAGGATGTGATCTTGATCCTTTAGTTCTTCCTCCAATTGATGGATATTAGTAGTTCTAGGAATATGAGAGACCACTATAGATGGGGCCTGTCCATAGATTGTCTCATATGAAGTCATCCATATGGAAGACTGATAGCTAGTATTGTACCATCATTTAGTCCATGAAAGCCATTTGAGATCCACTTCTTAAGCTGTTGACTAGTGAGGCATCTAAAATAGGTCTTTAAGCATCAATTGACTACTTTTATTTCACCATCGAATTGAGGATGATAAGCTGCACTCATGCATAGTTTAGTGTCTTAAAGATAGAACAACTCCTGCCAAAATATGCTAGTAATTAATGGATCATGATCAAATTGATGTAGGCATTCCATGTAATTTAAAAACATGCTCTATAAATAATTGAGCAATTTGGGAAGCATTATATGGATGCACTACTGCAATAAAAGTGGGCATATTTAGAAAGATGGTTAACAACCATCATTATCGTGCTCTTCTCTAGAGAGTTTGACAAGCCATCAATGAAATCTATGGAAATATCAGTTCAGATACATTGATAAATTGGTAAGGGTTGGAGAAATCCTGATGGTGCAAGTATTTCTATTTTGTTCCTTTGCATACATTGTAAGAAGTAATATGATGTTTTGTATTTTTCTTGATTCCCTTTTAATAAAAGCTCTTTGTAACCCTTTTGTATGTCTTATGAAAATTAGAGTGTCCTACCTCTTGAGAATCATATAAAAGTCGAAGAACCTTCCCTAGCCACTTAGAGTTGGCTCTTAGAGTTACCCTATTTTTAAAAGTCTTCCAGTATATGTATAGGATGAAGGCTTATTAGGATTATTTTGAATCTTCCAAATAATTACTTGCAAGAAATTATCATGTTCTATTTGTGCTCAAATTTGGGTAATGGGTAGGAGATACCATACAATTGCTCTTTCGTGTTGTGTGATAAAGCATCAATAATTGAATTATCAACTCCATGTTTGTATTTAATCTCATGGTCAAATCCCAAGAGCTTGATAGTCTAGTTTTATTGTATCTCCAAAGACACTCGCTGTTCCATCAAGTACTCGAGACTATGGTGGTTGATGTAAATTATGAAATGTCTTTCCATTAGATACTATCATCATTTGTCAACAACATGTAATAGAGCCATCATCTCTTTTTTATAGGCAGGAAGACCCAAGTGCTTTTTAATATGCTTTGCTAGTGAATGCAAGAGGTCATCCTACTAATCAGTATAGTACTAATCCCAATGCCTAATGCATCGCATACTATAACAAATGGTTTGGAGAAATCAGGAAGTGCTAGTATGGAGTAGTTACCATAACAAATTGTTTGGAGAAATTAGAAAGTGCCAATACTAGAGTAGTTACCATATATAACTTGCTTAAGAACTTAAAAGACCAACCCTATAATATTATTTCATTAGAAGGAATCTTCTTTAATAAGACAGTCAATAGGATGCTGATCTTCCCATAGTCCTAGATAAATTAGTTAGAGTAACTAATAAGGCCCAAGGATCCCTATGATCCTTTAGCATTTTTAGGTATCGGCGACTTCAACATGCAAGATACCTTTTTATGGATCATAGCCAAAACAAGAAAAATCAAGAAGAAAATCTTAATTTATTCTTATCGCTAAAATTGAATTTCTATCAAATAAATTATAAAAAAATAAATTATTTTTTAATAACTAAATTTGTATTACATGTTAAGCAATAAAGTAATAGACAAGCAAAAAATCATGTTATTAATATTGGCTTCCACATGGCAAGCGGAGAAATCTAAACAAGTTAAGCCATGGAAATTTTTTTTGTAATTAATACTATATAGTAATAAATCACAATCAATAAAATATTTTAATAATTAAATTTTTATTATATATTAAATAATATATTTTAATAATAGCCAAGTAGAAGCTTCCACCATTAAAACCAATATTTATAGGACAAATGGATAAGTTTTAATATAGAAGCTATCGTCATTAATATTAGCATCATAACACTAGCCCTATCCGGCGTATGGGAATGGTGTGGAAAGTACCTAAATATTCTGTGTTCGATGGCTGCCTTCAAGCATTGGATCGGTACTCTTGTTTGAAGCTGATGGGGCTCAAGTTGCCAGAACAAACTTAAAAGAAAAAAAAATTAAAAATTAACCTAAAATTCTAATAGCATCCCCAAAAATCCTAAAAAATGGTTCAATAAAATCAAAATCAATCTAAAAATAGAGAAATCCTCGATCACCGATAGGATTAACTGTGTCGTGGAATGCGACATACTCCATGTCCACATGATGTCGAAAAGGAGCTAGCACAGATAGGGATGAAAATAGATTAGATCAGATCAGACTTTGATTTAAATAGGTCAGACCTGTATTATAAAATACTAGTTTGAGTCTGATCTGTTGGACTGGTTCAGACTTAAAATGAGTCTTTACCTGACCTGTTTTACGAAATAAAAAAGTTTGATCTAGTTTGAAAATTTATTTAAAAATTTATAAACATTAAAATTCAAAATCTTAGTATAAGTCCAAAGATCTATCAAATATAAATTACTCTTATACAGGTTCGCTTGCAGTCTTTCAAATGAGGCTTTAAAATTTTAAGTCTAATTTATTTATTTAAATAATTTTTTTTAAAAATATATATTTGATTTATTTAGATAGATAGATCAAATCTATAGCAGGCTAGGTCACAGGCCTTAATAGGCTGGCCTATTTCCACCCCTAAGCACAGGGCTATCTTGACACTGGATGTTCACGAAGATCGCGTATCCACGCTCGATTCAGTTCTGGGCCAAAATGGACGGCCATGACGACGATGGGGAGGTGGTCTCGCCAGAGGTCTAGACGTAGTCGTAGTATGGGTTTGTTCGCCTTCTTTTCATCCAGCCTCTACCCCAGGAAGCTGCTGCCATATCGTGGGCCTATCCTATTCAGCGTGGCGGAGGAGTGCCGCCATCTTGGAGTTGAGACGGCGGTGGCAGTGGAGGACGGCAACGGTGGCGGAGGGTCAGCAAAATGCTCGCATCCTGGCACCGACAATAGTGGCGGAGGGAGGACATAGCCTCCCCACAATGGTGGCCGAGAAGTGCCTCCATCTCCCTATCGAAGTAGTGGCGGCGAATGTGGGTGGTGCAAGAGGTCCACTGCAGTGCCATGTCCAAATGGAGGAGGCGATCCTCGTCTTAGAGGAGGCAGCTGGCTTCCGTGGTGGCCTGGCCAGGGCCTGGTGGCGGTGGAGGAGTGCCGCCGTCTCCCAGTCGGAAAGGAAGCAGCGGACTGCTAAGGTGGCTTGGTCTAAACGGAGGAGGTGGACCAGGCGCGCAAATGTCGCCCGGACCGGGCCCAAAATGTGGTGGTACAGAGGGCAATTCAGTATTTCGCGTCACAAGTTAACGGTACCTCGACAAAGATTGGAAGTTACGGTGCTTACCTTAAACTTTTCGCAGTTTACCAAAAAAAAAAAAAAAAAAAAAAAAAAGGAAAAAAGAGAAAGAAAATGCAGCGGAAATAATGAACTACAATCAAGACTTTGACACGTTCTCTCAAAAAATTTAATTTTTTAGAACTTTGATTCAATTTGAGCCACACACCTTAAATTGCCTACTTAATACTTTCCTTACACTTACCTGCACCCGATTTATTAGCATACCTCTGCTCGCTGGATTGTATTTCAGAATATCTCCGTTGGATTCGCCTTTCAGTTGAGGAAGGAATGTGCTACCCAAAAAGGAACGAAATCAAGGGTAAATTTATACTTTCAAAAACCAAGACAAGTACCCTGAGGCCTGAGCGGCTGAGCCCGATTTCGTCTATAAATTTCACCTAAATCCTTCGCTTCGTCCTTCGACTCTTTCCTCTGTCTCACCGGGGCCGGTTATTGCCGTCTTCCATTCCCAGCCAACAATGGCATGGCTCAAACTCCACGTAACCCCGTCTCCTTCTTTCCTCTCACGCACACAAAAACAAAAACATTAGAACGAAGTTCGATATGTTTTCCTTCTTTTTTTCCCATCATTTCCTACTTTTGATGCAGGTATCGAGGTCGGTGATTTTATGGATGGTGGCGGTGGTGGGTCTCATGGGAGCGGCGGAGTGCACCAGGCTAGGGCACCACGGCCACCATCACCGGAGTGCCAGCAGCAGCTGGCCCGAGTGGGCGGCGGCGGGTGATGCCGGCTGCCGGGCCCACATGGCGAGCCTGACGGACTTCGGGGCGGTGGGGGACGGCACCACCTCCAACACGCACGTCTTCGCGGCGGCCGTCGCCAGCCTCAGCCGCTTTGCCGCCGACGGCGGGGCGATGCTCGTCGTGCCACCCGGCAAGTGGCTGACGGGGCCCTTCAATCTCACCAGCAACTTCACCCTCTTCCTCCACCGCGACGCCGAGATCCTCGCCTCCCAGGTCTGGTCGCTGCCTTCTTCTCTTACCGCCACCGTTTTTCTCTCTCTGCGTCCCTGCGTCGTTTTATGCTTCTCCTTCGCATGCGCCGGTTGGTTTTAATTCCGACTTGGCATGTACACACTCTTATATATTATCCGTCCGTCTCGATCTCACGATTCGATGGACGGTGAAGATCATAGATGAGGACAACCGGTAATTTTCCCACTTTATTCGAATAGTCAGGTCTCCGCATTGTGGACTCGCATTCGACGACGGGTTTCCTTGCACGTGCTAAAAGCTGTCACATATCGTAGCGTTTTTACTCAACCCGGATGATGTGGGATTTATTGCTCAAATTGTCAAATGAGAAAATGTGATAATTTACGCACTCGGAGCGTTAAAAAAATAATTAACCACTTAGTGTGTGTGTGTATATATATATATATATATATATCTTTGAATTACTTGAAGATAGATCTTTCAAATCGGGATCTTCCATGGTACATGTTGTGTATGGCAAATGATTGTACAACCTGATAGCATATTATATTTATCTCAGATGAATGGCTTTGACTTACCCTAAGAATAGAGAGGGTCGGAAAATTTGTCCACCATATAACTTTCCAAATATTTTGAAATTTAGATGGTTGATGGTGAAAGAAAGGTAAGAACTCCAAATTTATGCTGTATAAGGAATATAATAATATAAGCCAACCATCTTTACAAATTTGCTATGGATGAAATAGCCTTCTTTGTGGTTTACCAAATCTGTCATCTATTTAAAATTGCCATGTAGTTTGGATAAGGCAGAAGGAATGTTTTTTCCTATTATAACCAATATTTTTTTAAAAAATCTTTCATAAATTGTCATGTTTTTTTTTAGAAGGAATGTTCATGGTAGGGACATCAACAAAGCTATTCGATGCAGTTATTATAAAAGCGGAACTGAAACCGAATTCCACTACCACCCTAAATATCTAAATTGAAGTTTTTGAAATAAAAAAACTATAACCACCACAAAAAAAAAAACCTAAAATTGTTTAACTTTTCTATTCATTTTTTTCACATATTAAAAATCATATTAAAGATATCATCTTTAACTTCCATAATATAATCCATAATCTAACCAAATTCATAATGTGATATTTTGGATTTAAACAAAACTCATGAGTAACTTGGTTCATTGAAGGGTCTCTAAAATGTTAGAGACTAACATATAAATATAATGAATTGAGAGATTAATATGTAATTTGGAAGATTTTAGTAATTAATGTGCAAAATGTTTTTCTGTAAGCACGTTAGACTTCATTAATTTTAATTGTTTAGATTTTTTTTCTTGATAGCCTTCATACTTCAATGCAGTAATAGTAGTTGGAAAATCCTCTCCTTCCAACCTCTGTTTATTGTAACTCCATCCTGCAAGATGCAAAGATCCCTTGGAAATTTACAAAATTGTTGAAGATATTTTAATCCTAACAACAACAATGTAGCTGAGACTTCAACCTTTTGCCATCATTCACCCTTCAGTCATTTCTCATTTCAATGGAGTGGTTTGATTTTATGAATAATCCATCAGTGTTCCACCTATCTCAGTTAATGTGCAGCTAGAATTGTTTAAAGAATGATATTCCTGTCCAAGATGCACAAGCTTCAAACTTTTTCTGTTCTCTCTTTTCTTCCTTCTAATTACTCTTGTAAGTTCCTCAGTTGCCTCTTCCACCACTTGCTAATTATAAAAGCCCATCTCAATTAATCAATAAGATATTGATGCACGTGCAGCGGCTTCCATATGACCTGCGATCCAGAATTTCCTATCCATAAATTAACTGATATCTTATTCAAATTTGAAACTCGTTTGGCTAATTAAAAATGAGAGGCAATGCATCCTGTTAATTACTACTAGCTTCTTCGTTGCATTTAGTCCTTGCAATGGCTCTGTATGCAATTCTGCATTCGACGAACACTAAAACCATCTGAGGAAATGGTGTTGCAGGACATGAATGAATGGCCAGTCATTGATCCCTTGCCCTCTTATGGGAGAGGAAGGGACTTACCTGGTGGAAGATACAGCAACTTCATCATGGGATCTAACCTCACAGATGTGGTCATCACAGGTATTGCAAGCCTTCTTTTCAAGGCTTCTGTAACATACTGAGTCTCATTTTACTGCATAATCTTTGCGACCGATCATTATCCTTGTCCATCATTAATACAAAAGATGATGAATTTAAATCTAATCGGCCATCTAAGCTGGTCAAGAATCATTGGCCGATAAGGTTTGGTGGCTAGAGCAAGTTTTAGGTGTCTGCATTATGGTGTTTGTTGGTTTGGACTAAGATAGATACTTTCAACTAACATCAATTGGTTATTTTTTTTTTCTGTTTCTGTTTCTGTTGGCTGATATGTTTCAGGGGATAATGGAACGATCAACGGGCAGGGGAAATTCTGGTGGGATAAGTTCCACAATAATCAGCTGAAGTACACCCGTGGTTACCTGCTTGAAATAATGTACTCAGACCGTGTCCTGATTTCCAACCTTACATTCAAAGACTCTCCCTCATGGAACCTCCATCCGGTTTACAGCAGGTTTGATCATCTCCCTGAAGGAAAATTCATGCCATCATAAGTCACAACTCACAATAGGCAAAAGATATAACTTGATTTCTTTCAAAGTTAAATGCTGACGGAAGCAATTGAACCATGCAGCAATGTGGTAGTGTCGAACGTCACCGTTCTTGCACCAGTTGACTCTCCAAACACCGACGGGATCGATCCAGGTACTTCTGCTGCTCGTAGAAAATTTATTTTTATAAATTGTATTTACTGAGCAATCAAAATGCTAACCGGAAATATTAGACTTGTTTTGCACATGTTTGCATATATTGTTTGGCTCTTATTTTCTAGTGTGTGGTTGTTTAGAACATGCTTTTCACACCTTCTTGAAGGAGGAAGAAGAAAGGAAAAGAGGAGACATCAAATATGTAATACACAAGTGAAAGAGAATCGATTAAAAAGATCACATTACTGATAAAATAAGTATTTTATGTCAGCATTTTGATCTTCAAAAATTATTGGCTGCATTCTTTCTCACAGTCCACGAAACCTGACCTCTTTGAACTCATCTCAGGAAATAATACACCTCTTTATAAGAAATATATGGACACTTCAAAACCAGTGTCCTCATGTTTATAATGATAATAATCATCAGTTAAGTCCACCTTGCCACCCACTCTTGCTGTATGCATTGGTAATACATTGTGATGTTAATTATAGCCATTCACGACCATTAGGATACAATAATTTTCCAAAGTTTGATTAATGGTTTTGGTGCTTCCTGTCCTCACAGACTCCTCCTCCCATGTCCTCATCGAGGACTGCTTCATAGTCTCCGGCGATGATTGTATCGCCATTAAAAGTGGTTGGGACGAGTATGGAATTGCTTTCAACATGCCAACCGAACATGTAAGCATCAGAAGGCTCACCTGCATCTCCCCCTTCAGCGCCACCATCGCCCTTGGAAGCGAAATGTCCGGTGGAATCCAAGATGTCAGGGCTGAAAACATTACAGCCATCAACACAGAATCTGGTGTCAGAATCAAGACAGCCATCGGAAGGGGAGCGTTCGTGAAGGACATTTTTGTGAGAGGGATGACCTTGAACACCATGAAGTATGTCTTCTGGATGACGGGCAATTATGGGCAGCACCCTGATGACAAGTATGACCCCAATGCGATCCCAGTTGTCCAGAATATCAGTTACAGCAATGTGATCGCCAAGAATGTCACCATAGCTGGACACTTGGAGGGACTTCAGAAGTCACCCTTCACTGAGATATGCTTGTCTAACGTTACCATAGACGTTGCGCAGTCGAAGAAGAAGCTGAAGTGGAACTGCACTGATATTGAGGGGGTGTCGAGTGCTGTAACTCCTACTCCGTGTGCTTTGCTCAAAGATCAAGGAACTGGTGCAGCTCCATGTCCATTCCCTACAGATACTTTACCTATTGATACAGTCCATGACTGCAGAAAGAGTTAAAAACTGTGACAGGGTTGGTGTGAGCTTTGTTTTCCTTGACATGATTCCTCCTGCCCAACATCACCTAAGAGCAGAGCGTTTATGTGATTTCTAGTTCTTGATGATTGGATTTTGGATTCTGAAATTTAGTGTTTAATAAATGATCCATTTCTTCCACCAAACAAATATATAATCCATTTCTCCTGGGTATTGGAGTTCCGTTTTTTTTTTTTTTTTAGGAGTAAACTATAGCATGTGCTTGGCTGTATGTGAAGCTTGACCTGAATTTATACTAACAAGTACTAGTTTAATAGCTATAGAGACTATTGCAACTGCTTATAACAATTGCTACTGCAATATAATGGAATTTCTAATAAAATCTTCTGAGTTGGTAAATTTATTGAGAGGATTAGCAGACCATTGGAGAATATTTTGCTTAAACTCTGTTCGCATCTGTCTGTAATGTGAAACTATAGGTAAAACATACTGAAAAAGCTAATCAATCTTTTATTGACTCCATGTGATTGATTCTCTTGTTGAATGTGCAAAGGTTAAAGGACAACATGCAGGCTCGATATATTGCAGATGAAATTGATGTTAGTAAAAATGATACATTTTCATATAAATAACTAAGGAGTGTCTCAACCAACGGTCACCATCAAGACAACAAGCTCTGTTTGGAAAGAGAAATCCTTTCAATATAATAAAGCTAAAGTTGTTTAAGTTGGAAACCAAACTAGCAATATAAAATATAGGAATTTGTTTCAACGCTCCGTGCATGTCTCCTTTCATCTTTTATTACAATAATTAAACTTTTAGCTAAAGGTTCGTTTCTTGACTAGGGTATTTGGCCCTTCGATGTCCTTTAGAACCTATTTTAGCCATTGAGAAGTAGGCTTGTCAGAGTATCTGCACATAATATTCGAGTTGTTTATGCTGAGATGTGGTCTTTGAACTCCCTCCAGCTTCCACAGCACCCTCACAAGGAGCCCACAAAAAGGAGGAAAAAGAAAAGGAAAATAAAGACTCCTCAGTTGGCTTAAAGTAACCGATCAATATGTTGTCGAAGGATCAAATTTTCAGTGATGCAATGGTGATACTTCACTTGATTTATTTATTTATTTATCTATCAATCTATTTTGGTAGGAAGGCAGTATATTCACTTCCAAATGAAGCATACGGACATTGATCATAAAAATAAAATAAAATAAAATAACAAAAAAAAAATTATTTTAAGACTTTACAGCACGGTCTCATCAGTGACATACGAAGACCTTGTTCATAACGATAACACATATAAGCTTAAGAGAGCTGATAAACAACGGTAAAGGAAATGGAAACCCAAATAAATAATTTCAATCAATTCTTAAGATTCACACAATTATTTGCAAGTGAAAATTTCAACCCCAAGCAAGTTGCATGAAATCATGTCTTTTGGAACCTTCAGAGCATTTCCATAGCTTGTTCCAATATGTCCATGTGCAATGCATGGAAGCTCTTTAGGAACTCAATCTAAGAGCATTTGAATGCACCAGTCATTCTGCAACATGCCAAAGGTAATCTGCAGTCCAAAGACTTACAAGAAGACACAAATCATGGATCATTCCCATAACTAAATCAACCCTGCAACATCATCATCAAAGCTGACAATTTTTTCTCCAAAAAAAGCTGACAAATCTTAAAAAACAGGAATTCATTAATGCAAGAGAACCAACAAGATATCACACAAGCAAGATATGCTATATTTCACTGTTTAACAAATATATATATATATATATATTGGAGTAAACATTTTGAATGCTCGCGACTTCATTGTAAGGTGTTCTGACAATTATTTTAAAGATTTAGACGTGCTATTATGGTAATGTCTGAATGATTCTTAGACCAGAATGCTCAAGATTCTAGTTCAAAGGGCTACACATAATAACATGGTTCACTTCTGCATATGACTTGCTTTATAACTGAACCATTTGATCAACTTCACATCTCTTACATTAAGCATGATGTGGAGAGGACATTAATGACTCCAACCATGGACACTCTCAATAAATTGTACCATGATGACCACAGAGGCATATATATCCTTTTATCTAATGAACAAACAGTCATACTAAATACCATTTTTTTAGGTATATATAGTACATACGTGTACATCTTCCTAGTGAAAGGGATCTGGGTTGAACTTCAGCGACTCCCTCCATATGAGCTCCTTGATATTTTCTTCAGTAAATGATGGCTGCTCAAAATCAAAATTGAAAGGTGCTCTACAGACGGGCTCATCATTGATGTCATGAAGAGATGCTAAATATGGATGACAAAGAGCCTCATCAACTGCAACAAGGAAGTAAGTACTAGCATGAAAGAATGGAACCCAGACTTTAAACATTGAGAATAAACTATCAGAAAGTTCAAGGTACCTGTAATTCGCTTGCTTGGATCAAACACAAGCATTCTCTCCAGCAAATCAAGTGCTCCAGGAGACATGTTCGGGAATCTGACTGAGAAATTTTGCTTTGGATATTGCGGTAGCTGTCTCACATATCTTCGGGCATTTTCACTTCGTAGAAACCCAAGGCTTGAGTCATCTGGTGAACCTATTAGCTTTTTGGTGGAAGGAATTGAAAGAATCTTGTCAGAATTCAAATTGAGCAATAACTATGTATCCTCCAATCATCTATCATTTGTTTATATTGTAAAACTAAAACAGAAAAGCAACTAAATGAAAGTGAGTAACTTCTCAATCATCCATGGTTTATTGCAAGGAAACATAAAGATGCTTATGCACATAAAAAGATAATGACAGCATAGAATAAGGAGAGCAGCGTGAAGAACCCATTAATTAGATAAAATTATTTTGCACGAATTCGAATATGCTAAGACAATTTATCATAATCTGAAATTCCATCAGAAAATTAGACTAATGTGTGAAATGTTTTTATGGGCATGAGGGTGCAAAATTTGCCCAAATCTACATATAATATATCTACATTTAGACACATTATAAAGTTGCTTACAAAGATCTGTCTACCTCGACCTCGAATAATGCAAAAGAATGTAATCCCATAGACAGAACATGTAATGTAATTGCCCACAAGCTGGAAACAGCCTGAACTATTAAAAAAGTAAAAATAACTTATAGAACTATGAAGTGACAACCATAATACTAAAACTAGCACAACCAAAAGGGCAAAAAAAAAAAAAAAAGGAAGCTGGCAAGTTAAAACAAAGTTTGAAAAATTGAACCAATGCATCACTTTTTTTTATTCATAATTTGTGATGAGACCTCAATTGAACTACTGGGTAACAATTTACAGTGAAATATTGGTAGATGAGTCACAACTAAGGATGCATGAGAACAGCAAAAACATATTTGAAAATTATAATAACACAACTTTAATGGCATGGGAAGATTTTTTCCAAATAACAAAAATAATTGACAGGATTAAACAATATTTCTCCAAAAGTGAAGGCAACAATGTCGTTAAGCTGTTCTTGGCTTCATCACGTACTCACTTTTTTATCAATAAAAGTTTGCAGTCAATTTTCACCATTGTTCTAAAAAAAAAATATTGTTAAGCCGGAAAACCTCCATGCATCATCTATCTTGCATATTAAGTTACCTAATGGCATTTCTCAAAGCCATACCTCAGTGATCAATCTTAACTGATGGACATAGTCTCTTCCAGGAAACAAAGGTTCACGTGTCACAATTTCACCGACAATGCATCCAACTGACCAAATGTCAATAGCAGCAGTGTATTCTGAACAATTAAGGAGAAGCTCAGGTGCTCGGTACCAACGAGTGACGACATACTCTGTCATGAAATCTGTTTCAGATGTTGTCCTTGCAAGTCCAAAGTCTCCTATCTTAAGATCACAATTTGCATTTAAGAACAAATTGCTAGGCTTGAGATCACGGTGCAAGACATTTGCTGAATGGACATATTTCAGCCCTCGTAATATCTGATATAGGAAATACTGCAAGGACAGAAAAATATCATGAGATTGCATTGAAATACACTATGAATACAACATACTGTTTAAACATCTGGAAGTCATGTTCATGCAAAGTATCACAGGTACTGAATTTACACAGATTCTGAGATGGTTAAAGATATTTCTTAATTAACAAAGGAAAAGAGAAAACATTTTAGGAAATAAGACAGCAATGGATTTAAAAAGAAAAAACATGCTTTTGAAAGAGTCCATTCAAGCAAAAACGAGTTCTCTCATCTGCAATTGAAATCCTATCATAAATAAATGTTAACACAAGCGATATTTTCAATCTTTGCTTCAGAGATTTGAGTATTATGATCATGACATATTTAAACCTTAAAATTAAAGATTTGAGAATGAAAAATATGATATACAGGTGTTCTCATAAGTCATCTGAGGTTATAATCTGAAAACAGTTAAGAGAAAAAATGTGGTCCAACAAAAACTAAAGAAATGAAAAAAATGTGAGAGATTAAAAAGTGGAGAAAATAAAAGGTACAAGGAATATATCAAAAATAGGTACAAATGTACTGTATACAGAAGTAATTCATGAATAATTCATGATGATCCGTTTATGAATATGAGTTTTCAATGTTTTTCCAAAAGAATATTATATATCATTGAGTGTTGTGTTATTTCCATTCAATTGTATTAAAATCAGTGGAAAAGATTATGACAAAATATGTGAAAATAATTTGCCTTCTTCTAAAGAAAATTGGAGAATTACATGAATCATTTCAACCACCGAAGAGAGACAGAGAGGAAAAAAAAAAAAAAAAAAGAGAGGAAAAAGTCCATCAGGTCCAAAGTTCCTCAAATCCTGTTACAAACATTTGTGAGTATGATCATGATATACAACCATGGAAAAACTATTGATGTCACCATATAAGACATATACAAATTTAATGATATCAAATCATTTCAATGTATTAATGGAAAGATTACTTCACCAAACCTGGCAGTGGTCATCAGTCAATGCCTGATTGGAACGGATTATCTGATGAAGATCAGTATCCATTAATTCATAAACAATGTATACATCATTAAAGTTTTCCCTCTGTGGAGGGCGTATGATGTCCTTGATGGCAATTATCTGGCATACAGAAAAGACCAAGTTGTCAGGATGTACAGGTGCAATAACAAACACAGTGTGAGCAGAAGTACTAAAGTGGAAAGAAAGCAGTGAACCTGCAGACAGTTCTAAAATCAAGTATCTTCAAAGTCACAGTTTAGGAATCTCTCTAAAATAACTTCCATTTAAATCATCAAAACTAAGAGACACTGTCTAAAAGCTCATGTTGGAGGGAACACATGATTACATCAGGGCATAGAGCCAAACTATATACTATAAAGAGATAGCAAGAAAACGATTCACCTGACAAAGGTGCATGTATATAGAAGTGACAGATATAGTTAATGCAAAGACGTGCAGAAAGAGATTTACAGATACATCAGTTAACAGCACACTGGCATGTATATTGTTTCATACATGCATAATATAGGCTATGAATCTAACATTAGTAGATCACCAAGACCTTGCAACAATGATGGTACCATGCAACAGTTAGTTAATTTCAAAACAAAAGGAAAAATGCTACAAACAAAGCATAGAAGCCAAGTCATAAGCTGCAGAAGTGGTGTTCAAGGTGCCAAGTTATCAAGAATAGACAAGACGACAGAGGACACAAATGCAAAAAGTAGTTAAGGAGTTAAATGCAAATACACAATGCTGCCACTCCAATATGTTTATAGAGAAGCCAAGATTGATGTATATGAAGAAACATGTGATCATCAAAGGAACAGTTAATAGTGTCTGACCAAAAATTGAGACCTTTAATGGAACTGTCATGGCCACAAGATCTGCTAGAATAACGACCATTATAAAAAATTGCAAGCCTAAGGATAAGAATGCAAGCTTGGGCTGGCTACGAACTCCATCCAATAGCAAAACAGTACAGCCAGTAAAGTTAACTAGCATAACTAACAAGGAGTAGCCAAGCAAACCACATGTACAAGATGCCATGAGGCACATGACTTCAAATAGGTACCAAGCTGGATAAAGGTAGCTAAGTCATAAGACAAACAATGCAGTGAAGGAGGGCAAGAACCAAAAATAACAAAATTGCATAGAATATAACTCAACCTCAATGTGAACATCTCAAAGCTGGGATATTAGTCTACACCAACCAAGGTGAAAGAGGTTGAAATTTGAAACATAGGGAGTCAAGGCTGGTCTCAGAGCTGCAAGCATGCCAAGGAATGATGATGAAAGCTGTGACTGCAAGCCCAAAACATGACATAAACAGAGGAATAATGGAAATGTGAAGCAGCATCTGGACCCCAAGACAGTCGAACATCCAGCGTATGATGGAGATAAGAACTTAAATGATGAAGATTTATCAGCCCCAAAGATCAATTATGATGGCAAGATAATGACAACACAGGGATTACAACAAGAAGCACTAAAGAAGGCCAGTTCAGAAAAAAGACAACGAAAATGATTAACAATTTGCATGAATGCTTTAAGAAGATATCATGGGTAAACAAAGGATGGCCATGTTCAGAAAGTGAGTAGATAGAAAATCATGATAACTAAAGCCTAGCTAAGGGCCTGTTCATATTGCTTTCATTTTCTGTTTTTGTTTTCAAAAATCCGAGAAGAACAAACAACTAAAATGAGCAACATGTATAACAAAATCCATTTGGATTTTAATTTGTTTGTGTAATCTTTAGAGCTTTTGGTGGCAAAGATTTACAGCTTTCAAAAAGAGTGAAAATAAAAGCGAAGAATAGCAGAAGTTTTGTGCAAATGCTATCCTGGACAGCAATGTCCATGTGATATTTCACTAATCTATAGATAAACAAAAACACAAAAATGACCATAATGCCAACTAGGCCCTAACCTAAACTACAATAAAAAATTGGACAAACACAAAAGAAGACATCACTAGAAGTACATAACAATAGAGGACAACATAGGAGTGATTGGACCAAATGAAGCTTAGAAAGAACCACAAGAAAACCCTCAAACCCATAACTTAAATTTCCATGACTACCATGACGGAAAGTCTTATAATAGGATGCTTAATACAAAAATGGATTTATGAATAATAAAAAGTTAATTACTTATGATGGTTTGCAAGCTATTGGGAAGAGGCCATGATCATTCAGGTGATTCTGTTGTCTAATGAGCAAGTGAGTGCCTTTGTGCGCAAGCAGCTTTGGCATGAGGTCACTAAAATTCCAAAAGCATCCAATTAAGAACTACAATATTCAATATTAGGTCCAGAGAAGTTAGTCAGCGTTGTCTGGTCACGTATTAACTAGTCTCAAAAATCTAAAAGAACCATTCCTAATACAATTTTAGAATAATGAACTAGCAAAGACTGCAACTAACCAAATAGCCAAGGTCTAGAGTAATAAATGAAAATTAAAATAATTTAAAGCAAGAAGCAGTAGTATGCTTAGCTTACATTTTCATGATCCATGTGACAGAGAAGCTTTATTTCTCTTAAAGTTCTCTTTGCATCAATCCGATTATCAAATGCACTGCCAATCTTCTTAATTGCAACCTCTTCACGTGTTTGTGAATTAACAGCAGCACTATGCAGAAGAAAAAGTTGTGTTTAGCCTTCAGTAGGGAAGAGAAAAGATTTTATTCATTAGAACTTGAAACCTGAAGTTAACACTTTGATAATGGTGGATAAATCCACCTTATGAGCACATCAGAAGAAGCAGGTACAAACAGTAAAAGTTATGTATTGGTTTCACGAATTATTTAAATGATCCTGGTGTCATGGTTTTAAGAAATGATAAAGCTGAAAGATCTGAAACAAAGGAAATAATAAGATATGGTGTTAGACATCAAGCACTCAGGGTAGCAACAACAAAATGAACCATCCAAGGAAGTGATGCACAGCAGAAACAATTCCCCGAGGGAACTACATACAAATTATAGACCTATCCTCCGACTGCCTTGTTTGGCTAAACCAGCTACCACCAATTCCAACTCCCTCAATATGTCCTTCTACCACTAGCTAATTCTTATGAGTTCACATGCATTTTAGTCCCGTCTATGTACTATAAGCTCCTCTCTAGATTGTAAAGCTAGAACTGGATTTGGGATTGTATTCCATTAAGGCATGTTGTCATACTTGAAGAGAATATTTTAGAAGAAACCGCTGGTGCAAGTTTACGTCAAGAAATGAAACCTATCACATGAAAAAATTTCCAAATACCAACATGCGAAATATCTCTACCAAACTTTTTTATGTACAGCCTTGCAAGTACCAAGTGGTATCATGTGTAGCCAAACCACCCACTCCAGCAGTTTCCGGAACTGAAACTACACCAGCCGAACACATATATCTTAAAAGTGGTTCAATAACCAAGTTTCAGTCTCCGGAAGTTGTAGTTGTTACCACTAGCTTATTCAGTTATCTACTTTCAATGTGCAAAACCTTTTCAAACATCGCAATCTCTCAAGTTTATGCATCTTCTTCATTCTTCCAATTGATAACAACTACTCTATAACTTGAAATCCAAAACAATCAGCATCCGAATCTATTGAAGAATTCATAAAGCCGACCTTTTTTTTTTTTTTTTTTTTTTTAAGGACCGTATTTTAGATTTCTTTTTTTTCACTCATAAGCCACCATAAGTAAAGAAAAGCCACCAAAATTGATAGAAGCAACGACCATACCCGCTTCTAAGAAGTCAATGGAGAATTGACCTAGACCAACATACCCGAAAAAAAACAAGATAAAAAATTCATAATCGATGCACAAAAAGAAAATTAACCCATGAAATTACGATGATATCTCTCACCAAACAATGCCGTAAGCCCCTCTCCCGATAGGCCGAAGCGGAGGGGTATACTTGGCGGAGACCTCGAACAGGTTGCCGTACACATTGTACCGCACGTAGCGCCCGCCATGGGTCGGTACTCCCCTTGTCTGCCCGTCCCCAGAAGCCGAACCTGCCTCCATCCCCTGCCGACCGAACTCCCCACTCTCCTCCTCTATAAAATCAAAGGGAAGAAAGAAAGATTTGGTGAAGGAGTTGAAGGAAAGCCGAGAAAGCCCAAAGAGAAAAGGAGGGGACTCGAGCTCTGAAAACCCGTGAAACGGAGGGGAGGGGTTTGGACTTTGGAGTCAGACTTCGTTTCTATCCTCCGTTCCTCTTCTCTTCCCTTTTTTTCTCCCCTTCTTTCTTCTTTCGACTCCGAAGATGAGAAGGAGAGGGTAGGAGAGAGGGAGGAGCAGAGCGTGGAAAGGTCAGACAGACACGATGGCTGCTTGGATATTCTCCAGATCTTTTATTTTTTTTGCATTTTAAAGGTAAATATGAGGAATGCGAACGGGGCGTATTGGACGGACTCGGGGAGGTGGGCGGTCGTTTGCGCGTTTTGGTGACGGGTGGGAGCATGTGGGGCTGGTCTCATTTGTTGGTATTAATTAATAAAGGGTTTGTCTACGAAAAAGCACGTTCGTATATGCGAACGTGGAATTTTCATCGTCAGATCATCTTGATATTTAAATTTTAGTAAAATGCATGATTGATCTAACGATGAAAAGCCTCATACGAACGTGGAATTTTCATCGTCAGATCATCTTGATATTTAAATTTTAGTAAAATACATGATTGATCTAACGATGAAAAGCCTCATTCGCATATGCGAACGGATTTTTCGAAATCCAACCCATTAATAAATGGTGGCGTAAAGCTGATAGCTACCTTTTGTTGAGGTGGACTAGACTGAACTAATGGGTCGAAGGAAAATTCTTTACGCATCGCGCGCGGTGCATAATCGTACACATCGTCTCACACGGTCGGAACATGGTGCGCGAGAAAAAAAAATTTTTTTTTTAATTTTTAATTTTTATTTTTATTTTCAGCTCTGTGTCAACCACCATTTGCGGTTGTGCCCTGCTGGCGGTGCAACAGGATAGGTTTGGGTACTGGGCATGTGCAGCGCATGCAATTGTTTTTACACCGCAATTTCCATCCCCTGATGTAATCACCTTACGTCACGTGGATGCAATTGTGATCTAGATAACCTTCTACCGTTTAGCACCATCTTGCACTAGCATCACATTTCAGTAGATGCCTTTCTTGCGCCCATATACCGTTGATGGCAGGCAGCTATAATATGCAGACAGCCTGCATCAAGGAGCTTCGTTCACGTTACTTTGTTTTGCGCGTACATGGCTCAACCCAAGCCCTGACCCCGGCATATTTCATGAAGAAGTTAGGAAATTATTTTAGAATCAGAGGGTGTTTGGTTATAGAAAGAGTTGGAGTATGAAATCGAAATAAAAATGAATGATTTTTATTGGGGATGAATCCCGCTCCCGCCGAAGTCCAATCCGACGCTCAGGCTGGTACAATCGATAGTCACGGAAGAATTTCAGCGGACGAACTTTAGCCGAACTTCTTCATCTGACCGAACTCTTAAGAGGTCGAGCTTATCCGGCCGAACTCCTCAGTAGTCGTCTCTCGATCGAACTCCTCAGTGGCGTTAATTGATCGAACCCCTCAGCGATCGTCTCTCGATCGAACTCCTCAGCAGTCGTTCCTCGATCGAACTTCTCAGCGGTCATCCCTCGACCGAATTTCTCAATGGCTGTCCTTTGGTCGAACTCCTCAGCGGCCAAACTCCTCAGCAGCCGAACTCTGGTCGGACTCCTCCCAGACATCCCCTCGATCGGACTTCTCTAAGAGTCGGACTTCTCTCAGACATCCCCTCGATTGGACTTCTCCAAGAGCCGGACTCCTCCCAGACACTTCTTTCGGCCGGATTCCTAGATCCCTCATTCAGACGAACCCCTACGGAAGCCGAACTCCTTCCGGGCTCCTTCAGCTATTGTTCCTCCCAGGCGACCCTCTCCAACCATATTTCCTTCGAAAGTCCGAACTTCTCCGAAATGGGTACACGTCAAAGCTCTTTAACCCTTATTTCGGCTCCGAGCAGCTCAGTATTAAGATAGCTGCAGCCATCACCATCAGTCCGCTATAGGCGACAGTGATCCGCTACCAGGCGGCGATGGTTGTCACCATCAATCCATTGCAGGCGACGCTGCAGACGGCATCTTCTCCCGGGACTAACTTCGCTAGACCTCGAGCGACCCGCCACCACGCGGCTACGGCTATCACCATCAAGCTCCGCCTATAAAAAGGACCCTCCAGATACGCTAACTCTAGGCTCTAAGCTCTCCTCTTCTTCTCTAAGCTCTGCGGAACTCATCCCTGAGCACTCCATTCCTGTTGGCCAGAGCTGACTTGATCGTCGGAGAGTCCTACCGGAGCCACCCCCCACCGACTCCGAACGAAACTTTATTTTGTAGGTCCCCAACGGCGACCTCGTCCACCTCTACTCTAGCTGGATCCAGTGACGATCAATTTCTGCACCAATAGATTGGCGCTAGAAGGAGGGCCCCCCAAACCCCCAAGGTTCTCTTATTCTTAAAGGAGTGCTCGACGATGATTTTTCTCTCTCCAAAGATCTCTCTTCTTCCTCTCTAGAATTCTTTTTCGAGAAAAAAATGCCCCCTAGGAGAGCTTTGACCCAACGATCGACGGCCTCCATGGTCCAATCCCATTCAGATCCGTCCGCTCTTACTCCAGCCCCGACGACCCAGGTTTTATCTATAGTCGCGATGGATGTAGAGTAGTTCAACCTGCTCGTCCAGCAGATTCGTGGTCTCACGAAGGCAGTGCAGGTGGTGCAGGCCATGCACCAACAGGTCCTAGTACCAGCTCAATCGGTGCGGAATTCTCTAGAGCCGTGTGGTTCGGTCTAGGAGCGACCGACTTGGGCTATCCGACCTCCGATCCCCAGAAGGGGGAGGCAAAGGAGGGAAAGCTCTTGCTCGAACCGTGGCTCGACCCAGGATGAAGCTTCGTACCCATTCTACCAGAAAACCTTAGAGATCAGAGACCGTGAAGATCTCTTGAATCAAAGGCTCTTAGAAATGAGCCAGCGAATCGAAGAACTTCATCACACTCCCTCCTCACGTGGTAATGACATTCACACTGACCCTCCTTTTTTGCAGAAAATTATGCAGGAACCGATCCCGCCGAACTTTAAGCTCCCATAGTTTGAGAGTTACGATGGAACCACCGATCTGATCGACCACTTGAAAGCCTTCCGAACAATGATGTTGCTCCATGGCGTGCTAGATGCTATCTTGTGTCGGATTTTCCCCTCTACCCTTAAGGAAGCTGCCAGAAACTGGTACTCGATGCTCAAGCCGAGTACCATTTTATCGTTTGACCAGATGAGTCAACAGTTCACAGCCCACTTCGTCAGTAGCAGGTGGCCGCACCGAGGTTCAAATTTTTTGATGACTATTAGGCAGAAGGAAGGAAAATCCATCTGGGCTTATGTCACTCAGTTTAACGCTGCCGCATTGGAAGTCCGGAATCTAGACCAATCAGTCACCATGGCCGCCCTCAAGGGTGGCCTTCAGAAGAATGACTTGCTGTTCTTTCTGAAAAAAAAGTATCCCAGAGATTTTGCTGATATGCTAGCTCGGGCCAAAGGGTATGCCCGGGCAGAGGAGGCCTTCAAGGCCAAGGATAATGAAGCCAATGGCAAGCGGCAAATCGATGGGCCGGGCAGGCTCGTCGAAGAAGGGAAGCAGAGTAAAGCTCGACCGCACTCCCAGACTCCTTTCGATCATAGGCGAGCCCAAACTCTCCCTCAAACCCTGAGGCGGAAAAGCTCCGATGGAAGGGCACGTCGAGGTTCTTCCTAGCGCTGAAGTTCTCCTCGATGAAGATTTCACAACTATGCCCCTCTTAACGTTCCGAAGATCCAAGTGCTGATGAAAATCAGGGAATAACTTTCGAGATCAGAGAGGATGCATTCCTGCCCTAGCAAACGCAATCCCAATAAGTTCTGTCTCTATCATCGTGACCACGGCCACGACACTGAGGAGTGCATTCAACTTCAGGACGAGATCGAAGAGCTCATCAGGTGAGGTAGACTTAGCCGATTCCTATGGAGATGACCTGAAGAGCGGGAGGGTCGACTGAGGGCATTACCGTCAAGTGGAAAGAACCAAGAAGATCGGCTGTCTCTCGACGTCATCAATACTATCTCGGGGGGATTTCAACAAGGGGAGGCCAGCGGATCCGAGGGACCGATGAAGAGGTGGAGGATTGTGGAATCCATGGCCTTTACCGAGGCGGACAGTTAGAAAATCTAATTTTCATATAATTACACGGTTGTAATTTTTTTGAACATTGCTGACTACGATGTACGCCGCATTTTGGTGGATAATGAAAGCTCGACCGATATATTATTTTACGATGCCTTCTCGAAAATGTCCTTATCCAATGATCGCTTAGGGCCAATGAATTCTCCGCTGATAGGATTCACTGGCAACGTCGTACCAGTCGAAGGCATAATAATTTTGGCTGTGGCGGTGGGGCAACACCCAAAACTGGCCAAAGCGTGGGTCGATTTTCTAGTCATGAGGACTCCGTCCATCTATAACGCCATTTTAGGCCGACCTGGTCTAAATGTACTTCGAATGGTGGTTTCAATCTATTATTTAAAGATAAAGTTTTCAACGAGTTGTGGGGTCGGAGAGGTCAGAGGAGACCAGGCTCTAGCGAGACACTGCTACTCCATCGCCTTACATGAGGGAAAATGGTCTGACCCTTATCTTGTTGATGGACTGGATGTTCGTGATGACCTCACTGAGGAGCAGAGCAAACCTATGGAGGACCTCATCTTTGTGCCCTTAAATGATGGAAACTCGGAGCACGTGGTGCAAGTCGGCTCCAACTTGGCAGGCGAGGTTCGGAAGCAGCTCATCGCCTTCCTTAGGAGAAATGCAGACATCTTCTCCTGGACCCCAGCGGACATGCCGGGGATTGACGCCGAGGTCATGAAACATCGGCTGGCCGTCGATCCGAGGCATCGGCCGACAAAAGAAAAGATGCGCCACCACGCCCCGAAGAGGCAGAAAGCAATCGTCGAAGAAGTGGACAAGCTTCTCAAAGCCGAACTCATCCGGGAGGTGAATTATCCGACCTGGGTCTCGAACGTGGTCCTCGTCAAAAAGGTGAACAACAAGTGGAGGATGTGCATTGACTTCAAAAGGCTGAACAAGGCCTACCCGAAAGACAGCTACCCTCTACCCAGGATTGATCAACTAATGGATGCGACCTCAGGCTATGAGCTCCTCACCTTCATGGATGCCTTTTCTGATTATAATCAGATACGGATGGTGCCCGAGGATGAAGAGAAGACCACCTTCATTACTGACTGTGGTCTTTATTGTTATAAGGTCATGCCTTTTGGACTCAAAAATGCAGGGGCAACGTACCAGCATTTGGTCAATAAGATATTCAAGAAGCAGATCGACCGCAACATAGAGGTGTATGTGGATGATATGCTTGTCAAAAGTCGAGCTTCAACAGACCACCTCGTTGATCTTAAAGAGACCTTCGATGCACTCAAGAAGCATAAGATGAAGCTGAACCCGATCAAGTGCGCCTTCGGCATGACCTTTGGAAAATTTTTGGGGTTCATGGTGTCGAGATGTAGAATCGAAGCAAACTCTAAGAAAATTCAAGCCATTCGAAAAATGACCGCTCCGAAGATGATCAAGAAAGTTCAGCACCTGACCGAAAAGGTGGCATCCCTAAATCACTTCTTCTCAAGGTCGGTCGAATGATGCATACCCTTCTTCCAAGTTCTCAGGTGACCAAAGGACTTCTGCTGGATGGCGGAGTGCCAACAGACATTCGAGGAACTTAAAAACTAACTCGGCTCACTCCCACTACTGACAAAGCCCGAATTCAGAGAAAAATTATTTCTGTATCTAGCCGTCTCCCCGGTGGCCCTGGCAGCAGTCCTGATCAAGGAAGAAGCAAAGACGCAGTGACCGATCTACTACGTGAGCCAAGTCCTGAGGGGTGCGGAGATCAGGTACTTTAGGTTGGAAAAACTAACTTACTCTCTTCTAATTGCTGCCAAGAGGCTCCGACCTTATTTTCAGAAGTATACCGTAACGGTCCTCATGGATCAACCAATAAAAGCAGTCCTTCACCGAACGGACGCTTCTGGAAAAATCACAAAATGGGCAATCGAGCTCATAAAGTTCGACATCAACTACTGACTTAGGCCATCGATCAAGGCCCAGATACTGACAGATTTTGTGCTAGAATGCACCGTCCAGTCGAAGCCGAGCTTGAACCGAGCGAGATCGGCACCAAAGCGAGATCGAGCTTGGACAAAGCGAAGCTATCGTAGCCGAACCTCCTCGAGGAAAGCACCGACCTTTCCGAAGGCTCTTGAGCTCTGTACGTGGATGGTTCGTCCAACTCCGCTGGAGCTGGTGTGGGGCTAGTCTTGGTCAGTTCTGAGGGAGTCATCGTCGAGTACGCACTGCGCTTCGAGTTTTCTGCGATCAACAATGGGGCCGAATATGAAGCATTGATTGTTGGATTAAAGATAGCAAGAGAATTAAAAGTAGATCAGCTTTAAGTCTACAGCGATTCCTAGCTGGTGGTCGGTCAAGTTAGCGGCAACTACGAAGCGCGGGAGGAAAGCATGGTGAGATACCTTGGGAAAGTGAGGGATTTGATCCCGACCTTCGACAGTTTCAGCATTCAACATATTCCAAGGGCGAAAAATGTAAGAGCCGATCTTTTCTCCAAGTTGGCCACTTCAGCCCCGATCGAACTATCCAAAGAAGTATTTTTGGAGACTCTAAAGTGCCCAACCCCAGAAGAACCTCAGGTCATCCTGCAGACAAAATTTGAGCCAAGCTGGATCGACCCGTTGGTCGCTTACCTCAAGAAGGGGGTCCTTCCTCATGATCCGAAAGAAGCTCGGAAGCTCGAAAGCTTAGGAATCAGGCCTTCCGTTACGTTTTACATGAAGGCAGATTGTATAAGAGGTCATACTCCCTCCCACTGGTAAGATGTCTCCGACCTTTGGAGGCCGACCTCGCACTGTGGAAGGTGCACGAAGGACTCTACGGAGGTCACATAGGAGCCAGATCCCTATCACAAAGACTACTTCGGTAAGAGTACTATTGGCCGATCCTGTTTTACGATTCCATCAAATATGTAAGAAAATGCGACTGCTGTCAGAAGAACGCCAGCGTACAAAGGCAGTCGGCATCCGAGCTTGCTCCGCTAAGCGCATCTTGATCATTTATGCAGTGGAGAATGGATATACTCGGCCCCTTTTCGATGGCGTCCGGGTAGCAAAATCTTCTCCTGATCGCGATCGACTATTTCACCAAGTTGATCGAAGCCGAACCACTAACGAAGATTGCCGAGGCTAAGGTGCAGGACTTCATCTGGAAGTCACTAGTCTGCCGATTCGGTCTGCCCCGAATCCTTATAATCGATAATGGACGACAGTTCATCGGGGCAAGATTCATCGAGTTCTACGAAGGACTAAACATCTTCCACCACTTCACATCGGTGGCTTACCCATAGGCCAATAGAAAAACTGAGGTGACCAACCAGACCCTGCTACAAAGTATCAAAGCGAGGCTCGATAGGACAAAGGGGGTCTGGGTGGACGAACTCTACCATGTCCTCTGAGCATACCGAACTATATAGAGGGTGCCGACCGAAGAAACACCCTTCGTCTTGGCCTTCGACATGGAGGCAGTTATTCCGATCGAGCTCAAGCTTTCATCTGCATGAGTCATGGGCTTCAACGAGCAGCACAACCCCCAGGACCTCAGAGTCGACCTCGATCTATTAGAAGAAAAAAGGAAAGAAGTCCGCATCCGAATGGCAGCCTACATATGGAAGGTGGCTCGATATTACAACTCCAGAGTTAGAAACAAGATGTTCAGAGTGGGAGACTTAGTGTTCTGACAAGCCACTGTCTCTCAGCCTCAGAGTCAGAAAAAGCTCACCCCTAATTGGGAAGGCCCGTATGAAGTGGTGGAGGTCATCCGGTCTAATACTTATCGTCTGAAGGAGCTAGGAGGGATGACGCTTTCACAATCTTGGAACTCAGAAAATTTGAGGATGTATTACCAATAATCTTCCTTCAGTAAAGCTGCTTCATTTCCGCATTATTATTCTCTATTGCAAAAACTATGTGGTGACAGGAATGAAGCAGTCGATAGTTGCCGTGTTAGAAACTGGAGGAGAACCTCGTCCTAACATGAGCAGAAGATAAGATCTCCTCCGAGGCAACCTCGACTGTAGGAGATAAGATCTCCCTCAGGATAATCTCGGCTGCAGGAGATAAGATCTCTCCCAAGGATCCGGATCAACCTCGGCTGTAGGAGATAAGATCTCTCCCAAAGCAAACTCGACTGTAGGAGATAAGATTTTTTTCAAGCACCCATATTAACCTTGACTGCAGGAGATGAGATCTCCTCCGAGGCAGATTCGACTGCAGGAGATAAGATCTCCTCCGAGGCAACCTTGGCTGTAGGAGATAAGATCTCCCCCGAGGCAAATTCGACTGTAGGAGATAAGATCTCCTCTGAGCATCCGCATTTACCTCGGCTGTAGGAGATGAGATCTCTCCCAGGACAGACTCGATCGTAGGAGATAAGATCTCCCCCAAGATAATCTTGGCTGCAGGAGATAAGATCTCCCCCGGAGCAAACTCGGCCACAGAGATAAGATCTCCTCCGAGGCAAACTCGACTGTAGGAGATAAGATCTTCTTTGAGGCAACCTCGACTGTAGGAGATAAGATCTCTCTTGAGCGTCCGCATTAACCTCGACTGCAGGAGATAAGATCTCTCCTGAGACAACCTCGGCTGCAGAAGATAAGATCTTCCTCGGGGTAACCTCGACCACAGGAGATAAGATCTCTCCGAGGATCCGGGCCGACCTCGGCTGCAAGAGATAAGATCTCCTCCGAGGCAAACTCGACTGTAGGAGATAAGATCTCCTCCGAGCGTCCGTATTAACCTCGACTGCAGGAGATGAGATCTCCCCTGGATAGACACGACCGTAGGAGATAAGATCTTCCCTGATGCAACCTCGGTTGCAGGAGATAAGATCTCCCCGAGGTAAACTCAGCTGTAGAAGATAAGATCTCCTCCGAACACCCGCATTAACCTCGACTGTAGGAGAATGAGATCTCTCCTGGGGCAGACTCGACCGTGAAAGATAAGATCTCTCCCGAGGCAAACTCGACCGTAGGAGATAAGATCTCCCCAAGGCAAACTCGACCGTAGAAGATAAGATCTCCCCCGAGGCAACCTCGACTGTAGGAGATAAGATCTCCCCCGAGCGTCCGCATCAACCTCGGCTGCAGGGGATAAGAATCTCTCCCGACCCAACCTCGGCTGTAGGAGATAAGATCTCCCCCGAGGATCCGGGCCGACCTCAGCTGCAGGAGATAAGATCTCTCCCGAGGCAAACTCGACTGTAGGAGATAAGATCTCCCCCGAGCGCCTGCATTAACCTCGGCTGTAGGAGATAAGATCTTCCCTGAGGCAAACTCGACCGCAGGAGATAAGATCTCCCCGAGGCAACCTTGGCTGCAAGAGATAAGATCTCCCTCGGATAACCTCAGCTGCAGGAGATAAGATCTCCCCCGAGGATCCGGACTGACCTCGGCTGCAGGAGAAGATCTCCCCCGAGGCAAACTCGGCTGTAGGAGATAAAGATCTCCTCCGAGCGCCCGTATTAACCTCGGCTGTAGAAGATGAGATCTCCCCAGGGCAGACTCGACCGCAGAAGATAAGATCTCCCCCGAGGCAACCTCGGCTGCAGGAGATAAGATCTCCCCCGAGCCCCGCATCAACCTCGGTTGCAGGAGATAAGATCTCCTCCGAGGATTCTGGCCGACCTCGGCTGCAAGAGATAAGATCTCCTCCGAGAATCTGGGCCGACCTCGGCTGTCGGAGATAAGATCTCCTCTAAGGCAAACTCGGCTGTAGGAGATAAGATCTCCTCTGGGGCAAATTTGGCCATAGGAGATAAGATCTCCCCCGAGGCAACCTCGGCTGTAGGAGATAAGATCTCCCCCGAGTGCCCGCATCAATCTCGACTGTAGGAGATAAGATCTTCCTCGAGTATACCTCGACTGCAGAGATAAGATCTCCTCCGAATGCTCGCATCAATCTCGGCTGCAGGAGATAAGATCTCCCCGAGTTAACCTCGGCTGTAGGAGATAGATCTCCTCCGAGCGCCCGCATCAACCTCGGCTGAAAGGAGATAAGAATCTCTTCCGAGGCAACCTCGGCTGCAGGAGATAAAGATCTCTCCCGAGTGCCTGTATCAACCTCGACTGTAGGAAATAAGATCTCCCTCGAGGCAACCTCGGCTGCAGGAGATAAGATCTCCCCAAGGCAAATTCGGCTGTAGGAGATAAGATCTCTTCCGAGCGCTCGTATTAACCTCAGCTGTAGGAGATAAGATCTCCCTCGAGGCAAACTCGGCCGTAGAAGATAAGATCTTCCCCGAGGCAACCTTGACTACAGGAGATAAGATCTCCCCCGAGCGTCCGCATCAACCTCGGCTGTAGGAGATAAGATCTTTCCTGAGTCAACCTCGGCTGCAGAAGATAAGATCTCCTCCGAATGTCCGCATCAACCTCGACTACAGGAGATAAGATCTTTCCGAGCGCCTACATCAACCTTGACTGAAGGAGATAAGATCTCCCCCGAGGTAACCTCGGCTGCAGGAGATAAGATCTCCCCCAACGTCCGCATCAACCTCAGCTGCAGAGATAAGATCTCCTCCGAGACAACCTCGATTGCAGGAGATAAGATCTCCCCCAGACGTCCGCACCAACCTCGGCTGCAGGAGATAAGATCTCCCCCGAGGCAACCTCGGCTATGGGAGATAATATCGCCCCCGAGCGCCCACACCAACCTCGCCTATAGGAGATAAGATCTCTTCCATGGCAACCTCGGCTGCGGAAGATAATATCACCTCCGAAGAGCTCAACCTCCAATCTCGGCCACCAGAGATGGGATCAACTTTAACCTCGGCTGAAGAAGAGATCTTCCCGAGTTTTCGCTTCAAACAAATGCAAAGCCTGGAAAAGGACTTCGACGGTCATTTGTTTCGGTACTCCCTTCCTCCAAATTTCGAACTTAAAAGTGGGGAGACTATTGTTGGGGATGAACCTCGCTCCCGTCGAAGTCCAGTCCGACGCTCAGACTGGTGCAACCGGTAGTCATAGAAGGATTTCAACAGACGAATCTTAGTCGAACTCCTTCAGCTGGCCGAACTCTTAAGAGGTCGAGCTCATCTGATCGAACTTCTCAGCGGTCGTCTCTCGGCCAAACTCCTCAGCGGCTGTTAATCGACCGAACCCCTCAGCGGTCGTCTCTCGGTCGAACTCCTCAGCAGTCATCCCTTGGCAGAACTCCTCAGTGGTCGTCCCTCGATCGAACTCCTCAGCGGCTGTCCGTCGGTCGAATTCCTCAGCGGCCAAACTCCTCAGCAGTTTAACTTTGGTCGGATTCCTCCCAGACATCCCCTCGATTGGACTTCTCCAAGAGCCGGACTCCTCCCAGACATCCCCTCAATCGGACTTCTCCAAGAGCCGAACTCCTCCTAGACACCTCCTTCGGCTGGATTCCTGCATCCCTCATTCAAACGAACCCCTACGAAAGCCGAACTCCTTCCGGACTCCTTCAGCTATTGTTCCTTTCGGGCGATCCTCTCCAGCCATATTCCCTTCAGGAGCCCGAACTCCTCCAAAATGGGTACACGTCAAAGCTCTTCAACCCTTCTTTCGGCTCCGAGCGGCTCAGTATCAAGACAGCTACAGCCGTCATCATCAGTCTGCTACAGACGACACCGACCCGCTACCAGGCAGCGATGGCTGTCACCATCAATACATTGCAGGCGGCGCTGCAGAAGGCGCCTTCCCCCGGGACTGACTCCGCCGGATCTCGAGCGGCCTGCCACCACGCGGCTATAGCTGTCACCATCAAGCTTCGCCTATAAAAAAGATCCTCCAGATACGCTAACTCTAGGCTCTAAGCTCTCCTCTTCTGCTCTAAGCTCTGTAGAACTCATCCCTGAGCACTCCATTCCTGTTGGCCAGAGCTGACTTGATCGTTGGAGGGTCCTACCGGAGTCATCCCCCACCGACTCCAAATGGGACTTTGTTTTGCAGGTCTCCGACGGCGACCTCGTCCACCTCCACTCCAGCTGGATCCGGCGACGACCAATTTCTGCACCAACAATTTCTATTTTAACTGTTTAATTGAAAGTAGTTTCATTCTAATTTCAATTTTAGGAAGAAAATAGAATAGTCGAATCTATCTAAAATTCAATTCCTATTTCTTTCTAAAGATTCAAATCTTGATTCCAGTAACGAAGCAAACGTTTTGAAAGATTTCGATTCTAATCCATACTATTATTCATTTTGATTCCGATTACGAACTAAACATCCCTTTAGTTTACTGATTGAGATAAAAAGCTAAAAGAGCAATTGGTATCCAATGTGCCCCAAGGATTTCCTTGCATATGTTCCATGCTTTTTCATACCTTTTCTTCTTCTTTTTGAGCAAAAGCAGTTTCTTTTTCTTGTTTATTCCTTTTCATACAGCGTAGTTTCGTTCGCTAAAAATTTCATGCATCGGGCTATTTCTCAAAGGATGAATGTCAATACGTGTTCCGTATCGTTTGTTTTACAGGTGGTGTACCACGTCGTCTAACCAATTAGCCTCCAATTTCACATTTAATAGCAACTTTCGACAATTTAGAATGATCTCAGGTGCCCGCGCATCTCTCATGCGAGCCACTCCAGGAGAATTAGACAAAATCTTATTCGAAAAAGATGAAATTAGAAAATCATGTAATCACCTTACGAGACAACTTTCGCTGCTCACCAAAGATTGGCCACCAAAGTTTCAAAACGACATACCGACACAAAACTTGAAATGTCCGCACGTGCTAAGTTATCTAAGATTTGATATACGACTTTTTTGAAACTAGGAATCAGCCTTAGAATAGTTTTGATCAAGCAGAAAATCAAAAAAGAAATTAATAAGAGAGCACTACTGCTTATTTCAGCTCTTTCATGCATGTCAAAGCCACAACCATTGACAAAATTGCATGGGATAGACGTAATAGACATGGGAGTTTCAGTAAAATGCATGAATTAATCACACTGGTGTGCTATATAAATACTGACTTTGTGGTAATCTCACAATTTTTTTTTTTTTGGGCAGACAATCTCACAATATTTTCAGTGGGGAAAACATGCAATTGAATTTCTGGTTCTCCAAAGATGGAAAATATGTATAGGGCTAACGATTAACTACCCACTCTGACGACAAGCCTAAAATAGAAGCACACAGGCAGGTTTTGCACAGAAATTTAATATCTGCATGAAAAAACATCTGATTTTACAACACAAATTCACTGTTTCAACCATCCAAGAAGCAAATAAAACATCTCCCATCTTGAGAAAATGCGCAAAAGGAGCCACTGGGGTAACCTTTCGCTCATTACCTTCTTCGTCCACTTTTGGATTCAAAATGGTGAGCCTTTCTCTTCTTCTTACGAATTACCACTGTTGGGCCACCACCCTCTTTAAATGGCATGCCTAGGAGAGCAAGCAATCTCTGAGCCTCATTATCAGTTTTTGCTGTGGTTGTTATGCAGACGTCCATTCCCCTCTGCCTACCAAGGGCTTCATACCTGATCTCAGGAAACACACTCTGATCACGCAAGCCCATGCTAAAATTCCCATGCCCATCAAAACTGTTAGGGTTGACACCTTGGAAATCCCTGGTCCTAGGGAGCCCCAGGTTTATGAGCCGATCCAGAAAGGAATACATTATCTACATCATGCAAAGTTTATAAAATGTAGTAAATGTGAGTGTTATATTTAGTCCAAATAGAAAAACTGGTATACCTCAAGCAAAAAATTATAGCTAAGTGCTGAAACAGGAAAAGAAAGGAGCAAAGGAAGAAAGGAAAAAAAAACACTGTGCTTGCAAATATAAAAGAGGTGTACGACTAGTTTAAGGTATATCACTGATGTATAGGGTCAAAATTTGTTAAACATCAAAGCGAAACAATTTGTTAGGATTATGTACCATGTACAATCATTTTTGTCATTTTGATTATCCACTAAATAAAGTTATTCATCGTCCATGAGCACATCATGCTTTGGGGGCAATGGTTTTACAATGTAATAGATTTTGACTTAGATTGTTCTCTTTATGCATGTCCTACTGGTACAGTCAATTTTTGAATTATTTGAGAAGCCAAACATTTTTGGACACTTGGAGGCTATATGGTTCTTTGAAAAGCTCAATTTTGGCATACTATGATGATCTCAAATTCTAGCATTTTATCTGCACTTTTTAAAAACTTATATAAACATTTTTTTTCCCTAATCATGACATTTCAACTGAAAGGGTGAGAGTAAATATATTATTTTATTGGTTCTATTAGGGATGGCAATTTCAGCCAACCCATTGGGTATCCGACCCAACTCGATTCGAATGGGATGGATTTTACCCAACTCGATTAGAACCTGAGACGAATATGAGTTCTAGAAAAAATACCCAAAACGAATTTGGGTCGAGCATGGATAATGGTATGTCCTGCTCCGAATCTGGCCTGATACAACCTTAATATATATCTCCCTTTCAAAATTATAATTATTTCATAATGGTTACATATATCTAATCCGATCCAATCCAACCCGACCCAACCCTCTTATCTACCTAACCCAACCTAACCCACGTCTCTACTTGACCCAACCCAACCTAACCCAAAGCGAGTATGGGATGGGTTATGCGTATGGGATTTTCAATTATGGGATAGGTACAAATATTGGCCAACCCGACCCGTTGCCATCCCTAGGCTCTATACACACACCCTGCAGCACATGATTTGCTCATTAGCATGAATTCCTGCTAGGAGAATTTTGGCTTTATGCCCTAACCAGAATGTGCATGAGCAATATATCATCATAATCCAGAAGCTTCTCATTAAGCAACACAGGGATGTCCTTTGTTGCCCCAAGGTGTACAACCTCCACCTAAAAGCTGAAACAGCAAAAGATCCATCTCCCCTCAAACATATAAAATCTTAACCGCTTCCAAACCAAAGAGCAAAATAGACAGAAAGAAAGTTAATAGAAGCAATAGAGAATCAAAAATAACGAGCTAATAGATATTTCATAGGCCAAACAAATACAAAAGGATTGGAGCACCACAAACAAACAAAAAGAAAAGGAAGGGTCAAGAAATACATCACGAGCCTTTAAAATGTTGCAACTGCCCACTGTAACTTTGCAGCATGAAAATAGGCAAATGGAAGCTTAGAAAAGAGTGTGAACAAACAAAAATCCGATGTTTTAAAAAACTGTTGGTGGCCAGTAGGCAGCCAAGGTTAGGCACTAGGCAGATGCCCAGAGATCAAAGCAGACACCACCTCACCTCCACCCACCCCCCAAACCAACCACAACAACAAAAAAAGAAAAAAAGAAAAAAGGGAGAATAAGAAAAGCCACACTCGCACACACAGAAAAGAAAGAAAGAAAGGAAACAGAAAACTCACAAATATAAGGAAACATCTAAGGAAATAATTATAATCCAAAAATTGAAACACAGCATATCAAATAAGATGTAGTAAGCTAATGAAAAGTGCCAACTTGGCAATGTTCAACACTAATTTGTACATCAATCTTGTCCTCAATGCTCAGACATGGTGTAAATCACGGAATGCCGTACCGGGCCGAACTGTCCGGTACACCCCGTACCGAGCCGGACCGGCAGGGAATTAGTCCGATTCGGCCCTTTTTTCTGGTAAACCTTCCGAACCACTCGGTTCGACATGGTATGGGCCGGTACTGGACAGTTTGGTCCGGTACAGGGGGTACGATATCGGTACGGGGCGATACGTACTGATATGGTATAGTTTTTTTTTGACTGTTGGATGAAATTTTTTTGATTTTTTTATTCATGGTATGAGACAGTACGGTATCGTACCATACCGTACCGGCCGACAATCGGTACGGATTGTGGTATCGAGTTTGCGAATCTTGGTGTAAATACTAAGGAAAGTGCCTAGGCTTATGCTATGCAGCTGCACCTAGATAGATGCATAGGCCACAAATGCAGTGATTCAACAAAACATCATAAGACATCAAGAGAACTTAGGCCCAGGAAAATGAATATTGGCATCTCATAGAAAGAAAAGCACCTTAAAAAAGAAAAATTACTGAGCTACTTTAGAACAGATTATAAAGACAAAGTATAACCTTCCCTTTTATGTCACAAGTAAATCAAATGGGAATCAATCTACTAGGTGGTAGTCCATAGAATAACCAATGCTAACTCGAACATGAAACTGACCAAAACAGACAACATGAAGAATAAAATGAAACATGATATTGAAATGACAATAAAAAAAACACAGCTCCTACCAGTGTTATTAAAGGCGCACCTCAGGTGCAAAAGGTGCTAGGCACAAGGGCCATCACCTCTATACCCTCTAGGTGAGGCGACAACCCTCAGGCGTAGCCTAGGCACCTCAGGCGCATGCCTCTGTATGTGCCTCAGGCACACGCCTCTGCATTATTCTGAGGCACAATAAGGTCAGTTATATTATTAATTTTAGTTTCTAAAAATTAGAAAAGGTCAGTTATAGTATATAGGAAAGATCAATTATAGTATATAAAAAATGTCAATTATAGTACATAGGAAAGGTTAATTATAGTATATAGGAATTAGAAATGATCCAATGTTTATTAAGTATAATCGGACATTGATGCATTAATATAGTAAACGAAATCACATTGACCCTATATCATTAAAAGATATTAATGATTGTAATGAGTGGTTGACTAGAAAAATAAAGCGAGTTCATACAGATGAGAATGAACAAGAACGAGTATTTAGTAATAGTGATGATAATTTGACATGGGATCTTGTTGCCGAAGCTTCTGGAGCTTATAAGCCTGCTTATCGCACTAGAATTAGTATGAAAATATCTTCCAAAGAGAAAGCTTCAGCATCATCATCAAGATCAAAATCTAGTAGACCATCTCAAGTGTAGCTTACAGATGAATTAGAGAAGGAGACAAATGATGAGTATGAGAAAGATATTGGAGAGGAATAAGAAGAAAATGATGAAGCTGGTTTGCTTGATGATGATGAGGAAGAGGATTAGCCAATTAGGAAGTTAGAAAGCACTTATTTGATTGTTTTTATATTAGAGATAGTTTTTACATGCTGAACTCCTTGCCTATAACTAGATCTTTTTTCGTTTTTAATTTTAATAATAGGATGCTAATTTTTACTTACTGGAATTCTTGCTTATAGCTAGTTCTCTATTTTTCTATTTTTGACACCCGACTTCCCTTAGGCATGCACATGCGTCTTGCGCTTTGCATCTAGACTCCGAGGACCCCAAGCGCCTAGGTGTGCTTAGGGCCTTTAACAACACTAGTTCCTACAGTCTGGTACTAAATGACTGGCAAACACTTCCCAAGTTATATTCATTGGCTGAAATAGAACTTAATCATGCTCATATCTTCCTGGTTTTCTCTTAGCTAGCTCACGAACATGCCCCATCACCACTAGATAACTTTTAAAGCTTCACTCAAAACTTGCATTATGGCTACCCTTAATGCTGGACCTATTTGTGGTTGCAAGGCATCAACGATCATCTTTAGTCATCTTGCAGGGCAAACACCTTATCCACCTTATATCCAATCAGATGTATTATTGCCACACACCCTCTTCTATGCATATAGTATTGTCCCAATAACAGAACACATGAAACTCATGCTAAAAACTTATGTATTTTTTGTTTGCCATATCAAAAAATGTATATGCATAGCTATCATGGAATACAAAAATGAGCATTTAAACTTGTGCACCTGATAAGATGGTGTATTTACTCCAGCACTCTCTCATCGAGTACCAAAATTTTATCTTTAACACTTACAAATATAAATGGGTACTTGTTTTCATTATTGTTGTTTTCTAACATTTTGATTACAAGAGTATGTTATGGAAGTGATATTAGATCAAAAAATTAATGTATAATAGAATAAGATACTCAGATAGATTACTTAATGCACTTCCACCACCATATTAATGACCAGCAAAAGAGTTCCAAACTGATGTTGCCTCACACTTATCATACTTCATATGAACAATTGCTCATGCTAAATTACGATCGACATGTAATGTTTATTATGAATAATAATTATATATTGTTTACCGTCTTCTTCTGAACATGTTTTGTTAATCTTTTACTTCTATAATGTATCTGCTTATCTGGTGCATTTGGAACTTCAGTCTTTATAAAGAAGCATATGCGTCATGTTGAGTTATTTAAATTGAAAAACTGTTGTCAACACACATATTCATGTTATCAAGCTAGCTTCCTTAAAAGTTCTTCAGCTAACCACTCCAGGTTAGCTAATATATGCTGGGAAATGCTTTATAACAAAATACCCTCTATTAACAATGGTGATATTCATCTTTATGATCAAGCTAAAGGTGTTCCAAATGGTCTATTCCAGTAAAAGCTTGAAGAAAGTCGATACATGATTTCAAATAATCCCTTTAACTTTGCTTCATGGTGCAATAGTAACACAAAACTCTTTCATGTGCATATCTACTCCATTTTATGGCATTTGAACAAACGTGCCCCAAACAACTAAAAAGTCACGACTTTCTACTTAATGCCAATTAATGTTTATATACTGCCCTCTCCACACATTACATATTACAGAACTAACAACCATAACAGAAGTTCAACTTTGCCAATGATTCTATAATATATGCAACAACATATCACAATACCGATAGCGGCAAAATGCGTTTCTATAATTAAGCTAAATACTGCTCGTGAATCCTCCGTTTCCATCTAGAACTTGAAGCAAGACTGCACACACGAAGTCCGGATTAAACATATTATTTTTCGCATCAGTAGTGACACAAGCCTCCGCTAAGTGCACATTTACATTATGTCATGGTATCCAAACAATTTATGTTCTAAACAACTGCAGAATCCCAACTTTCCACTTAACAACAATCAATATAAAGTTTACAAATAGGTTGACCGAGAGCTCACTTACATTACCACGAAGGGTGACCGCAATACCAACAGTAGCACCCTCTCGGAGCTTGAAAGAAGCAATGGAATTCTTCGCCCTCGTCTTCACCGGTCTCTGCCCCGTTATCAGCGCCAAATCCCTCATCGTTGCCTCCAAACCCTTGGAGTTCTGCTCGGCATCTCCCATCCCACAATTCACCACTATCTTCTCTATCTTCGGAACCTATCACAACATCCCTCCCCAATCCCGATACATCAATAAAAATCGCACCTTTGCCCAAAACATCCACAAAAACCACGAGAAATTGATGGAGAAAATAGAGAGAAGAGGGCAAGAAGAGAGAACCTCGTGGGTGTTCTTGTAGTTGAACTCCTCTTTGAGGCGGGGGACGACCTTCTCGAGATAGGCGGACTTGAGCCGGTTAACCTTCTCGGCCTCCGACCGGTCCACGAGAACGATGGCCGACTGCGACGTCGTCTGAGGTGCCGGAGGAGTGGCGGCGACGGCGGCCCGCACCGTTGGCGGCCGTGCCCTGGAGCTCAGACGGACGCCGGTTCGGGGAACCCCCACGAGAATCCGGTCCGCGGAGTGAGCCGAAAACAACCGGGGGTGGACCGGGTGGGAGGAGGGGAGCGGAAGGCGTATCGCGGAGGTCGCGGTGGCCATCGAGGACCGCCCAGCTCTGGCGAAGCGGGCGGATGGGAAGAAGAGATGATTTTGATAGTGTCGGGTTGCAGCCGCTTTTTAGTTGATTTATGGATACATGCTCAGCCCACCAGCGTAATAAGGTCCACGGAAAACAAATTTGGAATGTCTGTTTGGATGGTTGGATACAAAATGCGTAGTCAGCCTATTTAAAAAATAATATTAAATATTGGTTGATTTTATTTTTAATTTTAATATATTTTATGTTTATATTGGTTTAATCCATCAATCCCATAAAACCAACCATCAAAAAGATAGTAAGTAGGATTTTTTTCCCTTTTTTTTTGGATGGTAGTCTTTAAATAGGAATTTTATGTGTGGAAATTTTATGGGAAAAAAAGAGAGAAGAAGGTGTATTCTTTATAAAGTATTTATCACATATAAGTTTTGGCAAGATGGGCCTTATATAAAATAGCTACAGGTTTTGACCATAGATGCGGACTAGATTTAGATTGGGATGGAGTTAGATCTGATGCAAGCCTAATTCTACATCACGTTTTGATTTATCATGAGTTCTTTTTATCAGAACGAAATACCTCCTAATATATATAGATTCTCCTGGCTCATCTTTTGGCATATTTGAGATATTGGGCTACGTATGATTATATAACCTATATGAAGTTGGTGCCCTATAGGTTACATAACTGTATAATTATTTTTGATTAACTATTTATATATGATGCCTGAAAGAATTATATTAGCCACATGTCAGTCAGGCAAGAGGATGTATTTAAATAATTTACTGTTGAAATTAACTATCCAAAATGTTATATTTGGACAAGAGAGAGTCAGTGAAGGAGGGAATTACTGGCAGACGCCACCATACGTTGTTGCTAGAAATTACTTCCTCTTTCACGACAAAAAAGCATAAAAGACTTTATGGTTGTCACTTCTATAACAACACTACAAATATATGGTTTTGCAACAAAACTATTAGCCATGTATCCTAGAATTACGATAGGATTTAACATTTGGAGTACTGGTCCAACTTACTTCACAATTTTCGCTTGATATTCTTAATCATTTTGGTTTCTTTTTCAATTATCTTGTACCATCTCAATCTCTTAGAATAGATTAATCATATTGCATATCCACTTGTTACCATGTCAATAGTTACTCATATATGATAATGATTATTGCCCTGACGTAATTATGATTATAATAATGAGTACTATTATGATGATGATTATATTTATGATAATGATCATTTCTCTTAGAACAACCCTACTCATGATGCAATAAATTTAAACATGGAGATCCTAAAGAGAGAATATGCTTGTTATAAAGTATAGATGGAGGTATGAAAATATTTTTATGTAATGCTAACTGATTTTTTTGAACAACTCTTAGATCACAAATAAGTAAGTCATAAGGTAAGAAAATAATCCGGAGCCACTATTATGGTATAGGAGGGAGGGCATCATTGGATCCCACATTGATTATGAATCAAAGAAAACTATGATTTATATGAGATGAGACCTTCTTCCCCCTATGAGGTGCATTTTGAAGGTAAAATCATTAGACTCTATATCATAATGGCCAGAGGTCAAAGCGGATAATACCTCATATACATAGAAGTAAAGATTAATCCATCCAAACTATGAGCCCTTGACCGCAATATTGGCCCTAGAGGAAGGGCCAATGTGCCTCCGACAGACTATGGTGCACCTACTGCAATTTTGTCCAAAGTTCCTCTTGATTGGAGGACTATGTTATAGTGTAAAAGGGAGAGTCGATGTGCCTTCGACAAACTATGGTGCACCTCCTGCAATCTTGTCCAAAGTCCCCCCTTGACTAGAGGGCTATTTTGTAGTATAAGAAGGAGGGCATCATTAGTCCCAGAGTCAAGGAAGACTCTGACCTCTATAGGATAGAACTTTCTCTCTTTTTTTTTCTATCTTCCCACGGCCTCATGCACTACCGCCCGCTGTTTGTCTCACCGAAAATCCCTCGAAAAAGGAGTTTAGCTTCATCCCTTACTTTTGGCCAACTTCTTTTCAATTTTTGGGCAACCAGTGTTGCCATCCCTTGAAGTTGAGCATTAGGCCAAGTATCTTGGCCTCCCCAGACCCTCCACGATGGTGCCATGGCCATCGATAATCGACCAATGGTCAGAAAGATCAAGAAAAATATCGATGCCACTTTTTTGAGATCTTTTCCATAATTTTCCATCGATCAGCTAATGTCGTCGACCATCCACCACTGCCTACCATCGGCCACCTACCACCATCGCCTATTGCTTGACTTTCAGCCATAAGCCACCAACCTGCTTCCTCCTCCATTTAGCTAAAAATTAAAGAAAAAGAGAGAGAAGAGTTCTTTCTATCCTTCTCTCTAGAATCTCTCTCTATTCTCTCTTTCTCTCTCTATCTAATCTATGGATCCTAGTATGAATTGAGATAATCTTTTCAAAGAGATCCGAAATCGCTTTAATATCCATATCATATGTCAATCCTACCTTGACCATGCCTATAATCTTAAAAACCTACCATTAATGAATCATGTTGATCGATCTTGGTCTTGATCCAAGCTGTACTTCATAATTCTTTGATTGAATCGCTTAGATTTAACCCTCAACTAGGAGACCTTCAATTGCCCCGATGCCCAAACAACCTACCGAACCAACCACCCCGATCAATAATTATTTTTTATTATAATTTAATTCTATTAAATTCATCGAATAAAAATTAATTATATTTGTTGGGGATAAATTCAGCTCCTGCCGAAGTCCAGTTCGATGCCCAGTCCAACGCAACCGGTAGCCATGGAAGAGCCTCAGCGGCCGAGATCCAATTGGACTCCCACAAGAGTCGAACTTCTTCCAGGCTCCCTCTTCGGTCGAACTCCTCAACGGTTATGTCCCGATCGAGCTCCTCAGCGGTCGAGCTCCAGTCGGACTCCCATAGGAGCCGAACTCCTTTCGAGCTCCCCCTTCGATCGAACTTCTCAGTGGTTGCGCCCCGGTCGAGCTCCCCCTTTGGCTGAACTCCTCAGCGATCGAGCTTCAGTCAGACCCCCACAGGAGTCGAACTCCTTCCGAGCCCCTCCTTTGGTCGAACTTCTTTAGGAGTCCGAATTCCTTTAAAATTGGTATATGTCCGAGTCCGTCGATCAATGCCTGCTTCCTCGAGCTACGACTATCAAACCTCGACGGTATGGCCGCCACTACCAGTCTGACAGCATCTTTCCCTCCGTAACAAGCCCCATGCGGCCCGCAACTGGACGATATGGCCACCACTACTGGCGATGCTACTCTCTTCGTAACCAGCCTCATGCGATCCATGATCCGCCAGTATGGCTGCCACTATCCACCTGACGATGTCTTCCTCTCCATACCAAACTCCATGCAGTCCCAACGGCTCACTATCAGACGGTATGGCCGTCACCATCAATTAAGCTCCGCCTATAAATAGGACCCTTCAAATATGCTATCTCTGGGCCTGAAACTCTTCTCTTCCTTTCTAAACTCCGCCGAACTCACTCCAGAGTACTTCATATCTATTGGCAAAAGCTGACTTGATCGTCAGAGGATCCTACTGGAGCCACCCCCCATTGGCTCCGGATGGGACTTTATTTTGCAGATCTCCGATGGTGACCTCATCCACCTTCGCTCCATCTGATTTCGACGATAATCAGTTTCTGCACCAACAGATTTGGCGCTAGAGGAAGGGCCGCCTCTGTTCCTGAGGTGTTCTTGAGGCCCTCTTATTCTTAAAGGAGTGCTCAACAATGATCTCTCTCCAGAGATTCCCCTCTTTCCTCTCCAGAGTTCTTTTTCAAGAGAAAATACCCCCAGGAGAGCTTCGACCCGACGATCAGCGGCCTCCATGGCCCGATCCCATTCAGATCCGTCCGCTCCACTCTAGCCCGGATGGCCCAGGTTCCATCTATGGCTGCGGTGGATACGAAGCAGTTCAACTTGCTCGTCCAGCAGGTTCGTGGCCTCACGGAGGTGGTGCAGGCCATGCACCGACAGGCCCCAGCACCAGTCCAATCGACGTGGGACTCTTCAAAGTCGTGTGGTCCGGCCTAGGAATGGCCGACTTGGGCTATCCGACCTTCGGTCCCCGAAAGAGAAAGGCAAAGGAGGGAGAGCCCCTGCTCGGACCATGGCTCGACTCAGGGGGAAGCCTCGCACTCATTTTGTCAGAAAACTTTGGAGATCAAAGACCGTGAAGATCTCTTAGATCAAAGGCTCTTAGAAATGAACCGACGAATCGAAAAACTTCATCACACTTTCTCTTCTCATGGTAATGATATTTGTACTGACCCTCCATTTTTGTAGAAAATTATGCAGGAGTCGGTCTCGCCGAACTTTAAGCTCCCACAGCTCGAGAGTTACGATGGGACCACTAATCTGATCGACCATTTGGAAGCCTTTCGGACAACGATATTGCTCCATGGCGCGTTAGACGCCATCTTGTGCCGGGCTTTCTCCTCCACCCTTAAGGGAGCTGCCAGAAATTGGTACTCGATGCTTAAGTCAAGTACCATCTTATCGTTTGACCAGATGAGCCAATAATTCGCGGCCTACTTCATCAATAGTTGGCGTCCGTGCCGAGGTTCGGATTTCTTAATGGCCATTAGGTAGAATGAGGGAAAATCCATCCGGGCTTATGTTACCCAATTTAATACTACCGCATTGGATGTCCGAAACTTGGATCAGTCAGTCGCCATGGCCGCCCTCAAGGGCGGCCTTCAGAAGAATGACTTGCTATTCTGTTTGAAAAAGAAGCATCCCAAGGATTTTGCTGACATGCTAGCTTGGGCTGAAAGTTATGCCCGAGCAGAGAAGGCCTTCGAGGCTAAGGATGATGAAGCCAGCAGCAAGCGATGAATCGGTGGGCCAGGCAGGCCCACTGAAGAAAGAAAGCGGACTGAAGCTCGATCGCATTTTCGAACTCCTCCTGGTCATGAGCAAGCCTGAACTCCCCCTCGAGCTCTTAGGCAGGGAAGCCCCGGTGGAAGGGCATGCCGAGGTTTTCCTTAGCGCCGAAGTTCTCTCCGACGATGATTTCACAATTACGCCTCCCTTAACGCCTCGAAGACCCAAGTACTGATGGAGATTAGGAAATGATTTTCGAGATCGGAGAGAATGCGTTTCCATCCCAGCAAGCGCAATTTCAATAAGCTCTGCCTTTATCATCGTGACCATGATTACAACACTGAGGAGTGCATCCAGCTCCAGGATGAGATCGAAGAGCTCATCAGGCGAGGTAGACTTGGCCGATTCCTGCGAAGATGACCTGAAGAGCAGAAAGATCGACTGAGGGCATTACCACCAAGTGGAAGAAACCAGCAAGAAGATCGGCCGCCTCTTGGCATCATCAACACTATCTCGGGGGACTTCAACAAGGAGAGGCCAGCAGGTCTGAGGGACCGATGAAGAGGCGGAGGACCATGGAACCCGTGACCTTTACCGAGGCGGACGATCAGGGGATCCAATTTTCGCACGATGATGTGGTTGTAATTTCTTTGAACATTGCTGACTATGATGTATGCCACATTTTGGTGGATAATGGAAGTTCAGCCGATGTATTATTTTATGATGTCTTCTCAAAAATGTTCCTATTCGATGACTGCTTGGGGCCTATGAATTCTCCGCTGGTAGGATTCACTGGCAATGTCGTACCAATCGAAGGCATAATAACTTTGGCTGTGACGATAAGGCAACATCCAAAACTGGCCAAAGCGCAGGTCGACTTCCTAGTCGTGAGGACTCCATCCATCTATAATGTGATTCTCGGCCAACCTGATCTAAATGTACTTCGGACGGTGGTGTCAACCTATTATTTGAAGATGAAGTTTTTGATGAGTCGCGGGGTCTGAGAAGTCAGAGGAGGCCAGGCTCTGGCGAGGCACTGCTACTCAATCGCCCTGCATAAGGGAGAACGGTTCGACCCTTATCTTATTGATGGATTGGATGTCCGTGATGACCTCACTGAGGAGCGAGGCGAGCCTATGGAGGACCTCGTCTCTATGCCCTTAAATGACGAAAACTCGAAGCATGCAGTACATGTTAGATATATGTGTCCTAGAAGCCAGAATTGACTGACACTTGTAATACACTTCTAGGGGCAAAATTATAATTTTGACTAAAATCAATAAATGGGTTATTTTCTATCACATATATGTATTTAGTGTCTGTGATACATCCTTTGAGTTAATGGTAATGATAATTCATATTTTCAAGAATTAAAAATTTAAGACATGAATAATCATTATTAACTCATAAACAGCTCCCGACCATAGGATCATCACGAGGATGGTGATTGATCCAGAAGGTTGGTGTACGATCGCTTCTCTTTAGTAGATGAGTCTTGAGTCTACGGTGTGGAGACACCGGAGCGAGAGTACAGGTACTCGTTAGAGAACGAGGGCACTGAGCGTGACCACCTCGAGTAGTCATTAGGGAGTCTACCTTCTCGTCAATGACTGACTCGATGCTGCAGTAGTGTGTCTGGTTCTTTGACCTGAGATGCATCGGTAGTTCACCTTGAGGGTGTTATAGTTTGACTACACCATTACTCGATCTCCTAGCCATATGGAATCCTGAGGTGTATGTTGGCTATAGCATGTTCATTGTAGGAACTGGATTGCATCAAGATGGGATCTATCTACCTCGGTGGTAGAGGAGCAGCCCTATGATAATCATGAGAATCAAGTCCTGAAGCCCATGGCCATGGCAGAGTGAAATAATAGAAAGAGTTTCTATTTAGGTTTTCACATTGGACTCGAATCGAATGATTACATCATATGACAGAGACTAGGGTTTGACGAGTTTACCTTAACCCTAATCTGATCGGGGCTCAAGATAGAAGAACTTAATCACACAGGTAGCTGCACCAAGAGGTTCGCATTCAGCTCTGATGGGTTGCCACCATATACTGCTAGGTGTCACTGGATGGATTTTGGGAGCAATTAGAATGATTTAGATGATCGATCATTCTAGCTGTTCGAATCAGAAGAGTTCTGATCCATCGAAAGGAGTTTCGATGATGTCGATGATAGAGATCATGACATATCCCATTACCATACAGAACTGAACCTAACTGGGTCACACAAACAAGGGTTTGAATCTGGTGATCATCAATTGAACTGATCTAGTTCAATTGATCTGAATGAGATTCAATTAGGTTCAAGGAAATCGTGCTAGCACTCGATTGAACCTAACGTTCTTCTTTTACTATCATAAATAAGTTGTCCTGACTGAGCCAAAGGAGTTTGTGCTCAATCAGAGGCCTTCATATGGTCTGACTGGAGGTTGTCCAAGTCAGAAAAGGTTGTCTTATTTTGTAAGACATTGACCTGCCATTTTTGGTCACCTGCCATTTTTGGTCCTTTGACTTTGGTCAAAAGTTAACCTTTGACTGGTCAAATGTTGACCATTAGACACTTTGACTTTTGTCCACGTGTCACGCACCTATTGGAGAGCTGGTGGGGGCCTGTCCCCCTGCCAGAACCTGGCAAGGAGGAGGGCGCACGCCACCCTTAGGCGTGCGCCCAAGTTGGAGGCGCCTAGGAGTCCTTGTTGGACAAGGACTCCATCTCCCTTTTGGATTCCAATTCAGAGTTCTCCTAAGAATCCAAGTTTGACTGGTCTTAGGTGCCCTCTAAGGAGGAATCCAGGGGACTCTATTCCAACCAATCAGATTTAGATCTGATTTCACAAAGGGTTGTGATTGGTTGAGAAGGAAGAGGAGTTGGATCACGCTTAGTCTATAAATAAGACCCTGCGCCCAACTCAGATTCTAATGCAATTAGAATAGAGATTTCCCACGCCCCAAGGCTGCCTCTCCCCTCTTCCTCCATGCCTAAACTTCTCCTCCTTCTCCTCTCCATGTCCAAAAGAGTTTTGGACTTAGGTTGGTGCGATCCAGATCAAAAGAAAGGCGATCAAAAGAAGAAGGCTGCACTGCTGCAAAGGACGACTGCTGATCTTCAAAAGGAGTTTTGAAGATCCTCCAGATCAGATCCAGATCTGATTTTTGGAGATGTGATAGAGAAGAAGAGGATCTCCAGATCCAACCTCGAGTGGATACCGGTAGAGGCCAGGCGCTTGCGTGGCTAGATCCAGAACCTTCCGCTGCAATCAGGATCATCTACAGGGTAATAGGATTACCCAAATCAGGTAAATTAAATTTGATTTAATTTATCTTATTTTATTTTATTTATTAAAATAATAAGAATCAGATCTAAAATATATCAAGATCTGATTAGGATCAAGAGAAAAATTTTTGAAATATATCTCTTGATCTGATCAGATCTGAACGAACCTGGACCGAAAAATCAGGATTTCCCTTCAACTGGTATCAGAGCCATGGTTCTAAATTATTTAGATCTGATTTTAATTTTATTTTAATTAGAAAATAAAGTGATTTCAGATATCACATGAGATGTGATCAGATCTAAAATCAGAAAAATTAAAATTAAATGATTTGGATCTAAGATTAAGAAGATATGCATGACTAGTTCTAGAATAGAATAGTTTTTGCATGTCTTTGATTTAATCTGATTAAATCATATTTTAGATCTTCTTATTTACTATTTTTTGATATTATAAGTGTTATAATAACATCTGATAAATAGCAAATAAAAATTATTTAATTTTAAATATCATATGAGATATGATAGATGCATGTCTAGACTAGTTGTAGAATAGTTCTACATAATTGTCTAGATTAGAATTTATTTTGATTAGATCAATTTAAATCTAATTTTTTAGATTATTATGAGATAATTTAGATCTGAAAACATGCATGATTTGATACATGAGATGTATGCAAAAATATGCCATGATTAGATCTAAATTTGTATATGAGATATATGATATAGATCTAAATACTATTTTGTAGTATTGAATGTTCCTGATTAAGGCGTTCCTCTTGGCCGTCCGGTCATAAGAACGAAGAAGGGTTTAAAGGCCCTCTCTTTCCATTCGATGGGGTGTTCTTATGACGTGTAGGGGTGCTGCGTGTTCGTCCTTAATCAGAAACCCAAAACTTACTTTCTGCAAAACCCTAGATCCTGAAACCCTAGGATTTATTGTGCATATTTTGTTTATGAACCCTACTTAATTAAGAATTAAGTTTATGGAATATTAATTAGGTCTAAAATTGAGAATTTCAGATCTAAGACATATTCATAATACTGGGTTCGGGCTTGGGTAGCTCAATTAGGTCTAAGCGGTTGATCAAACCGAATCAAGAGTTGGTTAGATGGGATCAACAATGCTTAAATTGACCAGCCTAATAGGATTAAGTCTGGGTCAAGATCGAGTCACGATCAAGCAAGACCTAATTAGGCTCAGAGGTTAGAGTCTGGATTGTAGGCTAACCCAATTGGTTCTGACTCAACAATTTGGTGTCTAAGGTAAGTTTGGCACATAGACGACCGACTGGTTTTTAATTGGAAGCTACTCGACCTGAATGCGTTCTTGTGCGAGTTAATGGCATATTCCTTCCACCGGATCTCACTTACCTGGCCATATCTGTTGACACAGTTCTGATCTGAGGTGGTCAATAATCCGAGCTAACCCATGCCACTAGGTTAGTCATAATTGTTATGACTAAGATAAGTCTAGTTTAATGAGACCTGAATCAATTCTCCCTAAGAAAAGATTAAGTCTGAGGTCTTCCACCATTGTAGACGTGCGGGCCCTTCCCGGGGTTGATTGTTCTCGGCTGGATACAGTGGCTCAGTTGCACCGGGAAGATGCAACCATGTCTATTAGGCATTGGATGCTATGGGCTGGAGGATGAGTTGGGCTCAATATTTCGGATACGGTGAGAGACTCAATTAGGAACCCAGTCTATGCAAATGGTGGGTCTGACTTAACTAAGGAGTGGATCAATATTTCGGATATGGTGAGATTCATGAATTAGAGACCAAGTTTGGGTGCACCATGATTAGAGAATCATTGAACAAGAGTTGTTCACTCATTGGCTAACCCATCACCAATAACTGTTAGGTGAGGTGATGAGTCAGTTGGTGAGACCGCACCACCCACTAGAAATCATCAATCGCGGAGATTTTTGCATCTCTACAGAGGGAGTGTAGGGATCCGAGAAAATAGTGGGAGCTAATTTGTTTAAAAATAAAATCCCTAAATAAATTGGTCAAGTCAAAATTACAGTATCTAACTAGAATCTTTGACTCTCTACAGGAAAATGTCTGCGTCCAACCCACTGGCACGTATCCTAGACACACATAGACTGACTGGACCCAATTATAAAGATTGGCTCAGGAACTACAAAATTATTTTGGGTTCAGAGAAGTTAACACATGTTTTGGACCAGGACCCTCCCACCTTACCAGCTCGTCCATCCACTGAACAGAGAGCGTCTCTGAAAAAATGGATTGACGAAGATAATAAGGCCAGATACTACATGTTGGGCTCGATGTCTGATGAGCTCCAGCGCCAACATGAAGATATCGGGACTGCTCGCCAAATGTTGGCTCACCTACAGGAGATGTTTGGTGAACAGAGTCGCGCAGCCAAATATCAAGTCACGAAATGACTTTTTAAGGCTAAGATGCGTGATGGGCAGTCAGTCCAAGATCACTGTCTGACAATGATCAAGGACATGGAAGAGCTTGAGAAGCTCGGTGTGAAGTTAGACTTGGATCTGCAGAATGATATTATTCTGCAATCCTTGACTGATGCATATGGGCAATTCATCATGAATTACCACATGCATAAACTTCAAAATTCCTTGGCCGAAGTTAATGAATATGCTGGTTACCGCTGAGCTTTCTATGAAAGGTTCTAAAGGCTCAGTTCTTGCTATGGAACGGACTTCTTCCAAAAGAAAGTCTTATGGAAAGAAAAAGAAGTCTGTGAAAAAGCAAAAGGTGGAAGGATCAAAGAAGAAGAAGGCAGAATCGAAGAAAAAGGCCGATGGCAAAGGAAAGTGTTTCCATTGCAACAGCGACGGCCATTGGAAGCGGAACTGCCCTACTTACCTGGCCACCCTGAAGAACAAGAAGGAAGGTCCTTCTGGAGGTATGCTCGTTATTGAGTCTAACCTTACGGTTTCTTCTGCATCCAGTTGGGTGCTTGACTCTGGTTCTAGTGCTCATCTGTGCACTTCTATGCAGGGTCTTGAGGATAGCAGGAGGCTGAGGGATGGAGACATGATCCTACGCATCGGTAATGGAGCAAGAGTTGCTGCAGTAGCCATGGGAACATATCCTCTTCGATTACCATCTGGTTTAGACTTAGTTTTGAAAGACTGTTATTATGTGCCTGCAGCTAGCAGGAATTTGATTTCTGTTTCATGCTTAGCACAAGAAGGTTATGTGATTCACCTTCTTTAAGGACCATTGTAACATTCTTTATGAAAGAAATAAAATTGCAAATGGTTTCCTTATTAATGGTCTTTATCAGTTGCATATTGATGTACCTGTTTTAACTATCGAGCAAAACGTGAATGCCAAACGACCTAGGGATAGTCCAAACGACAGATATCTATGGCACCTGAGATTAGGTCATATAGCAGAAGATAGGATTAACAAATTGGAGAAAAATGGGCTATTGAGTCCATTGACTTTTGAGTCATATCCAACTTGTGAATCTTGTCTTCAAGGCAAAATGACTAAACTCCCTTTTGTTGGACATGGGGAGAGGGCCACAGATCTCCTTGCCCTAGTACATACTGATGTGTGCGGCCCATTTGATGTGCCGGCTAGAGGCAATTTTGTCTACTTCATTACCTTTACCGATGATCTGTCTAGGTATGGGTATGTGTATCTTATGAGACATAAGTCTGAAGCTTTTGAAAAGTTCAAAGAATTCAGACATGAAGTAGAAAAATAAACTGGAAAACTCATTAAGGTTCTTCGATCAGATCGAGGAGGTGAATACCTTAGCAGGAAATTTCTAGACTATCTCAAGGAAAATGGCATAGTCTCTCAATGGACTCCACCAGGAACACCTCAACTCAACGGGGTTTCAGAATGGAGAAATCGGACTCTATTGGATATGGTTCGATCCATGATGAGCTTCACAGACCTCCCTGATTTTCTTTGGGGACATTCATTATTAACTTCAATTTATCTACTGAATAGGGTTCCCTCTAAAATCATTCCTACCACACCGTATGAGATATGGCACGGTAAGAAACCAAGTCTGAGTCATCTCAGAATTTGGGGTTGTCCGGCTCATGTCAAAAGACAACAAGCGGACAAGTTAGAGTTTAGGTCCTTCAGAGCTCGATTCATAGGATATCCTAAAGAGTCATTAGGATACTATTTCTACATTCCAGAAGACCACAATGTGATTGTGAGTCGACATGCCATCTTTCTTGAAAAATAGTTTATTCAAGATAGTGGCATTGGAAAGCAGATTAAGCTTGATGAGAAAGTCTCACAAGTGGAAAGAGCTAAGGACCAATTGGAACCAAATCAGGTTGAGCCAATAAGAACACTACCTCCTCCACCTCGTAGATCGGAAAGAGTTTCCCGTCCTCCTGAAAGATACTTAGGTATTATTTCAGAGGAACGTAGAGAAAATGTTCCTCATAGGTAATGGTGCTCATGGTGATGATCCCAAAACCTACAACGAGGCGATATCAGATATCGACTCCGAGAAATGGCTTGAGGCAATGAAGTCAGAAGATTCGACTCGATGCACTCAAACCAAGTCTGGACCTTGGTAGATCCACCAGAAGGTATAGTACCTATTGGGTGTAAATGGATCTTCAAGAGAAAGATTGGTGCAGATGGGAAATGTGGAGACATTCAAGGCTAGACTGGTGGCAAAAGGTTATAGTCAACGCGAAGGCATTGACTATCAGGATACCTTTTCCTCCAGTAGCTATGCTAAAATCCATCCGCACATTGCTTGCTATTGCAGCCTATTTCGATTATGAAATATGGCAAATGGACGTGAAAACGGCATTCTTGAATGGATATCTTGAGGAAGATATCTATATGGAACAGCCGCTAGGTTTCACATCCAGTGATACTGATCACAAGGTTTGCAAGCTGCAAAGGTCCATATATGGACTTAAGCAAGCATCTCGGAGCTGGAACACTCGTTTCAATGATGTGATCAAAATGTTTGGTTTCATCAAAAACGAAGAGGAACCATGTGTTTTCAAAAGGGTCAGTGGGAGCGCTGTTGTCTTCCTCGTATTGTACGTGGATGACATCCTCCTTATTGAGAATGATATTCCCATGTTGACATCAGTCAAGATGTGGTTGTCCAAGGAATTCTCCATGAAAGACCTAGGTGAAGCATCCTTTATTCTAGGAATTAAGGTCTATAGGGATAGACCGAATAGGATGCTAGGACTTTCACAGAAGATGTACATAGAGAAAGTACTAAAGAGGTTTAGTATGGAAAACTCTAAGAGGGGATTAATACCCTTCAGACATGGTATTCATCTTTCCAAGAAGATGTGCCCCAGCACACCTGAGGAAATAGAACGCATGAGCAAGATCCCTTATGCTTCTGCAATAGGGAGCCTCATGTATGCCATGCTATGTACACGACCTGATATAGCCCATGCTGTGAGTGTCACAAGCAGATATCAGTCAAATCCAGGTGAAGAACACTGGACTTCTGTGAAATGTATCCTTAAGTACTTGAGAAGAACTAAGGATATGATGTTGGTCTTTGGTAATGGAGAACTCCAAGTTCAAGGATACACAGACTCGGACTTCATGTCTGATATAGATGATCGAAAGTCGACATCTGGAAGTCTGTTTGTGTGCAATGGTGGAGCTGTCAGCTGGAAGAGTTCCAAGCAAACTGTGATAGCAGATTCCACCATGGAAGCAGAATATATAGCTGCATCAGAGGCTGCAAAGGAAGCATTCTGGTACAAGAAGTTTGCTGCAGAAATTGGAGTAATGCCATCAGATGCCATTCCTCTTTACTGCGACAACAATGGCGCCATAGCCCTTGCTAAGGAGCCGAGGTCTCACCAGAAGTCCAAGCACATTGAGCGGCGATATCATCTCATCCGCGATTACCTTGAGAAAGGTTATGTTGAGGTCAAGAGAGTCAACTCCGCAGATAATGTGGCAGACCCACTTACAAAGCCGTTGGGACAGCAGAAGATCGAAGCCCACCTTGAGAAGATGGGACTTAGACTTGTAGCCAATTGGCTTTAGGACAAGTGGGAGATTGTTAGATATATGTGCCCTAGAAGCCAGAATTGGCTGACACTTGTAATACACTTCTAGGGGCAAAATTATAATTTTGACTAAAATCAATAAAATGGGTTATTTTCTATCACATATGTGTATTTAGTGTCTGTGATACATCCTTTGAGTTAATGGTAATGATAATTCATATTTTCAAGAGTTGAAAATTTAAGACATGAATAATCATTATTAACTCATAAATAGCTCCCGACCATAGGATCATCACGAGGATGGTGATTGATCCAGAAGGTTGGTGTACAATCGCTTCTCTTTAGTAGATGAGTCTTGAGTCTATGGTGTGGAGACACCGGAGCGAGAGTATAGGTACTCGTTAGAGAACGAGGGCACTGAGCGTGACCACCTCGAGTAGTCATTAGGGAGTCTACCTTCTCGTCAATGACTGACTCGATGCTGCAGTAGTGTGTCTGGTTCTTTGACCTGAGGATGCATCGGTAGTTCACCTTGAGGGTGTTATAGTTTGACTACACCATTACTCGATCTCCTAGCCATATGGAATCCTGAGGTGTATGTTGGCTATAGCATGTTCATTGTAGGAACTGGATTGCATCAAGATGGGATCTATCTACCTCGGTGGTAGAGGAGCAGCCCTATGATAATCATGAGAATCAAGTCCAGAAGCCCATGGCCATGGCAGAGTGAAATAATAGAAAGAGTTTCTATTTAGGTTTTCACATTGGACTTCGAATCGAATGATTACATCATATGACAGAGACTAGGGTTTGACGAGTTTACCTTAACCCTAATCTGATCGGGGCTCAAGATAGAAGAACTTAATCACACAGGTAGCTGCACCAAGAGGTTCACATTCAGCTCTGATGGGTTGCCACCATATACTGCTAGGTGTCACTGGTGGATTTTGGGAGCAATTAGAATGATTTAGATGATCGATCATTCTAGCTGTTCGAATCAGAAGAGTTCTGATCCATCGAAAGGAGTTTCGATGATGTCGATGATAGAGATCATGACATATCCCATTACCATACAGAACTGAACCTAACTGGGTCACACAAACAAGGGTTTGAATCTGGTGATCATCAATTGAACTGATCTAGTTCAATTGATCTGAATGAGATTCAATTAGGTTCAAGAAAATCGTGCTAGCACTCGATTGAACCTAACGTTCTTCTTTTACTATCATAAATAAGTTGTCCTGACTGAGCCAAAGGAGTTTGTGCTCAATCAGAGGCCTTCATATGGTCTGACTGGAGGTTGTCCAAGTTAGAGAAGGTTGTCTTATTTTGTAAGACATGACCTGCCATTTTTGGTCACCTGCCATTTTTGGTCCTTTGACTTTGGTCAAAAGTTGACCTTTGACTGGTCAAATGTTGACCATAGACACTTTGACTTTTGTCCACGTGTCACGCACCTATTGGAGAACTGGTGGGGGCCTGTCCCCCTGCCAGAACCTGGCAAGGAGGAGGGCGCACGCCACCCTAGGCATGCGCCCAAGTTGGAGGCGCCTTGGAGTCCTTGTTGGACAAGGACTCCACCTCCCTTTTGGATTCCAATCAGAGTTCTACTAAGAATCCAGTTTGACTGGTCTTAGGCGCCCTCTAAGGAGGAATCCAGGGGACTCTATTCCAACCAATCAGATTTAGATCTGATTTCACAAAGGGTTGTGATTGGTTGAGAGAAAGAGGAGTTGGATCACGCTTAGTCTATAAAAGAGACCCTGCGCCCAACTCAGATTCTAATGCAATTGAATAGAGATTTCCCATGCCCCAAGGCTGCCTCTCCCCTCTTCCTCCATGCCTAAACTTCTCCTCCTTCTCCTCTCCACGTCCAAAAGAGTTTTGGACTTAGGTTGGTGCGTTCCAGATCAAAAGAAAGGCGATCAAAAGAAGAAGGCTGCACTGCTGCAAAGGACGACTGCTGATCTTCAAAAGGAGTTTTGAAGATCCTCCAGATCAGATCCAGATCTGATTTTTGGAGACGTGATAGAGAAGAAGAGGATCTCCAGATCCAGTCCGAGTGGATACCGGTAGAGGCCAGGCGCTTGCGTGGCTAGATCCAGAACCTTCCGCTGCAATCAGGATCATCTATAGGGTAATAGGATTACCCAAATCAGGTAAATTAAATTTAATTTAATTTATCTTATTTTATTTTATTTATTAAAATAATAAGAATCAGATCTGAAACATATCAAGATCTGATTAGGATCAAGAAAATTTTTTTTGAAATATGTCTCTTGATCTGATCAGATCTGGACGAACCTGGACCGAAAAATTAGGATTTCCCTTTAGTATAGATCGGCTCCAACTTGGCAGACGAGGTTTGGGAGCAGCTCGTCACCTTCCTCAGGAGAAATATGGACGTCTTCGCCTGGATCCCAACGGACATACCGAGGATTGACACCGAGGTCATAGAACATCGGCTGGCCATCGATCCAAGGCACCGATCGATAAGAGAAAAGATGCACCACCACACCCTGGAGAGGTAGAAAGCAATCACCGAAGAAGTAGACAAGCTCCTCAAGACCGGACTCATCCGAAAGGTTAATTATCCGACCTGGGTCTCGAACGTTGTCCTCGTCAAGAAGGCGAATAACAAATGGAGGATATGTATTGACTTCAAGAAGCTAAACAAGACCTGCCCGAAAGATAGCTACCCGCTATCCAGGATCAATCAGCTGATTGACGCGACCTCGGGCCATGAGCTCCTCATCTTCATGGACGTCTTTTCTAGTTATAACCAGATACAGATGGCACTCGAGGACGAAGAGAATACTGCCTTCATTACTGATCATGGTCTTTATTGTTACAGGGTCATGCCATTTGGACTAAAAAATGCAGGGGCAACTTATCAGTATTTGGTTAATAAGGTCTTCAAGAAGTAGATCGGCTGCAATATGGAGGTGTACGTGGATGATATGCTCATCAAAAGTCGAGCTTCGACAGACCACCTCGCTGATCTTGAAGAGACCTTCGCTGCACTTAGGAAGCACAAGATGAAGCTGAACCCGACCAAGTGCACCTTTGGTGTGACCTCCAAAAAATTTCTAGGGTTCATGGTGTCGAGATGCAGAATTAAAGCAAACTCCAAGAAAATCCGAGCCATTCGAGAGATGACTGCTCCAAAAACGATCAAGGAAGTTCAGCGCCTGATTGAAAAGGTGGCATCCTTAAATCGCTTCGTCTCAAAATCGGTCGAATGATGCATGCCCTTCTTCCAAGTTCTCAGGCGACCAAAGGACTTCTGCTGGATGGTAGAGTGCCAACAGGCATTCGAGGAGCTTAAAAACTACCTCGGCTCACCCCCACTGCTGGCAAAGTTCGAATCCAAAGAAGAATTATTCCTGTATCTAGCTGTCTCTCCGATGACTCTGGCAGCAGTCCTGGTCAAGGAAGAAGCAAAGATGCAGCGACCGATTTACTACGTGAGCCGGATCCTGAGGGATGTGGAGATCAGGTACTCTAGGTTAGAAAAACTAACTTACTCTTTTCTAGTTGCTGCTAGAAGGCTCCGACCTTACTTTCAGGAGCACACTGTAACGGTCCTCACGGACCAACCAATAAAAGCAGTCCTTCATCGAGCAGATGCCTTCGAAAGAATCACGAAATGGGCAATCGAGCTCATAGAGTTCGACATCAACTACCGACCCAGGCCATCGATCAAGGCTCAGATATTGACGGATTTTGTGCTAGAATGCACCATTCCAGTTGAAGCCGAGCTTAAACAGAGCGAGGCTAGCACCAAAGCGAGATCGAGCTTGGACAAAGCCGAGCTATCACAGCCGAACCTCTCCGGAGAAAGCGCCAACCTTTCCGAAGGCTCTTGGGCTCTGCAAGTGGATGGTTCATCCAACTCTACTGGAGCTGATGCAGGGCTAGTCTTGGTCAGCCTCGAAGGAGTCGTCATCGAGTACGCGCTACGCTTCGAATTCTCCGCGACCAATAATAGGACTGAATATGAAGTGCTGATCGTCGGATTAAAGATAGCAAGAAAATTAAAAGTAGATCGACTTCAAGTCTATAGCGATTCCCAACTGATGGTTGGTCAAGTTAGCGGCAGTTACGAAGCACTGGAGGAAAGCATGGTGAGATACCTTGGGAAAGTGAGAAATTTGACCCTGGTCTTCAACAGTTTCGACATTCAGCATATTCCAAGGGCGGAAAATGCAAGAGCCGATCTTCTCTCCAAGTTGGCCACTTCAGTCCCGATCGAACTGCCCAAAGAAGTATTTTTGGAGACTTTGAAGTGCCCAATCATAGAGGAATCTCAAATCGTCCTGCAGATAGAATTCGAGCCCAGCTGGATCGATCCGTTGGTCGCCTACCTTAAAGAGGGGGTCCTTCCTCACGATCGGAAAGAAGCTCGGAAGCTCAGGAATCAGGCCTTCCGCTACGTTTTATATGAAGGCAAGTTGTATAAGAGATCATACTTCCTTCCATTGCTGAGATGTCTCCGACCTTCAGAGGCCAACCTCGCACTGTGGAATGTGCATGAAGGACTCTGCGGAAGTCACGTAGAAGCTAGGTCTCTGTCATAAAAACTACTTCAGCAGGGATACTACTGGCCGATCTTGTTTCACGATTTCATGGAATATATGAAGAAGTGCGACCGCTTTCAGAAGAACGCCAGCGTGCAAAGGCAACCGACATCTGAGCTTGTTCCGCTCAGTGCACCTTGGCCATTTGCATAGTGGGGAATGGATATACTCGACCCCTTTTCAACGGCGTTCGAGCAATGGAAGTTCCTCCTGATCGCGATTGATTATTTCACCAAGTGGATCGAAGCTGAACCACTAGCGAAGATTACTGAGGCCAAGGTGCAGGACTTCGTCTGAAAGTCACTGATCTATTGGTTCGGCCTACCTCGAATTCTTATAATCGACAATGGACGATAGTTCACTGGGGCAAGGTTCGTCGAATTCTGCGAAGGACTGAACATCTCCCACCACTTCACATCGGTGGCTCACCCGTAGGCCAACGGAGAGGCTGAGGTGACCAATCGGATCCTACTGTAAGGTATTAGGATAAGGCTCGACAGGACAAAGGGGGCTTGGGTGGACGAACTCTAGCACGTCCTCTGAGCATACCGAACTACTCAAAGGGCATCGACCGAAGAAACACCCTTCACCTTAGCCTTCGACACGGAGGTAGTTATCCTGATCGAACTTTAGCTTCCGTCTACATGAGTCGTGGGCTTCAATAAGCAGCTCAACCCCCAGGACCTCAGAGTTAACCTCGACCTGCTGGAAGAAGAAAGGGAGGAGGCCCGCATCCGGATGGCATCCTACAAACGGAAGGTGGCCCAATATTACAACTCCAGAGTTAGGGATAGGACGTTCAGAGTGGGGGACCTAGTGCTTCGGCGAGTTACCATCTCTCAACCTCAGAGTCAAGGGAAGCTCATCCCAAATTGGGAAGGTCCATATGAAGTTGTGGAGGTCATCCAGCTCGAAACCTATCGCCTGAAGGAGCTCGGAAGAATAGTGCTTTCCCAACCTTGGAACTCAGAAAATCTGAGGATGTATTACCAGTAGACTTTCTTTAATAAAACTCCTTCACTCAGCATTATTGTTTTCTGGTGCAAGGATTACGTGATGATAGAAAAGAAACGAGCGAAAGTGGCCCGTTAAGAATCGAAGGAGGAACCTCGTCCTAATACGAGCAAAGTCGAAGGCCTCGTTCATCTTAGACGAGATGGAGGGAGAGGCATGGACGACGGTCCGTATGTGCTCCCACAGCCCATTAGGAACAGGAGGAGGAACCTCATCCTAATGCGAGCAAAGTCAAAGGCCTCGTTCATCTTAGATGAGATGGGAGGAGAGGCGCGGACGATGATCCATATGTGCCCCCATAGCCCGTTAGGAATAGGAGGAGAACCTCATCCTAATGCGAGCAAAGCCGAAGGCTTTATTCACCTTAGATGAGATGGAGAGAGAGGCATGGACGATGGTCCGTATATGCCCCATAGCCCATTAGGAACAGAAGGAGAATCTCATCCTAACGCGAGCAAAGTCGAAGGCCTCGTTCATCTTAGACGAGATGGGAGAAGAGGTGCGGACGATGGTCCGTATGTGCCCCCATAGTCCATTAGGAACAGGAGGAGAACCTCGTCCTAACGCGAGCAAAGTCGAAGACCTCATTCACCTTAAACGAGATGGGGGGAGAGGCACGGACGACAATCCGTATGTGCCCCCATAGCCTGTTAGGAACAGGAGGAGAACCTCATCCTAACGCGAGCAAAGTCGAAGGCCTCGTTCACCTTAGATGAGATGGAGGGAGATGGACGACGGTCCGAATGTGCCCCCACAGTTTGTTAGGAACAGAAGGAGAATCTCGTTCTAACACGAGCAAAGTCGAAGGCCTCGTTCATCCTAGACGAGATGGGGAGAGAGGCACGGACGATGATCCGAATACATCCCCACAGTCCGTTAGGAATAGAAGGAGAACCTCGTCCTAACGCGAGCAAAGTCCAAGTCCGAGCTCCAAAGTCTGCAAGAGATAAGATCTCTCCCAAGTGATCGAGTCGATCTCGACCGTAGGAGGCAAAATCTCCCCCAAGCGCCTGCATAAACCTCGACTGCAGGAGATGAGATCTCCTCCGAGCATCCAGGTCAACCTCGACCAGAGATAAGATCTCTTTCGAGCGATGGGACAACCTTGACCAGAGATAAGATCTCTTCCGAGCGACGACGACAACCTCGGCCAGAGATAAGAGACGACCAGAGGTAAAATCAAGAGACCACCTCGGCCAGAGCGCCCAAGACAACCTCGATCAGAGCGCCCGAGGCCATCTCGACTAAAGATAAGAACTCTCCTGAGCGATCGAGTCAACCTCGGCCAGAGATAAGATCAGAGATGACCTCGGTCAGAGCGCCCGAGGCAACCTCGATCAGAGATAAGATCTCTCTCAAGCGATCGAGTCAACCTCGATCGGAGATAAAATTAAGAGACCACCTCGGTCAGGGCGTTCAAGACCACCTCGACCAGAGACAAGATTAGAGACAACCTCGGCCAGAGATGAGATCTCTCTCGAGCACCCATATTAACCTCAGCTGTAGGAGAGGAGATTCCCTCGAGCTTCAACCCGATCCAGTACGGAGCCCAGAAGAGGATTTCGATCGTCGCCTTTTCTGCACTTCCTTCCTTCGAGTTTCAAACTCGAGAGTGGGGGGACTATTATTGGGGATAAACCCCGCTCCTGTCGAAGTCCAGTTCGATGCCCAATCCAATGCAACCGATAGCCATGAAAGAGCCTCAGCGACCGAGATCCAGTCGGACTCTCATAGGAGCCAAACTCCTTTCGGGCTCTCCCTTCGGCCGAACTCCTCAGCGGTTGTGCTCCGATCGAGCTCCTCAGCGATCGAGCTTCAGTCGGACTCTCACAGGAGCCGAACTTCTTCCGATCTCCCCCTCCGGCTAAACTCCTCAGTGGTTGTGCCCCGATTGAGCTCCCCCTTTGGTCGAACTCCTCAGCGGTCGAGCTCCAGTCAGACTCCCACAGGAGTCGAACTCCTTTCGAGCCCCCCTTTGGTCGAACTCCTCTAGGAGTCCGAACTCCTTTAAAATTGATATATGCTCGAGTCCGTCGACCAACGTCTGCTTTCTTGAGCTACGACTATCGGACCTCGATGGTATGGCCGCCACTATCAGTCTGACGGCATCTTTTCCTCCGTAACAAGCTCCATGCGATTTGCAATCGGACGACATAGCCACCACTACTAGGGACGCCACTCTCTCCGTAACCAATCTCATGTGACCCACGATTTGCCAGTATGGCTGCCACTGTCCACCTGACGACGTCTTCCTCTCCGTACCGAACTCCATACGGCCCCGATGGCTCACTTCCAGGCGGTATGATCGTCACCATCAATCAAGCTTCGCCTATAAATAGGACCCTCTAGATATGCTATCTCTGGGCCCGAAACTCTCCTCTTCCTCAGTAAACTCCGCCGAACTCACTCTAAAGCACTCCATATCTGTTAGCAAAAGCTGACTTGATCGTCGGAGGATCCTACCGGAGCCACCCCCACCGACTCCGGATGGAACTTTATTTTGCAGATCTCCGATGGCGACCTCGTCCACCTCCGCTCTAGCTGATTCCGATGACGATCAGTTTCTACACCAACAATATTTATAATATTTTAAATAGAATTATCTGATTCTTCTAAAAAAGTCTGAAGATATAGGACGAACAAGATAAGTGAATCTTACATTTCTTACTTATTTTTAAATTATCATATTTTTCATTCAAATGATCTATCATTGATGAAATCATATTTTCATAAAATAAGAATCAATATATAAGACATAAAAAGGTATATTTTATTATGATAAATGATTTCATGAATATATTTTACAAAAATAATATATTTATAAATCATGAATTTTATTATTTTTCTATATATATATGTATATTTTTAAAAAAAAGATATAAAGATCTCAAATATTCTTAAATAACTATGAATAAATCTCTAAAATTAAAAAAATCAACATCCAGAGCTAGTATCCATAAGAATACAAGTCCTACTAGTGGATATAGACTTAGTATATAAAATAAGAACTTTGTCGATTAAGAACACTAGCCCTATCATGAATTTAAAGTGATTATATCATGAATATCTAAGAGCAATACTTTGAACTATGACATAAACATATGATAAAAATAATTTGTAAATCATATTTACAAAATATTCATAATTTATACATGCATAATTGTCTTTATAACTCATTTTAATGCTCTATGAAATGCTTAATTTTTATAATATATGTTATTTTTTAGATGTTGTATTATTATATAAAAACTTAGACTTGATCGGATAAGAAAATATAGATTTTACTTACTGAGCTTATGTAGCCCATATTTTTTTATTTTTCTTTTTCTTTCATAAAAAAATAAGATTAGAAACAATGAAGAATCCAAGCTTATGGGCCTACATTAACAAGCTTAGAAATTTTACAGCTAGATTTAATTTATTGGATGATTATGGACCTGTAGTCAACTACTTATGAATTTTGAGATTGAGTTTAGCATTTAATTTTATATTTAGATACTCTGAACCACTCTTGGTTTAATTACTTTATGAACGATAGAACTGAATCTTTAATTTTATTTTATTTATGATGGATTTTAGCTAATTATAATTGATTAACTTTGTGTTATCATGAGTTGAATCTCCAATGGCATGGCCATGTTGTGTCAAATTTGGGATGTGATACTTTTTTACGGAGATTTGACAAAGACCTAAAACCAAATCAACATCTCCATAATTCCACAACTTAATTCAAAAGGACTTCATATGCGTCTTAGGTAGAGCTGTCAATGGGCCGGGTCCTAACTCGAGACCCGTAGATATTTATCTGATGGATTTAGATCTGCATCAGACCTGTTTATCTAAATTCGGATCTGGACCCGATAAATTATAACATAAATGGATAGAATCTGAATATTTAATATCCAGATCCGATAGATCCAAGATCGAAATAATAAAATAATATATATATTAAAAATAATAAAAATTTTATCCTTTTCTTTTCTTTTCTTCCTGAGATCTTTCTCGATCTTTCATCCTCGTCGGACCCCCTCCCTCTCTCTTTTCATCTCTCGATCTTGCTTGTCGGCGAGCGACCAATCCTCTCTCTCCCTCTCTCCGTCTCTTGATCTTCCTCTCTCAGTCTCTTCCTCTTTTGATCTCCCTCACCGACAGTCGAACTCTTTCCCTCTCTCGATCTTGCTCGTCGGCAACTCCCTGCGGCTCTCTCGGTACCCCCACGGTCTGTTGCACCGCCCCACCCCCCTGCGGCTCCCCCGGCACTCCCGTGGGGCCGCGCCCCCTACAGCTCCCCTGGCACCCCCACGCGGCCGCGCCCCCCTGCAACTCCCTTGGCACCCCCATGGCTCGTCACACCATCTCGTCCCCCTACGGCTCCCCTGGCACCCCCGCACCCCTTGCTGCTCCGCCCCCCCTCCCTCCCTCTCTTCTCTCTATCTCTCGATCTTCCTCTCTCTCTCTCTCTCTCAATCTCTTCCTCTCTCTCTTGATGTCCTTCACCGATGGCTAACCCCCTTCCTTTCTCTTGATCTCGTTCGTCGGTCGCCGGCGAGCGACTGGACCCCTCCCTCTCTCCCTCTTTTTCTCTCGGTCTTCCTCTCAGTTTCGGATCTTGGAATCGGATCCGGATATCCAAGATTTATTAGGGTCTGGATCTGGTACTTCAAGGTTAGACCCATCGGATATTCGGATCCAGATCCGGTATCAGTAACTAAGATCAGATCTTGATTTGGATATCCATGTTCCAATCCAAATCCGATCCGTTGATAGGTCTAATCTTAGATGGTTCTATTTTGTGTTGAATAGATCAGAAGCACTGTCATGCATGTGATATGCAAAAAAATAAAAAAATAAAAAAATAATACCCATTATAGATGACGGTAGATAAAGATCAATTACATGTTTAGAGTCTCTTACAAGGTCAAAAAATTAAGAGTGGAAAACTAGATTTCACTAGCGATCATTAGATGATCACAACTCGTGAAACAAGATCCAGCTACGTATTGTTATAAAATTGTAAATAACTTTTTCCACCAATAGGATCTGGTATTGACATGAAAATTAATTAATTTATATATACCTGTGTGTCCCTCTCGGCCCCTATTTATATATGTCAGGGGGCCAATCTCATATTAAGCAGAAACCATCCACAAAAGCAGACTGACCGGTGTGCATAACCTGAAGCATTTGGTGCCACTAGCTGACATTGTGAGTAGACCGGATCAACCCACATAACTTGAAGATTTAGCTCGAAAAATCCAGTTTGAGCCCTAAAGGTTGAATTGATCCACGAAATTGTAAACAATTTTGAGCCTCCTTAAGAGTGCGATCAAGCCGAATAGCTTCAAACTTGAGGACGGCTCGGTTTAAACTATTTGGACCCTAAAATGGTTCAAACCTCAATACCCGATGCTTAGGCTCGACTTGATGGAAAAATGATAATACTTGAGGTCAACTCAACTTAATTCCAATATCAATTATGCCAGTTCAAACCTTAACCTACTATATATATATATATATATATATATATAGAGCAAAACATTTGACTACTTCTATGCATGATCTCAAACAACAAATAAAAAGAGTACAAATAATGAATAGAAAGAAACTAGGTTCTGTGTGACCAATTTGGATACAACCCCTTACAAAAACGCTCAAGGCATAAGATAATGAATAGATAAAAAACTTGTAAAGATTGTATGAAAAGAAAATCTTCATCCAATAAGCCTTATAGAAAAAGATTGAATAAAAAAAGAAAACATAATTCTAAAGAAAAGTCAAAAAATTCCGATTTGTTACAAATGTAAAAGACCAAGACATTACAAAAATAATTATAAGTTAAAAGCAAAAATAAATGAAATCGAAATAGATGAATTGAATATTAAAGAATCACTTAAAAAATAAAAAAATACTGAAATAGAGGATAAATCTAAGAAAATCTCAGGCAAACTCTCTGAAAGTGAAAATAATATAGATGGGATTAATTCTACTTTGAATGAAATTTATGTTATAACAATGGAACAAAACCTATTGGTAGAATTTATAGATAAAATACAAGAACCAGAAATTAGAAGAGAATATCTATTAAAATTAAAAGACTTAATGGGCAAAGAAGATGAAAAACCACTGATACAAAACATATATAACTTAAAAGATATATTTAAAAAATTTAATAAACCCACCAACAAATCTGTTACCTTACCAGATCTACAGCAAGAAATCAACAAATTAAAACTAGAAATAGCACAAATTAAAGAACAACTAGAACTAGTAAAGAATGGGAATGTGGAAGGAGTACAAAATGACTTGGATGAAGAAGACCAGAACTTCCTCCAAGTTTTATCCTAAGTAACACTACAAAAATAGTACGTAAAAATAATAATAATCAATAATGACTATAAGCTAGAAACAATAGCTTTAATAGATTCATGAGCTAACCTAAATTTTACACAAGAGGGATTAATCCCTATAAAATATTTTGAAAAAACCAAAGAGAAACTCAATATTGCAAATGGATTGAAGTGAAAAATTAAATATAAATTAACTGATGCATATGTGTGTAATCAAGGAATATGTCTGAAAAATCTTTTATTCTAGTAAAAAATTTAATCAAATCTATCATTCTAGGGATTTTGTTCCTTAACCTTATAAAACCATTTCAAGTAAACGATGAAGGACTAAAGACCAATATTTTAGGACAAAATATCATATTTGAATTTATAAAAAATCACATTCAAAAGATATTAATCTATCAAAAACCTTACCAACAACTCAAACAATTAATCAAATATCAGGAAGCAAAATCACCTTGATTTTTTGAAAGAAGAAGCATAATACAAAAGGATTGAACAACAGTTAGAAAGCCTTGAACTTAAACAAAAGATTGAAGGTATTTGCGCAGAAATCCCAAATGCCTACTAGAATGGGAAAAAAAAGTGCTAGAACCATCATAAGAAAAGATTTTAATGAGAACAAAATTCCTGTAAAGCTAGACTGATCCAAATGAATCAATAATTATTAGAGTTTTGTAAAAACAAGATTAATGATTTGCTAGCGAGAGGACTAATCAGAAAAAGTAGATCCCTTTGAAGTTGTGCAGCTTTCTATGTTCAGAAAAATATTGAACTAAAAAGAGGAACTCTGAGATATGTAATAAATTACAAACCTTTAAACAATATATTGAAGTAGATAAGGTATCCATTGCTAAATAAGGAAGACTTACTAAATAGGCTTTGTAATACAAAAATATTTTTAAAATTTGACGTAAAATCAAGATTCTAGCAAATTCAGATTGTTGAAAATGATAGATATAAAACTGCATTCACACTTCCATTCGAACAATATGAATGGAATGTGATGCCACTTGGATTAAAAAATACTCCATCAAAATTTCAAAGGATAATGAATGAAATATCCCTGCCTTATACAAAATTTTCAATAGTTTATATTGATGATGTATTGATTTTCGCTTCAAACCTAGAACAACACTTCAAACACACAAATATTTTTATAAATAATTCAACAAAATGGATTAATAGTATCAAAATCCAAAATGAGTCTATTCCAAACTAGGATTAGGTTCCTAAGACAATATTTACCAAGCAAAAATTATATCTACCCAAAAGTCAATAGAATTCGTGGAAAAATATTTTGATGAAATACTAAATAAAAAATAATTGCAGAGATTTTTATGCATGTATGCATCTCTCTCTCTCTCTCTCTCTCTATATATATATATATATATATATATATATATATATATATATATATATATATATATATATATCTGTGTGTGTGTGCATGTACGTATGTATGAATGTATATATGTATGTACGTATAAATGGAGCCAGACTAGAATCAGGTCGACCGGATCTATACTAAGATCTGATCAGATCAAGATTCTATAATACGGATCCTACATCAACAATCCAAGCCGTTGAATATGATCTACTACCATAAAATTGCTTATACACAAAAAATCATATGATTTGGAGACACCTAGCTTGTGCATCAAGTAGTCAAAAATTGGATAACCTAAATAAAATTAAATTAGATGTATTTTTTGATCACCTGATACATAGGTTAGAAGCATTAAAATCATATAATTTTTCGTATGCAAGTAGTTTTGAGATAATAGATCATATCCAACAACCTAGATCATCGATGTAGAATCACGATTATCTAGTTTTAATCTGACCGAATCTGAGCTCAAATCCAGACAAGCTTATCCAGATCCGCCCATATATATATATATATATATATATATATATATATATATATATATATATATATATATATATATATATATATATATATATATATATATATATATATATATATATTCACGTCAATCTTTTTCTCCGTTTGCTTTTAGAGGCGGCATCTAGAGATGCTCGTCAATCCAACACGCAGGGATTCGAATGGATATGGACTGAAACCTGATTAACTATAGCTTAGTCTATCTCTCTATATATACATACATACATGTGTGTGTGTATATATATGTACATCTATATGTACATGTGTATGTATATAGATGTATATATGTATGTATGTGTATATATATGTTGTATGTATGTATGTATGTATATGTATGTATGTATATATATAGAGAGAGATGGACTGGGCTCCGATTGATCGGATCCTAATCCATATCCGATCGGATTTTTGATCATTGGATTAGCGCGCATCTACATGCATGTGCCTGAAAAGAGACACTAGCTGGAAAAAAAAAGTGAGCGCTTGCACTAGAAAAAATTGAAAAAAAATTTAGAAAAATGTCTGAACCTAAAAAAATCAGAAAAAAGGCCCGAACCTAAAAAAAATAAAAATAATTCTTAAAAAAATTTAAAAAAATTTGAACATGAAAAAAACTTGAAAAAAAAACTAAAGAAAAGAAAAAAAAAGGGGGAGAGGGAAGGCGCCTTTACATTCATTATGTAGGCACCTTTCTCCTCTCTCTCCTTTTTTTTTGTTTCTTCTTCTTCTAAGGCTTTTTAATTAAAAAAATAAAAAATAAAAAACAAACAAGATGCATTTTTTTTGAATTTTTTTTCTAATTTTTTTCTAATTTTTTTCTGATTTTTTTAGATTTTTTTAAAGTTTTTTTCTGATTTTTTTAGGCTATAGCATGCTTTTTTTCTGAATTTTTTTTAGGCGTATGAGAGCCTTTTTATTCAATTGGCGCATCTTTTTAGATGCGCGTTCTAAGATGTGCATGGATCGAATGGTCGAATTTTCGATCAGATGTAGGTTGGGCTCCGATTGACCTAAGCCCAGTCTACTTATATATATATATACACACACATATATATATACATATATATACATACATACATACATACATACATATATATATATACATGTCCATATGTATGTTTGTAAGTGTATATATATATGTGTGTGTGTGTGGATGTATGTATGTATGTGTGTGTGTGCTCATGTGTATATATGTATGTATGTGTGTGTGTATGTACGTGTATATATATACATATACATGTATGTGTATGCATGTATTTGTATGCATGCATATACATGTATGTACATACATGTGTGTGTGTGTATATATATGTACACACACAAATACATGTATGTACATACATGTGTGTGTGTATATATACGCGTGTGTGTCTATATATATATGTGTGTGTGTATATGTATATGTGTGTGTATATGTATATGTATATATATATATGTGTGTGTATGTGTATATATGTATATATATATTTGTGTGTACATGTATACATATATATATACAAATACATGTATGTATATACATACATATATATGTATATATATAGAGAGAGGTAAATTGGACTCCGCTTGATCGGATTTCAGTCCATATTTGGTCAGATCTTCGACTGTCAGATCAGCGTGCATCTACACACATGCTCCTGAAAAGACGCGCTTGAAAAGAAAAGGTGCGCACCTGTGCTTGAAAATTTTTTTTAGTTTTTTTATGCACCTTCAAACCGAAAAAACTAAAAAAAATATCAGAAAAAAAGTCCTACACCTGAAAAAAATCTAAAGAAAAAAAAAGAGAAAAGGTGCCTGAAGGCACCTACAGGCATCTTTTTCTTTTTTTCTTCTTTTTTTCAAGTGTAGGGTTTTTTTCTAAATTTTTTTTAATTTTTTGGGCCTTTGAAAAAAAAATTTTTTAGGCACAGGCGCGCATCTATTTTTTTTCAGGCACATCTTTTTAGATGCATGCATGCAGATGCGTGCTGATCCAATGGTTGGAGATCCGATCAAATATAGAATGAAATCCGGTCGAACGAAACCCAGTCCACCTCATATATATATACATATGTATATTTGTACATATATACATATATATATACATGTATCTATGCATGTATACCTGCATACATACATACATACATACATATATGTTAGATATATGTGCCCTAGAAGCCAGAATTAGCTAACACTTGTAATACACTTTTAGGAGCAAAATTATAATTTTGATTATAATCAATAAAATAGATTATTTTCTATCATATGAGTGTATTTAGTGTCTGTGATACATCATTTGAGTTAATGGTAATGATAATTCATATTTTTAAGAGTTGAAAATTTAAGACATGAATAATCATTATTAACTCATAAAATGCTTCCGACCATAGGATCATCACGAGGATGGTGATTGATCTAGAAGGTTGGTGTACAATCGTTTCTCTTTAGTAGATGAGTCTTGAGTCTACGGTGTGGAGACACCGGAGCGAGAGTATAGATACTCGTTAGAGAACGAGGGCACTGAGCGTGACCACCTCGAGTAGTCATTAGGAAGTCTACCTTCTCATCAATGACTGACTCGATGCTGCAGTAGTGTATCTAGTTCTTTGACCTGAGGTGCATCGGCAGTTCACCTTGAGGGTGTTATAGTTTGACTACACCATAACTCGGTCTCCTAGCCATTCAAAATCCTGAGGTGTATGTTGGCTATAGCATATTCATTGTAGAAACTGGATTGCATCAAGATGGAATCTATCTACCTCGGTGGTAGAGGATCAGCCCTATGATGATCATGAGAATCAAGTCCAGAAGCCCATGGCCATGGTAGAGTAAAATAATAGAAAGAGTTTCTATTTAGATTTTCACATCGGACTCGAATCGAATGATTACATCATATGACAGAAACTAGGATTTGACGAGTTCACCTAAACCCTAATTTGATCGGGACTCAAGATAAAATAACTTAATCACACAAGTAGCTGCACCAAGAGGTTCACATTCAGCTCTGATGGGTTGCCACTATATACTGCTAGGTATCACTGATGGATTTTGGGAGCAATTAGAATGATTTAGATGATCGATCATTCTAGCTATTTGAATCAGAAGAGTTCTGATCCATCAAAAGGAGTTTCGATGATGTCGATGATAGAGATCATGACATATCCCATTACCATACAGAACTGAACCTAATTGGGTCACACAAATAAGAGTTTGAATCCGGTGATCATCAATTGAACTAATCCAGTTCAATTAATCTGAATGAGATTCAATTAGATTCAAGAAAATCATGCTAGCACTCGATTGAACCTAACGTTCTTCTTTTACTATTATAAATAGTTGTCCTGACTGAGCCAAAGAAGTTTGTGCTCGATCAGAGATCTTCATTTCGTCTGACTAAAGCCTATCCAGATTAAAAAAGGGTTGTCTTATTTTGTAAGACAATACTTACCATTTTTGATCACCTACCATTTCTCATCCTTTGACTTTGGTCAAAAGTTGACCTTTGACTGGTCAAATATTGACCATTGACACTTTGACTTCTGTCCATAAGTCACGCACTTATTGGAGAGCTGGTGGGGGCTTGTCCCCCTGCCAGAAGCTGGCAAGGAGGAGGTTGCATGCCAGGGTGCACGCTAAGGGTAGCGTGCGCCCAAGCTGGAGGCGCCTAGGAGTCCCTGTTGGATAGGGACTCCATCTTCCTTTTGGATTCCAAGTAGACTCTTGGCGTGCGCCCAAGCAGAAGGCGCCCAGGAGTCCCTGTTGGATAGGGACTCCATATCCTTTTTGGATTCCAAGTAGACTCCTCCTAAGAACCAAGTTTGACTGGTCTTAGGCACCATCTAAGGAGAAATCCAAGAAACTCTATTTTCATCAATCAGATTTAGATATGATTTCATAAAGAGTTATGATTGATTGGAAAGAAGAGGAGTTGAATCATGCATAGTCTATAAATAAGACCCTGCACCCAACTCAAAAACACATGAGAAAAATTTCCATGCCCAAGGGCTGCCTCTCTCCCCTCCTCCATGCCAAGCTCATCTTCTCCCTCTCCTCTCCACGCCCAAAGTAGTTTGGGACTTCAGTTGGTGCAATCTAGGCAAGAGAAAGGTGACAGAAAGCTAGAAGGCTGCGCTGCTGCAAAGGACAACTGCTGATCTTCGAAAGTTATTTTGAAGATCCTCCAAATTAGATTCAGATCTGATTTTTGGAGACATGATAGAGAAGAAGAGAATCTCCAGATCCAACTTGAGTGGATATCGGTAGAGGCCAGCACTTGCATGGCTAGATCCAGAACCTTCCACTGCTTACAGGATCATAAATGGGTAATAGGATTACCCTACATCAAGGTAAATTAAATTTAATTTAATTTATCTATATTTTATTTTTATTATTAGAATAATAAAAATTAAATCTAAAATATCTTAGATCTAATTTGGATAAAAGAGAAAAAATTTTAAAATATATCTCTTGATCCGATCAGATCTGAACGAACCTGGTACAGAAAATCTGCATTTTCCTTCAACTGGTATCAGAGCCCAGGTTCTAAAGTGTTTAGATCTGATTTTAAATTTATTTTAATCAAAAAATAAGTAATTTTAGATGTCACATGAGATGTGATCAGATCTAAAATTAGAAAAATTAAAATTAAATAATTTGGATCTAAGATTAGAAAATATGCATGACTAGTTCTAAAATAGAATAGTTCTATAGAATAGTCTTGCATGTTTATAATTTAATTTGATTAAATTATATTTTAGATCTATTTATTTACTATTTTTTGATATTATAATTATTATAATAATATCTAAAAAATAGTAAATAAAAATTATTTAATTTTAACATCATATGAGATATGATTGATGCATGTCTAGACTAGTTGTAGAATAGTTCTACATAGTTGTCTAGATTAGAGTTTATTTTGATAAGATCAATTTAAATCTAATTTTTTAGATTATTATGAGATAATTTAGATCTGAAAATATGCATGATTCGATACATGAGATGTATGCAAAATATGCCATGATTAGATCTAATTTGTATATGAGATATATGATATAGATCTAAAACTATTTTATAGTATTACATGTTCCTGATTAAGGCGTTCCTCTTAGCCGTCCGGTCATAAGAACGAAGAAGGATTTAAAGGCCCTCTCCTCCCATCTGATGGGACATTCTTATGACGTGTAGGGATGCTGTGCGTTCGTTCTTAATCAAAAATCCAACACTTACTTTCTGCAAAATCCTAGATCCTAAAACCCAAGAATTTATTGTGCATATTTTATTTATGAACCCTACTTAATTAAGAATTAAGATTATGAAATATTAATTAGGTCTAAAATTAAGAATTTCAGATCTAAGACATATTCATAATACTAGGTTCGGACTTGGGTAGCTCAATTAGATCTAAGCGGTTGATCAAATCGAATCAAGAGTTGGATAGATGGGATCAACAATGCTTAAATTGACCAGCCTAATAGGATTAAGTCTGGGTCAAGATCGAGTCATGATCAAGCAAGACCTAATTAGGCTCAGAGATTAGAGTCTGGATTATAGGCTAACCAAATTGGTTCTGACTCAATAATTTGGTGTCTAAGGTAAGTTTGTCACATACGACTGACTGGTCTTTAATTGGGAGCTACTCGACCTGAATGCATTCTTGTACGAGTTAATGGCATATCCCTTCCATCGATTTCACTTACCTGGCCATATCTGTTGACTCAATTCTGATTTGAGGTGGTCAATAATCCTGAGCTAACCCATGCCACTAGGTTAGTCATAATTGTTATGACTATGACAAGTCTAGTTTAATGAGACCTGAATCAATTCTTCCTAAGAAAAGATTAAGTCTGAGGTCTTCCACCATTGTAGATATGCGGGCCCTTCTTAGGGTTGATTGTTCTCGACTGGATACAGTGGCTCAGTTGCACCGAAAAGACGCAACCATGTCTATTAGGCATTGGATGCTATGGGCTGGAGGATGAGTTAGGCTCAATATTTTGGATACGGTGAGAGACTCAATTAGAAATCCAGTCTGTGCAAATGGTGGGTCTAACTTAACTAAAGAGTAGATCAATATTTCAGATACGGTGAGATTCATGAATTAGAGACCAAGTTTGGATGCACCATGATTAGAGAATCATTGAACAAGAGTTGTTCACTCATTGGCTAATCCATCATCAATAACTGTTAGGTGAGGTGATGAGTCAGTTGGTGAGACCGCACCATCCACTAAAAATCATTAATCGTGAAGATTTTTGCATCTCTACAGAGAAAGTATAGAGATTTGAAAAAATAGTGAGAGCTAATTTATTTAAAAATAAAATTTCTAAATAAATTGGTCAAGTCATAATTACAGTATCTAACTAGAATCTTTGAATCTCTACAGAAAAATGTCTGCGTCTAATCCATTAGCACGTATCCTGGACACACATAGATTGATCGGATTCAATTATAAAGATTGACTCAGAAACTACAAAATCATTTTGGGTTCTGAGAAGTTAACCCATATTTTGGATCAGAACCCTCCCACCTTACCAGCCCATCCATCCACTGAACAGAGAGTGTCTCTGAAAAAATGGATAGATGAAGATAATAAGGCTAGATATTACATATTGGGCTCGATGTCTGATGAGCTCTAGTGCCAACATGAAGATATCGGGACTGCTCGCCAAATGTTGGCTCACCTACAGGAGATATTTGGTAAACAGAGTCGCGCAGCCAAATATCAAGTCACGAAATGATTTTTTAAGGCTAAGATGCATGATGGACAGTCAGTCTAAGATCACCGTCTGATGATGATCAAGGACTTGGAAGAGCTTGAGAAGCTCGGTGTGAAGTTAGACTTGGATCTGCAGAATGATGTTATTTTGCAATCCTTGGCTGATGCATATGGGCAATTCATCATGAATTACCACATGTATAAACTTCAAAATTTTTTGACCAAATTAATGAACATGCTGGTCACCGCTGAGCTTTCTATAAAAGGTTCTAAAGGCTCAGTTCTTGCTATGAAACGGACTTCTTCCAAAAGAAAGTCTTCTGAAAAAAAAGAAGTCTGCGAAAAAGCAGAAGGTGGAAGGAGGAAAGAAGAAGAAGGCAGAGTTGAAGAAGAAGGCCGATGTCAAAGAAAAGTATTTCCATTGCAACAGTGATGACCACTAGAAGTGGAACTGCCCTATTTACCTGGCCACCCTGAAGAATAAGAAGGAAGGTCCTTCTGGAGGTATGCTTGTTATTAAGTCTAACCTTACGATTTCTTCTGCATCCAGTTGGATGCTTGACTCTGGTTCTAGAGCTCAGCTAGCAGAAATTTGATTTCTGTTTCATGCTTAGCACTAAAAGGCTATGTGATTACCTTCTTTAAGGACCATTATAATATTCTTTATGAAAGAAATAAAATTACAAATGATTTTCTTATTAACAGTCTTTATCAGCTATATATTGATGTATCTGTTCTAACTATCAAGCAAAACATGAATGCCAAATGATCTAGGGATAGTCCAAATAATAGGTATCTATGGCACCTGAGATTAGGTCATATAGCAGAAGACAGGATCAACAAATTAGAGAAAAAGGGCTATTGAGTCCTTGACTTTCGAATATATCCAATTTATGAATCTTGTTCAAGCAAAGATGACTAAACTTTCTTTATAGGACATGGGGAAAGGTCACAGATCTTCTTGCCCTATACATACTGATGTGTGGCCTTTGTGATGTGCCGACTAGAGGTAATTTATCTACTTCATTACTTTACGATGATCTATCTAGTATGGTATGTGTATCTCTC
>QRFJ01002815.1:0-95793 GCA_006176705.1 Cocos nucifera | reverse complement strand
AATTCTCCTCTCATATCTAGATCAGATCTGATACTTTTTAGATCTAATTTATAATTTGATAATTAAGAAAATAAAACTAAATTAATTTTTACCTTGATCTTGGATAATCTGATTACCCGTTGATGATCCTATGGAAGCTCTGAGGTTCTAGATCTAGCCATGCAAGCGCCTGGCCTCTACCGGTATCCACTCAAACTGGATCTGGAGATCTTCTCCTTCTCTTTTTTTTTTAAAAACTTAGATCTAGATCTAATTTGGAGGATCATCAAAATACCTTCTGAAGATCACCCGTCGTCTCTGCAGCAGTGCTGCCTTCTTTCTTTTTTGTCAGCCTTTCCTTACCTGACTTGCACTAATCTGAAGGCCCAACTTCCTTGGGCATGGAGAGGAGAGAGAGGGCCAGATGGTGGCATGGAGAAGGGATAGGGGCAGTCTTGGCACATGGCTTGGAAGAGGAGTTCTCAAAAATGGATGCAGATAGGGTCTTTTTATAGACTCTACTACGCCATGCAGTGCTGCATCACCCCGGCCAATCACGTTGCTTCATGCAATCAGATCTAAATCTGATTGATAGGATGACATCACCTGATCTAATTAGATGAGAGACCCATAGGTTCATTCTTAGATGGTGCCTAAGACTGGTCAAAGTAGATAGCCAAAGGCCACCTAAGTAGAAACCAAGTAGAAACCTGGAGTCCCATCCGTATGGGACTCCAGCATCCCTATACATGGGCGCATGCCATCCTAGGTGTGCACCCCCTTCTTTTCAATTTCCAGAGAGGGGACAAGCCCCTATCTACTCTCCAATAAGTGCATGACACATGGGCAGATGTCCAAGGATCAAAGGTCAATGTTTGACCAAGTCAAAGTACAAGAATTAGCAGGTGATGAAAAATGGCAGGTGTTGTCTCAAATTTATCTCATAAATTAAGATAATCCTTTTCTAACTTGGAAAAGCTCCAGTCAGACCAGATAAAGGTACCTGAGTGAGCACAAACTTATTTGACTTAGTCTAGATAACTTTTATGATAGAAAAAGGAGAACATTAGGCTCAATCGTGTGCTAGCATGATTTTTTTGAACCTAATTGAATCTTATTCAAATCAATTGAACTAGATTAGTCCAATTGATGATATCCAGATCCAAACCCTTGTTTGTGTGATCGAGTTAGGTTCAATTCTATATGATAATAGGATATGTCATGATCTCCATCATCGACATCATTGAAACTTCTTTCGATGAATCAGAACTCTTCTGATTCAGACAACTTAGAATGATCGATCATCTAAATCATTCTAATTGCTCCCAAAATCCACCAGTGACATCTAGCAGCATATGGTGGCAACCCATCAAAACTAAAAATGAACCTCTCGGTGTAGCTACTTGTGTGATTAAGTTCTTCTATCTTGAGCCCCGATCAGATTAGGATTAAGGTGAACTCGTCAAACCCTAATTTCTATCATATGATTTAATCATTCGATTCAAGTCCGATTGTGAAAACCTTAATAGAAACTCTTTCTATTATTTCACACTCTCTACCATAGCCATGGGCTTATGGACTTGATTCTCATGATCATCATAGGGCTGCTCCTCATCCATCGAGGTAGATAGATTCCATCTTGGTGCAATCCAATTCCTACAATGAACATGCTATAGCCAACATACACCTCAGGCTTTCGAATGGCTATGAGACTGAGTCATGGTGTAGTCAAACTATAACACCCTCAAGGTGAACTACTGATGCACCTCAGATCAAAGAACTAGACATACGACTGTAGCATCGAGTCTGTCATCAACGAGAAGGTAGACTTCCTTATGACTACTTGAGGTAGTCACGCTTAGTGCCCTCGCTCTTTAACGAGTACCTATACTCTCACTCCGATGTCTCTACATCGTAGACTTAAGACTCATCTACTACAAAGAAGCGATTGTACACTAACCTTTTGGATCAATCACCATCCTCATGATGATCCTACGATCAGGAGCATTTTATGAGTTAATAAATGAAAATTCATGTCTTAAATTTTCAACTCTTGAAAACATGAATTATTATTACCATTAACTCAAGGGATGTATCACAGACACTAAATATACTTATGTGATAAAAAATAATCCATTTTATTATTTATAGTCAAAATTATAATTTTTCCCTTAGAAGTGTATTACAAGTATCAACCAATTCTGGCTTCTAGGGCACTCATATCTAACACCTTTACCTAGTCTGACTGGAGCTTGTCCAAGTCAGAAAAGAGTTGTCTTAATTTATGAGATAAATTTAAGACAACACCTACCATTTTCCATCGCCTACTAATTCTTATCCTTTGACTTTGGTCAAACGTTGACCTTTGACCCTTGGACATCTGCCCATGTGTCATGCACTTATTGGAGAGTAGATAGGGGCTTGTCCCCTCCCTAAAAATTAGAAAGGAAGGGGCACATGCCTAGGATGGTGTGCGCCCATGGATAGGGACGTCTGGAGTCCCATACGGATGGGACTCCAGGTTGCTTCTTGGATTCAAACTAGGTGACCCTCACCTATTGACTTTGACCAGTCTTAGGCGCCACCTTAGGATGAATCTGTGGGTTTTTCATCTGATTAGATTAGGTGATGTCATCCCACCAATCAGATTTTGATCTGATTAAATGAAGTAACGTGATTGGCCGAGGTGATATGGCACTGCATGGCACAGCAAGGGCTATATAAAGACCTATCTATGCCCACTTTTTAGAGACTTCTCTCCTAGCCATGCCCCAAGGCTGTCCCTCTCACTTCTCCATTCTACCTTCAGGCTCTCTCCTCTCCTCGCCTAAGGAAAGTTGGGCTTCAGATTAGTGTGATTCAGGCAAGAAAAGGCTAATGAGAAAGGAAGAAGACAGCACCACTGCAGAAATGACTGCTGACCTTCGAAAGCAGTTTCGAAGACCCTCCAAATTAGATCTAGATCTAATTTTTGGAGATGAGATAAAGAAGAAGATCTCCAGAACCAATCCAAGTGGATACCGGTAGAGGCCAGGTGCTTACGTAACTAAATCCAGAACCTCAGGCAATCAGCAAGATCATCAACGGATAATTGGATTACCCATATCAAGGTAAAACTAATTTAGATTTAATTTAATTTAATATTTTTGTTTATTAGATTATAAAATTAGATCTAAAAAATATCAAATTTGATTAGGATCTAAGAAAAAATTTTTAAAATATGTCTTTCGATCTAATCAGATCTGAACGAACCTGACCCTAGGAAATCAGGATCACCCTTCAACTGGTATCAGAGCCAGGTTCCCATAAAATTTATGTAGATTTGATTTAATCTGATAAATTAGTAATTTTAGATATCACATGAGATATAATTAGATCTAAAATTAGAAAATTAGAAAATTAAAATTAATTAATCTAGATCTAAAATATATGAGATACATGACTAGACTAGGAATAGAATTGTTCTATGTGTAGTCTAGTATAATCATAATTTTTATTTGATTAAATATAATTTTTAAATTTATTTATTTACTATTTTTTGATCTTATAAATGTTATAATCATATCTAAAAATAGAAAATAAATTAAATTTAATTTGTTCATATGAGATATGATAGTTGCATGTTTAGACTAGTTGTAGAATAGTTCTACAAATAGGTCTAGATTAAATTTTATTTGATAAGATCAAATTTAAATTTAATTTTTTAGATGATTATGAGATAATTTAGATCTGAAAACATGCATTTGCATGATATGATGTATACAAAACATGTTTTAATTAGATCAATTTTCTTATATGAGATATATGCTTAGATCTAATTAGTTTTTGTAGATTAGTTGTATTTCTGATTAAGGTGTTCCCCTTGGCCGTCCGATCATAAGAACAAAGTAGGGTTTAAAGACCCTCTCCTTCCCATTCGATGGGGTGTTCTTATGATGTGTAGGGGTGCTGCGCATTCGTCCTTAATCAGAAATTAAAAACTTACTTTCTGCAAAATCCTAGATCCTGAAACCCTAGGATCTTATTTACATATTTTGTTTATGAACCCTAAACTTAATTAAGAATTAAGATTATGAAACATATTAGGTCTAAAATTGAAAAATTTTTAGATCTAAGACATATTCATAAAATTGGGTTCGGGTTTGGCTAGCTCAATTAGGTCTAGCGGTTGATCAAACCGAATCAAGAGTTGGTTAGATGGGATCAACAATGCTTAAATTGACCAGCCTAATAGGATTAAGTCTGGGTCAAGATCGAGTCACATGAGTGATCGATCAAGCTAAGACCTAATTAGGCTCAGTGGTTAGAGTCTGGATTGTAGGCTAACCCGATTGGTTCTGGCTCAACAATTTGGTGTCTAAGGTAAGTTTGGCAGATACGATCGACTGATTTTTAATTGGAAGCTACTCGACTCGAATGCATTCTTATCGAGTTAAATGGCATATCCCTTCCACCGGTCTCACTTACCTGGCCATGTTTGTTGACTCAGTTCTGATCTGAGGTGGTCAATAATCCGAGCTAACCCATGCCACTAGGTTAGTCATAATGGTTATGACTATGTCAAGTCTAGTTTAATGAGACCTAAATCAAATCTTCCCTAAGAAAAGATTAAGTCTAAGGTCTTCCACCATTGTAGATGTGCGGGCCCTTCCCGGGGTTGATTGTTCTCGGCTGGTTATAGTGGCTCAGTTGCACCGAAAAGATGCAACCATGTCTATTAGGCATTGGATGCTATGGGCTGGAGGATGAATTGGGCTCAATATTTTGGATACGGTGAGAGACCCAATTAGGAATCCAATCTATGCAAATGGTGGGTCTGACTTAACTAAGGAGTGGATCAATATTCTGGATACATGGTGAGATTCATGAATTAGAGACCAAGTTTGGGTGCACCATGATTAGAGAATCATTGAACAAGAGTTGTTCACTCATTGGCTAACCCATCACCAATAACTGTTAGGTGAGGTGATGAGTCAGTTGGTGAGACCGCACCACCCACTAGAAATCATCAATCGTGGAGATTTTTGCATCTCTACAGAGGGAGTGTAAAGGGATCCGAAAAAAATAGTGGGAGCTAATTTATTTAAAAATAAAATCTCTAAATAAATTGGTTAAGTCTTAAAATTACAATATCTAACTAGAAACTTTGACTCTCTATAGAAAAATGTCTACATCCAATCCCACTAGCACGAATCCTGAACACACATAGACTGATCGGACCAAATTACAAGGATTGGCTTCAAAACTTCAAAATCATTTTGGATTTTGAGAAGTTAACTCATGCATTGGACCAGGATCCCTCCCACCTTACCAGCTCATCCATCCACTGAGCAGAGAGCGTCTCTGGATAAGTGGATAGATGACAGATAAAGGCCAGATACTACATGTTGGGCTCGATGTCTGAATGAGCTTCCAGTGCCAACATGAAGATATCATGGACTGCTCGCCAAATGTTGGCTCACCTGCAGGAGATGTTTGGTGAACAGAGTCGCGCAGCCAAATATCAAGTCACTAAAATGACTGTTTTAAGGCTAAGATGCATGATGGACAGTCAGTCCAAGATCATTGTCTGATGAATGATCAAGGACTTGGAAGAGCTTGAGAAGCTCGGAGTGAGGTTGGACTTGGATCTGCAGAATGATATAATTCTGCAATCCTTGACTGATGCATATGGGCAATTCATCATGAACTTACCACATGCATAAACTTCAAAATTCCTTGGCCAAACTTATGAACATGCTGGTTACCGCTGAGCTTTCTATGAAAGGTTCTAAAGGCTCAGTTCTTGCTATGGAATGGACTTCTTCCAAAAGAAAGTCTTTTGGAAAGAAGAAAGAAGTCTGCAAAAAAGCAGAAGATGGAAGGAAGGATCAAAGAAGAAAAAGGCAGAGCCGAAGAAGAAGACCGCTGACAAAGGAAAGTATTTCCATTGCAACAATGACGGCCACTTGAAAGCGGAACTGCCCTACTTACCTGGCCACCCTGAAGAACAAGAAGGAAGGTCCTTCTGGAGGTATATGCTCGTTATTGAGTCTAACCTTACGGTTTCTTCTGCATCCAGTTGGGTGCTTGACTCTGGTTCTAGTGCTCATCTTGTGCACTTCTATGCAGGGTCTTGAGGATAGCAGGAGGCTGAGGGATGGTGAGACATGATCCTGCGCATCGGAAATGGAGCAAGAGTTGCTGCAGTAGGTCCGTGGGAACATATCCTCTTCGACTACCATCTGGTTTAGACTTAGTATTAAAAGACTGTTAAATCAAATTCCTGCTTGCTGTCGTGGTCATGGGAATATATCCTCTTCGACTACCATCTGGTTTAGACTTAGTATTAAAAGACTGTTATTATGTGCCTGCAGCAAACAGGAATTTGATTTCTGTTTCTTGCCTTGCATTAGAAGGCTATGTAATTAGTTTTCTTAAGGACCATTGTAACATTCTTTTATGTAAAGAAATAAAATTGCAAGTGGTTTCCTTATTAACGATCTTTATCAGTTACATATTGATGTATCTATTTTTAATTTTGAATAAAATATGAATGCCATAAAATCAAAATGACCTAGGGATAGTCCTAAATGATAGGTATCTATGGCACCTAAGATTAGGTCATATAGCAGAAGATAGGGTTAACAAATTGGAGAAAATCGGGCTATTGAGTCTGTTGACTTCCGAGTCATATCCAATTTGTGAATCCTATCTTCATGGCAAAATGACAAAACTCCCTTTTGTAGGACATGGGAAAAGGGCCACGGATCTTCTTGCCCTAGTACATACTGATGTGTGCGGCCCATTTGATGTGCCGACTAGAGGCAACTTAGTCTACTTCATAACCTTTACCGATGATTTATCTAGGTATAGGTATGTGTATCTTATGAGACACAAGTCTGACGCCTCTTTGAAAAGTTCAAAGAATTCAGAAATGAAGCAGAAAAGCAAATTAGGAAAACGCATTAAGGTTCTTCGAATCAGATCGAGGAGGCGAATACCTTAGTCAAAAATTTTTGGACTATCTCAAGGAAAATGGCATAGTCTCTTAATGGACTCCACCAGGAACACCTCAACTCAACGGGGTCTCAGAACGAAGGAATCGGACCCTATTAGATATGGTCCGATCCATGATGAGCTTTATAGACCTCTCTGATTTTCTTTGGGGATACTGTTTGTTAACTGCAATATACTTACTGAATAGGGTTCCTTCTAAAACCATTCCTACCACACCGTATGAGATATGGCATGGTAAGAAACTCAAGTCTGAGTCATCTCAGAATTTGGAGTTGTCCGGCTCATGTCAAAAGACAACAAGCGGACAAGTTAGACTTTAGGTCCTTTAGAGCTTGATTCATAGGATATCCTAAAGAGTCATTAGGATATTATTTCTACATTCCAGAAAATCATAATGTGATTGTGAGTCGACATGCCATCTTTCTTGAAAAATAGTTTATTCAAGATAGTGGCATTGAAAAGCAGATCAAGCTCGATGAGAAAGTCTCACAAGAGCAACGAGCTAAGGACCAAATGGAACCAAATCAGGTTAAGCCAATCCAGTCACTACCTCCTCCACCTCATAGATCGGAAAGAGTTTTTCATCCTCCCTGAGAGGTACTTAGGTACTATTTCAGAGGATGTAGAGAAAATATTCCTCATAGGTAATGGGGTTCATGGTGATGATCCCAAAATCTATAATGAGGCGATATCAGATATCAACTCTAAGAAATAGTTAGAGATAATGAAGTCAGAAATTGACTCGATGCACTCAAACCAAGTCTGGACCTTAGTAGATCCACCAGAAGGTATAGTACCTATTGGGTGTAAATGGATCTATCAAGAGAAAGATTGGTGCAGATGGAAATGTGGAGACATTCAAGGCTAAATTAGTGGCAAAAGGTTATAGTCAATGCGAAGGCATTGACTATCAGGATACCTTTTCACCAGTTGCTATGCTAAAATCCATCCACACATTGCTTGCTGTTGCAGCCTATTTCAATTATGAAATATGGTAAATGGATGTGAAAATGGCATTCTTAAATGGATATCTTGAGGAAGATATCTATATGGAACAGCCGCTAGGTTTCACATCCAGTGATGATGATCACAAGGTATGCAAGCTGCAAAGGTCCATATATGGACTTAAGCAAGCATCTCGGAGCTGGAATACTCATTTTAATGATATGATCAAAATGTTTGATTTCATCAAAAATGAGGAGGAGCCATGTGTCTTCAAAATGGTCAGTGGGAGTATTGTTGTCTTTCTCGTATTGTACGTGGATGACATCCTCCTTATTGGGAATGATATTCTCATGTTGACCATAGTTAAAATGTGGTTATCTAAAGAATTCTCCATGAAAGACCTAGGAGAAGCATCCTTTATTTTGAGAATTAAGGTCTATAGAGATAGACCGAATAGGATGCTAGGACTTTCACAAAAGATGTACATAGAGGAAGTGCTAAAGAGGTTTAGTATGGAAAACTCTAAGAGGGGTTTAGTACCCTTCAGACATGGCATTCATCTTTTTAAGAAGATGTGCCCTAGCACACCTGAGGAAATAGAAGGCATGAGCAAGATCCCTTATGCTTCAGCAATAGGGAGCCTCATGTATGCCATGTTATGTACACGACCTGATATAGCCCATGCTGTGAGTGTCACAAGCAGATATCAGTCGAAATCCAGGTGAAGAACACTGGACTTCTATGAAATGTATCCTTAAGTACTTAAGAAGAACTAAGGATATGTTGTTGGTCTTTGGTAATGGAGAACTCCAAGTCTAGGGGTATACAGACTCGGATTTTATGTCCAATATAGATGATCGAAAGTCGACATCTGGAAGTCTATTTTTGTGCAATGGTGGAGCTGTCAGTTGGAAAAGTTTCAAGCAGATAGTGATAGCAGATTCACCATGGAAGCAGAATATATCGCTGCATCAGAAGCTACAAAGGAGGCATTTTGGTACAAGAAGTTTGCTGCAGAGATTGGAGTGATGCCATCAGATGCCATTCCTCTGTACTACAACAACAATGGCGCCATAGCCCTTGCTAAGGAGCCAAGGTCTCATAAAAAATCTAAGTACATCGAGCGGCGATACCACCTCATCTGTGATTATCTCGAGAAGGGTTACGTCGAGGTCAAGAGAGTCGACTCCACAGATAATGCGGTAGACCCAGCTTATAAAGCCATTGGGCCAGCAGAAGATCGAAGCCCACCTTGAGAAGATGGGACTTAGACTTGTAGCCAATTGGCTTTAGGTCAAGTGGGAAAGTTGTTAGATATGTGTGCCCTAGAAGCCAAAATTGGCTGACACTTGTAATACACTTCTAAGGGCAAAATTATAATTTTGACTATAAATAATAAAATAGATTATTTTCTATCACATATACGTATTTAGTGTTTGTGATACATCCCTTAAGTTAATGGTAATGATAATTCTTATTTTCAAGAGTTGAAAATTTAAGACAAGAATTTTCATTATTAACTCATAAAATGCTCCTGACCATAGGATCATCATGAGAATGGTGATTGATCCGGAAGGTTAGTGTACAATCGCTTCTATATAATAGATGAGTCTTGAGTCCATGGTGTAGAGACATCGGAGCGAGAGTATAAGTACTCGTTAGAGAATGAGGGCACTGAGCGTGACCATCTCAATTAGTCATAAGGAAGTCTACCTTCTCGTCGATCACTGACTCGAAGCTGCAGTGGTGTGTCTGATTCTTTGACCTGAGGTGCATCGATAGTTCACCTTCAGGATGTTATAGTTTGACTACACCATGACTCAGTCTCCTAGCCATTCGGAATACTTAGGTGTATGTTGGCTATAGCATGTTCATTGTAGGAATTGGATTACACCAAGATGGAATCTATCTACCTCGGTGGATGAATTGCAACCCTATGATGATCATGAGAATCAAGTCCATAAGCCCATGGCTATGGCAGAGAGTGAAGTAATAGAAAGAGTTTCTATTAACATTTTTACATCAGACTTGAATCAAATGATTAAATCATATGATAGAAATTAGGGTTTGACGAGTTCACCTTAACCCTAATCTGATCGGAGCTCAAGATAGAAGAACCTAGTCACACAAGTAGCTGCACCGAGAGGTTCATTTTTAATTCTGATGGGTTGCCACCGTATACTACTAGGTCTCACTGGTGGATTTTGGGAGCAATTAGAATAATTTAGATGATCGATCATTCTAGTTATCTGAATCAAAAGAGTTCTAATCCATCGAAAGGAGTTTCGATGATGTCGATGATAGAGATCATGACATATCCCATTACCATACAGAACTAAACCTAATTGGGTCACACAAATAAGAGTTTCGATCTGGATATCATCAATTGGACTAATTCAGTTCAATTAATTTGAATTAGATTCAATTAGGTTCAAGGAAATCGTGCTAGCACATGATTGAACCTAACATTCTCCTTTTTCTATCATAAAAATTGTCTTGACTGAGCCAAATGAGTTTGTGCTCACTTAAGTACCTTTACCTAGTCTGACTGGAGCTTGTCCAGGTTAGAAAAGGATTGTCTTAGTTTATGAGATAAATTTAAGACAATACCTACCATTTTTCATTACATACTAATTCTTGTCCTTTGACTTTGGTCAAATATTGACCTTTGACCCTTAGACATCTACACATGTGTCATGGACTTATTGAAGAGCAGATAGGGGCTTGTCTCCTCTCTAAAAATTAGAAAGGAAGGGGTGCATGCCTAGGATGGCGTGCACCCATCGATAGGGATGCCTGGAGTCCCATACGGATGGGACTCTAGGTTGCTTCTTGGATTCGACTTGGTGACCCTCACCTATAGACTTTGACCAGTCTTAGGCGCCACCTTAGAATGAATCTATGGTCTCTCATCTGATTGGATTAGGTGATGTCATCCCACCAATCAGATTTAGATCTGATTAAATGAAGCAATGTGATTGGCCGAGGTGATGTGGCACTGTATGGCGCAGTAGGGTCTATATAAAGACCTATCTAGGCCCACTTTCTGGATACTTCTCTCCTAGCCATGCCCCAAGACTGTCCCTCTCACTTCTCCATGTCACCTTCAGGCCATCTCTTTCCACTCCATGCCCAAGGATAGTTGGGCTTCAGATTAGTGCGATTCAAACAAGAAAAGGCTGACGAGAAAGAAAGAAGGCAGCACCACTGCAGAGACGACTGCTGACCTTCAAAAGGAGTTTCGAAGATCCTCCAAATCAGATCTAGATCTAATTTTTTGAGATAAGATAAAGAAGGAGAAGATCTTGAAATCTAGTCTAAGTGGATACTGGTAGAGATCAGGCGCTTGCGTGGCTAGATCCAGAATCTTAAGCAATCAGCAAGATCATCAACGGATAATCGGATTACCCATATCAAGGTAAAACTAATTTAGATTTAATTTAATTTAATTTTTTCATTTATTAGATTATAAAATTAGATTTGAAAAATGTCAAATTTGATTAGGATCTAAGAGAAAATTTTTGAAATATGTCTCTCGATCCAATCAGATTTGAACGAACCTGACCCCAAAAAATCAGGATCCCCCTTCACTTAGACCTAGGTCTGATAAGTGCACATTCATAGGATACCCAAAAGAGATAAAATGATATATTTTCTACCGTGCTGATGAACAAAAGATGTTCATTAGTCTTAAGACAATCTTTTTAGAAAAAAAGGTCCTTGGTGAAGGAATTGTTGCCTCTAAGCTTGAACTTGATGAATTTCAATAGGTAGAAATACTGACACCTATAGCTGAACCAAAATTGAATTTGATTAGATCAAATCTAGAGCCCTATGTACCTACACCATTAAGATGATTTGGTAGAGTACTGCATCAATCGGATAGATACTATGGTTTCTTGGTCCGAGATGACGATCCCATCAAACTCAATGAGAATAAAGAAAATTCGATCACCTATATGGATGCAATGCAGAGACCTAATTTTGAGAAATGGCTTGAGGCCACAAAATCCAAAATGGAGTCCATGAAGGTCAACAATGTGTGGACATTAGTTGACCCACCTGAAGAGATTAAATCCATTGGGTGTAAATAGATCTTCAAAAGAAAGAGGGGCACAGACAGAAAGGTGGAGACCTATAAAGCAAGTCTGGTTGCCAAGAGATATTGTTAATATTATGGTATTGACTATGATGAGACATTCTCTTCTATGGCAATGCTTAAATCCATATGGATAATACTTGCGATAGCTATCCATCTGGAGTATGAGATCTGATAGATGGATGTGAAGATAGCTTTTTTGAATGGAGAGCTAACCAAAGAGGTATATATGATACAGCCTGAGGGGTTCACATCCATAGATGAATCCAAGGTGTACAAGCTTCAGAGATCCATTTATGGATTGAAGCAAGCATCTTGGAATTAGAACATGCATTTTGATAAGATGATCAAAACATATGGCTTCATTAAGAATGGAGAAAAATCCTACATTTATAAGTGGATGGATGGTCCGATAGTGGTATTTCTTATCTTGTACATAGATGACATTCTCTTAATCGATAATGACATTCTAGCACTGCAAGGAATAAAGGTTTGGTTGTCATCTCAGTTCTTCATGAAGGACTTGGGTGAAGCATCCTACATCCTAGGGATGAAGATCTATAGGGATAGGATTTATTGATTAGTCCTTAAACTATTCACAACCAAATGATACATTGTTAACTAGGACGACAACGTTTATCAAGTGTAGGATATTATGCCATATGGGCTAGTTGTCCTCTTAACCAAGGAGTATGAAGATATTGGTATGGAATATAGGTGAGATGTAAGAGTTCATCATCACTGAACGTGACCAACTCTAAAGCATTCTGCTGTCAAGAATTGCTTTGATGGGGTATGGGTATAATTGTCCCTTGGACCTGAGATCATCATAATGGCTTGCAAGCAACTCAAAAAATGCTTTGATGTCGGACCATCTGAATTTTTAATTTAGTGATGGAAGGTTTCTAGACACAGTCAAGTACTTGTAAAGTTGGTGAATGATCAAGATGGGATTGATCACTCCAAGGTTTGGAGATAATGCATCACTGTATTTCAATTTAGCAAAATCATGGTCAGGATAATCCATGAGATAAATTTGATATTTTAAAATATAATATGAAATGACCTAACTAGGATTGATAGTTAAATTCTAAATCATCCGATGAGTATTTATGATCAAGGAGATAAATTATACGGAAACCATATCTATATGAGTTCTAAGAGTATTGCTTTATATATTTGACCTATCCGATCGTCGGATATCATTGCTAGATGATCACTTCGATTGATATAGAAATTTATTTCTATGCTACTAGCTTAAGTTCGAACCAATGAGGTCACATGCATAAGAGATATTGATCTGATGGGATGGTTGATCAATAATTGAGAATCATTTTAGGATTGAATATTTAATACGATTGATGTTTGACCTAGTACAAGTGTTGCAGGAGGATCGACTAGCAATCGAATTGCTAATTAGCTTAATTTGATTGAGCTTAAGGGCTAAGATCAAGTTTAATTGAATATGATTCAATTAGATTTGGTTTGGGTTTGATTAGATCAAGTCCAATTGGTTTATGGGATTAGCCAATTGCAAGAAAGAATAAGTTCTTGTTCAATTAGAACTTATGTGCACCTAATTTCTAATTTGATTAAAATTTAAATTAAATTTAAATTTAATTTAATTTAATTTAATTGAGCTCTTAGTTGGACTAAGATCACCCTTAATTAGATTGCATAAGTTTTGAGTTAATTGGGTTTAAAAATAAGTTGGACCAAGTCAAAACTTGAAGTCCTAGTATGACTAGTATTAGATATGTGCCCTAGAAGCCAGATTGGCCGATACTTATAATTACTTTCTAAGGATATTTTTATAATTTTAATTTATAATTAATAAAAAAATATTTTTCTATCTTATTTATGTAATAAGTGTCTGTGATACATCTATTGGTTTAATGGGCATGATAATACATATTCTCAAGAGTTGAGAATTTGAGACATGTGTTATTTATTAGATGTGTCTCCTAGAAGCTAGATTGGCCAACACTTATAAAATACTTTCTTGAGGCATGTTGATAATTTTGACTTAAAATTAATAAAAAAATTATTTTCTATCATATTATATATTTAAAGTGTTTGTGATATATCCACCGAGTTAACGGACATGATAATACGTATTCTTAAGAGTTGAGAATTTAAGACATGTGTTATCATAATTAACTCAAAAACTACTTTCGATCATAGGATCATCATGAGGTGATGATTGATCCAGAAGATCAGTGTATGATCGCTTTCTTATGATAGATGAGTCTTGAGTCTATGGTGTGGAGATACCGAAGTGAGAGTACAGATACTTGTTGAGAACAAGGGCACTAAGCATGATCACCTCGAGCAGTCATAAAGGAGTCTACCTTCTCATCGATGACTAGCTCAATGCAGTAATTGTGTGTATGGTACTTTGACCTACGGTACATTGATAGTTTACCTTAAGTGTGTTATAGTTTGACTATACCATAACTCGGTCTCCTAGTCGTTTGGAATCCTGACGTGTATGTTGGCTATAATATGTTCATTATAGAAATTAGATCGCACTAATAGGAGATCCATCAACCTCGATAGAGGAGTAGTCCTATGATGATCATGAGATCGAGTCCTAAAGCCCATGGCCATGGCAGTGTGAAATAATAGAAAGAAGTTTCTATTAGGATTTAACATCAGACTCAAATTGAATGATTCAATCATATAATAGGTGTTGGATCTGACGAGTTCACCTTAACCTAGATCCTATCGAGGCTCATGATAAAAGAACCCAAGCACATAGTTCGCTGCACTGAGAGGTTCGTATTCAATTCTGATGGATTACCATCATATATTGCTAGGTGTCACTGATGGATTTTAGGATCAATTAGTATTGTCTTGATGATTGACAATTCTAATTGGGTAAGTCAGAAGAGTTTTGGTCCATCGAAAGATGTTTTGATGATGTTGATGATGGAGAATGTGATATGTCCCATTATCATACAAAATTGAATCTAAATGGATCACACAAACAAGGATTTGGATCTGGATGTCATCAATTGGGCTATCTTAGTTTGATTGATTTGGATTAAATCCAATCATGTTCAAGAAAATCGTGCTAGCACATGATTTGACCTGACTTTCTTCTTCTGTCGTCTTTCTAGTTCATCTCGACTAAGTCAAATTAGATTTGGCTCATCTAAAAATTCTATATGGATTTACCCTAGTATGATTAGAGCTTATCCTGGTTAGATCAAGGCTTGTTCTGACCAGTTCAGGGCTTGTCTGAATCCTATAAGATGGGAACCAGGAGGCATGTGCCCCTAGGAATTCTCTTTGAGCATGTGCTCCTGATGTTTGTGCATGGAGAATGAGAGCACACACCCCTTCTTGGAGTGCGCCCTTAGTGGATAGAGCCTTGGGATTTTGAAATTCAAAGTGTTTGAATGGGTCTTGGAGTTTGAATAAGTTTAAACTCTAGGACATAAATCCCTGCACCTAAAACCTCCTTATCAAAAAGTGGTGATGCCATTATCTTGGGTTTTTGGGGACAAAATTTTGGAAAAAATATGAAGAGGGCATGGAAATCAAGGGAGAGTCCTTCTACATGTCGGCTTTGATCCGTTGAAAGTCAAATGCTAAGAGACTCTAGAGTTTGGTCTATAAATAGACCCTACGCCAAAGTATTTTGCATTCTAGTTAACCCTTGCCCAGGCTCTGTTAGTTTCTCCATCTCCTATGCCATCTTACCCTACTTCTCTCCCTCTTCCCATCCCCAAGGAGTTGGGCAAATCAGCGAACAAGAGTTGGGTTGCTGATCCTGCGAAAGCTGTGCTAATGATTCCTTGTTCGTAAGACGAATGCGCCACTACCAGAGATCATTTCGAAGGTGCACCAGAAGATTTCAGATTTGATCTTCTAAGATCAGATCTAAAGGGAAAGGACTTCCAGATCTGATCTGAGTGGACACCAGTAGAGGTCGGGCGCATGCGCGGCTAGCATCGGAACCTCGAAGATTTAGATCATCGCTATAGGATAAATTGTTTACCCAATCAGGTAATATGAGATATTACTGATTTAATTTTAATTTTATTTTTACTTCTAGATCAATTTAATTAGGTCTAAGAACTCTCAGATCTAATCGAATCATAGAAAAAGTTTTTAAAATGTTGCTTCAGATCTGATCCAATCAGATCGATCCTACGGCAAGAAAATTAGATTTTTTCTTTAACTGGTATCAGAGCTAGGTTGCAATTCCAAATCATGATTAGATTAGATCTAAAATTAATTTTTTTTTATGATCTGATTATATGATTTTAGATGTTACATAAGATGTAATCAGATATGAATCAAAACATGCATTTTAAATTTTGATATATATGATACATGTAATGCATATCTAGACTAGATTTGTAGTTTTATGTCATCATTTAGATCTGAATTTTTTATGAAATGTTCATTTAATTTTTTGAAGATTATATGAGATATAATCAGATCTGAAAGCATAACATATATGTTTAAATTAATATATATGATATATGTAAAGTATGTGTAGTTTAGATCTTTTATCATATATAAGATATATGTGTTAGATCTAACTATTTTGTAGTGTAGTTTATATTTTTGATTAAGATATTTTTCTTGGCCGTCCGGTCATAATAGTAAAAAGGGTTTAAAGGCCCTCGATTTTCATTCGATGGGGTGCTCTTATGGTGTGTAGAGGTCCTGTGTGTTTATCCTTAATCAAAAATTGAAAACTTACTTTTCTATAAAATCCTAGATCCAAAAATCCTAGAATCTTTACATGCTTTGTTATTGAACCATATTTTGATTTAATTAAGAATTAAGTTTATGAAACTAATTAGATCTAAAAATTAAAAATTTTTAGATCTAAGATACTTTCATAAAACATGGGTTTGGGTATGAGTAGCTTGATCAGGTCTAGCAGTTGATCAAATCGAATCAAGAGTTGGTTAGGTGGGATCAAGAATGCTTAGATTTGACCAACCTATTAGAGATAAGTATTGATCAAGGTTGACCACAATCACATGTGGTCGACCCCTTTAAGACCTAATTTGGCTTCGTGGTTCGAGCCTGGATTGTAGGCTAACCCGATCAGTTCTAGTTAGATAAGTCAGTATCTAAGGTAAGTTTGGCAGATACAACCGATGGTCTTTAATTGGGAGCTACTCGATCTGAATTTATTTGTGATAATTTAATGGCATATCCCTCCCACCGATCTCACTTACTTGGTCGACTAGATCGATCCAGTTCTGGTTTGAGGTGGCTAACGATTCGAGCAAACCCATGCCATTAGGTTAGTCATAACTGTTATGACTAGTCGAGTCTAAGAGATCAAAATTCAAATCTTCCTAAGAAAATATTAAGTCATTGGTCTACCACCATTGTAGATGTGCGGATCCTTCCTGGGGTTGATTATTCTCGGTTGGAGATAGTGGTTCAGTTATATTAGAAAGATGCAATCATATCTATTAGGCATAGGACGCTACAGACTGGAGGGTGGGTTGGGCTCAATATTTTGGATACGGTAAGGATCCCAATTATGAATCCAATTTGTATAAATGGTGGGTCTAACTTAACTAAGAAATAGAGCAAATTCTGGACATAGTGAGCTTCATGAATTAGAGATCGAGTTTGGGTGCACCATATTTAGAGAAACATTGGACAAGAGTTATCCAGTCATCAGTTGGCCCATCACCAATAATTGTTAAGTGAGATGGTGAGCCAGTCAATGGGACCGCACCACCCACTAAAAGTTATTAATCATGGAGACTTTTGCATCTCTACTAAGAAAGTGTAGGGATCCAAAAAAATAGTGAAATCTTAAATTTATTTAAAAATAAAATTTTTAAATAAATCAGTCTAGTCAAATTATAAATCTAACTAGAAACTTTGACTCTGCAGAAAAATATCCGCATCAAACCTCCTAGCTCAAATATTAGATACCCACAGATTGACCAGACCTAATTACAAGGATTGGCTAAGGAACCTAAAAATTATTTTAAGTTTCAAAAAGCTATCCTATGTACTGGATTAAACTTTTCACTCTCCCAGTCCATCCAACTGCCGATCAGAGAGCATCTCATGAGAAGTGGTTGGATGATGACAACAAAGTTAGGTGCTATGTGTTGGATCTAATGTCTGAAGAATTGTAGTGCCAACATGAGGACATTAGGACTGCATGCCAAATGTTGGCTCACCTATAAGAGTTGTATGGTGAACAAAGTCGCATAGCTCATTATCAAGTCTCAAGGAGACTATTTAAGGTGCAAATACATGATGGACAATCGGTCCAAGATCATTGCTTGGCTATAATCAAGGACCTAGAAGAGCTTAAGAAGCACGATATCCTGATGGACAAGGACTTGTAGATTGATGTGATCCTATAGTCCTTGACTGATTCATATAGGTAGTTCATCATGAACTTCCATATGAATAAACTCCAATGCATCTTGGCTGAGTTGATGAACATGCTGATTACTGTTGAGTGAACTTTGAAGAGTTCGAAGGGCTCAGTTCTAGCTATAGAGAAAACTTCTTCTAAGAGAAAGTCATTTAGAAAGAAGAAGAAGTCTACAAAAAAGCAGAAAATAGAGGGTAAGAAGAAGGGCAAGCAGAAGAAGAAGGCCCTGAAGAAGAAAAAGTATTTCTACTATAACTCTGATGGTCATTGGAAGTAGAATTGCCCTATGTACCTGGCTAGCCTGAAGAATAAGAAGAAAGGAGGACCTTTTGGAGGTATGCTCATCATTAAGACTAACCTAATGGTTTCTTCTGCATCAAGTTGGGTACTTGACTCTAGTTCTAGTACTTATTTGTGCACTTCTATGCAGGTTCATGAGGATAGCAGGAGGTTGAGGGAAGGCAAGATGATCCTGTACGTTAGAAATGGAGCAAGAGTTGCTGCTATGGCTATTGGATCATACCCTCTTCGATTACCATCTAAATATGTCTTAGTTCTTAGGGACTATTATTATGTACCTTCTATGAGCAGGAATTTAATTTCTATTCATGCTTGGCACATGAGAACTATGTAATTAGTTTCTTTAAGGACCACTATACTATTTCTTTTAAAAAAAATAAAATTGCAAGTGATTTCTTAATTAATGATCTCTATCAGTTACATATAGATATTTTTGTGTACAATGTCGAGCAAAATATGAATGTCATAGGATCAACATGACATAGGGATAGTCTAAATTAAAGGTATCTATTGCACCTTAAGCTAGGTCATATAGCTAAAGATAGGATTAATAAATAGGAGAAATTCAGACTAATGGATTCGTTGACTTTTGAGTCATATCTGATTTATGAATCATGCCTTCAAGACAAAATGATCAAGCTACCTTTTATGAGACATGGGGAAAGAGCCAAAGATCTACTTATCCTGGTACATACAGATATGTGCGACTCATTCGATATGTTGGCCAGAGGCAACTTTGTCTACTTCATCATCTTTACCAATGATTTATCTTGGTATGGGTATGTGTATTTGATGTGGCATAAGTCTGAAGTCTTTGAAAAATTTAAGAAATTCAAACATGAAATGAAAAAGCAAACTAAAAAGCCCATTAAGGTTCTTCAATCAGATCGAGGAGGTGAATATCTTAGTTAAAAATTTTTGGACTGTCTCAAGGATAATGGCATAGTCTCATAATGGATTCCACCTAAAATGCCTCAACTCAATGCGATTTTAGAATAGAGAAATCGGATCCTATTTGATATAGTCCAATCCATAATGAGCTTCAGGGATCTCCTAAGTTTCTTTGGGGATATAGTTTAATAATAGCTATTTACCTACTGAATAGGATTCCATCTAAAATCGTTTCTACCATACCATATGAGATATGGTGTGGTAAGAAGTCAAGTCTAAGTCATCTCAGAATTTGAAATCGTCCGATCCATGTCAAGAGATAGTAGGCGATAAGTTAGAGTCTAGATCCCTTAGAGCTCTATTCATCGGATATCCTAAAGAGTCATTAGGATATTATTTCTATCTTCCACAAGATCATAATATGATTATGAGTCGACATACTATTTTTCTTGAAAAATAGTTTGCTCAAGATAGTGGCATCAAGAGACAAATTAGGCTCGAGGAGAAAATCTCCAAAGAGCAACGAGCCAAGGAACCTATGGAATCCAGTCGGTCTGAGCCGATCCATACACTACCTCCACCTCGTAGGTCAAATAGGATTCTTCATCCTCTTAAGAGATATTTAGGTACTATTTTAGAGGATGTAGAGAAAATGTTCCTCATGAGAAATGGTATTCATGGTGATAATCTCAAAATCTATGATGAGACGATATCAAATATCGACTCTAAGAAATGACGAGAGGCAATGAAGTCAGAAATTGACTTGATGCACTCGAATCAAGTTTGGACCTTAGTAGATCCACCTAAAGGTATAGTACCTATTGGGTGTAAATGAATCTTCAAAAGAAAGATAGGTGCTGATGAAAATGTAGAGACATTCAAGCTAGGCTAGTGGCAAAAGGATATAGTCAGCATGAAGACATTGACTATCAAGATATCTTCTTGCTAGTGGCCATGCTAAAATTCATTCACACACTGCTTGCGATTACGATCTATTTCGATTACGAAATATGGTAGATGGATATGAAAATGATATTCCTAAATGGATATCTTGAGGAAGATATCTATATGAAATAGCCACTTAGTTTCACTTCTAATGATGGTGATCACAAGATCTGCAAGCTGCAAAAATTCATTTATGAACTCAAGCAAGCATTTTGGAGCAAGAATGCTCATTTTAATGATGTAATCAAATCATTTGATTTCATCAGCACTATTGTCTTCCTCATACTATACGTGGATGATATCCTTCTAATTAGAAATGATATTTTCATGTTGACCATAGTCAAAGTATGAATGTCTAAAGAGTTTTCTATGAAAGGCCTAGGAGAAGCATCCTTTATTTTGGGAATTAAGGTCTATAAGGTTTAGACCAAAGAAAATGCTGGATCTCTCACAAAAGATGTACATAGAGGAGGGGCTGAAGAGGTTCAGCATGAAAAACTCTGAAAAAGGCCTTGTACCCTTCAGACATGGCATTCATCTCTCCAAAAAGACGTATCCCAATACACCTAAAGAGATTGAATGCATGAGCAAGATCCCTTATGCTTTAGCAATATGGAGCCTTTTGTATGCCATACTGTGTACACGACCTGATATCAATCATGCTGTGAGTGTCAGGTAATAGTCGAATCCAGACGAAGAGCACTGAACTTATATAAAATGTATCCTTAAGTACTTGAGAAGGACTAAGGATATATTTCTGATCTTAGGTAGCGAAGAACTCTAGAACGAGGGGTATACAGATTTAGACTTTATTTCTAACATAGATGATTAAAAGTCAACATCTGGAAGTCTATTTCTATGCAATGATGGTGCTATAAACTAAAAAAGTTTCAAGCAGACGATGATTCTACCTCATCTACGATTACCTTGAGAAGGGATATGTCGAGGTTATGAGAGTCGACATTGTGAAAAATGCAACTAACCTACTGATGAAGACTTTAGGCTAGCAGAAGATTGAAGCCTATCTTAAGAAGATGGAACTTAGATTTATAGCCAATTGGCTTTAGGTCAAGTAGGAGTTTGTTAAATGTGTGCTCTAAAAGCTAAATTAGCTGATACTTGTAAAATATTTTCCAAAAATATTTTTATAATTTTAATTTAAAATTAATAAAAAAATTATTTTTTATCATATTATGTATTTAAAGTATTTATAATATATCCATTGAGTTAACGAGCATGATAACACATATTCTCAAGAGTTGAGAATTTTAGGCGTGTGTTATCATAATTAACTCATAAACTGCTTTCGATCATAGAATCATCATGAGTATGGTAATCGATCTGAAAGATCGATGTCCAATCATTTTCTTATGATAGATGAGCCTTGAGTCTATACTATAGAGATACTGGAGTGAGAGTATGGATACTTATTGAGAATAAGGGCATTAAGCATAACCACCTCGAGCAGTCATAAGGGAGTCTACCTTCTCATCGATGACTAGCTCGATGCTATAGTTGTGTCTGGTTCTTTGACCTGGGGTGCATTGGCAGTTCACCTTGTGTGTGGTATAGTTTGACTACACCATAAGTCGGTCTCCTGGCTATTCAAAATCCTGAGATCTATGTTGGCTAGAGCATGTTCATTGTAGGAATTAGATGCACTAATAGGAGATCTATCAATCTTAGTAGAGGAGGAGTAGTCCTATGATAATCATGAGATCGAGTCCCAAAACCCATGGCCATGGTAGTGTGAATATAATAGAAAGGAGTTTCTATTAGCATTTCACATCAAACTCAAGTCAAATGATTTATTCATATGACAGGTGTAGGGTCTGATAAGTTTACCTTGATCTAGATCCTGTCAGGGCTCATGATAGAAGAACCCAATAACATAGGTAGCAACATCGAAAGGTTCACATTCAGTTTTGATGGGTTACCACTATATACTGCTAGGTATCACTAGTGGATTTTGGGATCAATTAGTATTGCCTTGATGATCGACAATTCTAATTGAATGAATCAAAAGAGTTCTGATCTATCAAAAGGTGTTTCGATGATGTCGATGAAAGAGATCATGACATGTGCCATTACCATATAGAACTAAACCTAATTGGATCACACAAATAAGAGTTTGGATCTAGATATCATCAATTGGGCTAACTTAGTTCAATTGATTTTGATTAGATCCAATCAGGTTCAAGAAAATCATGCTAGCATACGATTGGACCTGACTTTCTCCTTCTATCATCTTTCTAGTTCATCTTGATTGAGTCAAATTAGATTTGGCTCATTCAAAAATTCTATATGGATTTGAACTTATCTGATTAGAGCTTGTCCTGGTCAAGTCAAGGCTTGTCTTGACCAGTTCAAGGTTTATCTTAATCCCGTAAGATGGGAATCAGGACAAGAGGTCAAATTGATCCAATCTTTGCAGGAATTAAGGAAGCACGTGCCCCTAGGAATTCTCTTAGGGTGCATGTCCCTGATGTTTGTGCATGGAGAATGAGGGCGCACGCCATAGTGGATAGAGCCTTGGGATTTTGAAATTCAAAGTGTTTGAATGGGTCTTGGAGTTTGAATAAGTTCAAACTCTGGGAGATAAATCCCTGCACCTAAAACCTCCTTATCAAAAACTTGTGATGCCATTTTTCTTGGGTTTTTGGTGACAAAATTCTAGAAAAAATCTGAAGAGAGCATGGAAATCAAGGGAGGGTCCTTCTGCATGTTGGTTTTGATCCGTTCAAAGTCAAATGCTAAGGGACTCTAGGGTTTGGTCTATAAATAGACCCTACGTCAAAGTGTTTGGCATTCCAGTTAACCCACGCCTAGGCTCTGTCAGTTTCTCCATCTCTTATGCCACCTTACCTTACTTCTCTTCCTCTTCCCATGCCTAAGGAGTTGGGCAAATCAGCGAACAAGAGTTGGGTTGCTGATCCTGCGAAGGCTATGCTGACGATTCCTTATTCATGAGATGAACACGCCACTGCCAGAGATCATTTTGAAGGTGCACCAGAAGATTTTAAATTTGATCTTCTAAGATCAGATCTAGAAGAAAAAGACTTTTAAATCTAACCCAAGTGGACACTGGTAGAGGTCGGGCGCATGTGTAGCTAGCATCAGAACCTCGAAGATTTAGATCATCGCTGTTGGATAAATTATTTATCCAATCAAGTAATATGAGATATTATTGATTTAATTTTTAAAAATTTTGTAAATAAATTTTTTTATTTAAATAAATTTTTAAAAATTGATCTGATTGAATTGTAAATAAATTTTTAAAAATTTTGCTTCAGATCTAATCCGATCGTATCGATCCTATGATAAAAAAATAGATCTTTTTTTATTATCATAATTAACTCATAAATTGCTTCTGATCGTAGGATCATCATGAGGATGGTGATCGATCCAAAAGAATGATGTATAATCACTTTCTTAGAGTAGATGAGTCTTGAGTCTACGGTGTAGAGACACCGGAGCGAGAGTATGGGTACTTATTAAGAACAAGGGCACTGAGCGAGACCACCTCGAGCAGTCATAAGGGAGTCTACCTTCTTGTTGATGATTAGCTCAATGCTATAGTTGTGTATCTGGTTCTTTGACCTGAGGTGCATTGATAATTCACCTTGAGGGTGTTATAGTTTGACTATACCATAACTTGATCTCCTAGCCATATAGGATCCTGAGGTACATTTGGCTATAGCATTTCATTGTAGAAATTGGATCGCACTAAGATGGGATCTATCAATCTTGGTAGGGAGGAGTAGTCCTGTGATGATCATGAGATCGAGTCCTAAAGTCTATTGCTATGGCAGTGTGAAATAATAAAAAGAAGTTTCTATTAGGATTTAACATCAGACTCGAATTTTATGATTCAATCATATAATAGGTATTAGGTCTGATGAGTTCACCTTAACCTAGATCCAGTTGGGGCTCATGATAGAGGAACCTAATCACATAATTGGCTGCACTGAGAGGTTCATATTCGATTTTGATGGATTGCCATCACATACTACTAGATGTCACTAGCGGATTTTGAAATCAATTAGAATTATCTTGATGATCGATGATTCTAATTGGACAAATCTAAAAGAGTTCTAATCCATCGAAAGATGTTTCGATGATGTTGATGATGAAGATCATGACATGTCTCATTATCATACAAAATTGAACCTAACTAGATCATACAAATAAGGATTTGGATCTAGATGTCATTAATTAGGCTAACATTGTCTGATTGATTTGGATTAGATCCAATTAGGTTCAAGAAAATTATGCTAACATATGATTGGGCCTAACTTCTCCTTCTATGGACTTCCTAGTTGATCTAAACTCAGTCAAATTTGATTTGGCTAGTTTAGAGACCCTATATGGATTTGTTCTGATTTGACTAGACCTTGTCCTGATGAGATCGGATCGTCCTAGTCAGATCAGCCTTGGTCCTGGTCTCAAATTGAAAGGATTAGGACAAGACCACATTTGACCTGGTCTTTGCTAGAAAGAAAGGAGGGGGCGCGCCCCCCCTAAAGTTTCTCTTGCGGTGTGCACCCCCCAAGTTGTTTCATGGAGAGATAAGGGTGCACACCCCTCCCTGGCGTGCACCCCTTATGGATAAACATGAGGCAACCAGAGTTTGAAATAATTCAAACTCTTAGAAATAGTTTCCTATGCCAACCTTCTTTTATTTAGATAATGTGGTGCTAACTTTTCTTCCATTTTGTGCGACAAAATGAGAAAAAAAAAATAGAAGTGGGGCATGGAGGCTAGGGAGAGTCCTGCTTTAAGCAAATTGACCTGGTCAATTGCTTAAAGCCCTAGGACAGGTCAATTTGCTTAAAGCCCTAGGACTCTAAGGTATCCTGTTTAGTCTATAAATAGGGACCCAGGCCAAAGAGTTTGGCCATTCCATTCTTCATGTCTAGACCCTATCTCTCCCTCTCCTCTATGCCTTCTCTCCCTCCTCTTCTCCCGCTTTTCTATGCCCAAGTGTTGGGCAAATTTGCACTATGAGAGTCGAAGTGCTGTTGCTGCAGCACCGTGTCGATGAAGTCCCGATTGTGTGACGATCAGATCACTGCTGGAGACTAGATCGAAGGCACGAGGAGGAGTTTCAAATTTTGATCTTTTGAGATTAGATCTAGAAAAAAAGAAGACCTCTAAATCTGACCTGAGTGGATGCTGGTAGAGGCCAGGCACGTGCATGGTTACAGTCAGAACCTCGGACCACTTCCAGATCATCATAGCAAGTAAACAGTTCACCTATAATAGGTGGTATATGATACCATTTTTTTGTGTTGTTTCAAATCTATCTAATCAGATCTAAGAACTCTCAAATTTGATTAGATCAGTAGATTAAAAATTTTAAAATTTTGTTGCACGATCTAATCTGATCAGATCGATCCTGCAGTTCCTTCAACAAGGACTCTACCCCCTTGCGCCACCTTACTTCCCATGCCCCTTCTCCTTGGCTTTTGCATGAAACCACTCATGCCCAGGTAGCCAAAACATGCCCCTTTGCCCTCTCTCATTCTTAGATAGAAATTAATTATAGAATAGATCAAAACAAATAAGTTGTTTTGACCTAGGACTCTATTGGATAGAGTTTGACACATCACCTTTCCATATCCTATTATGGTGCCAATCCTTTTGATTTTTTTTCTATTTTTTCTATTTAAGAGAAAGAAAAGAGAGGAGGCACCCAAGAGTTGGCCACCCCAATCATTTTCTATTTTAGACATGCCTTTCGAGGTATTTGACCTAGACAAGGACTCCTCTCTATCTCTCTATTTAAAGGAAGTTAGGGGCTGAAATTTCTACAATAATTAGACCTTTGAGAGAGGGTTTGGGCATGAGAGTCTTGGGCACAAAGGGTTCTTGGGCATGAGACTTTGTAAAGATAAAAGTTGTGATGTCTAGGTGAGAGAAAGAAAGAGAAAAGAGAGGTCTTCTCTAGATTTTCTCTTAGATCTTTTTCTATAATCATTTTAAGAGAAAAAGAGTTCTTTTAGATCCTCTCTTCTCCTCCTTTAGTCCTTAGAAGGTTCAACTATCTTGAAGAAGAAGATTTATGATCAACCATCAAAGAAGGATCAGCATAGTGCTAGCACACTGTACTAATTTTTAGATTGCTAGACTTCAGATCAAGATCAGAACTTTATGTAGATTTTTCATAGAGGCTAGATATGTGTGTGGCTCGAAGTGATATCCTCAATCTCAGATCAACAAGTAGAGATCCTAACTTGCGAAAGATAAAAAGGATTCGATCTGTTTCTCCCATTGGATCAGATCTAGTTTCCATTTGATGTTGATATGATCAACATCTTTATTTTATTTAATATGTAATTTTTAGATTTTTATGAATGTATAGATCATGTCATTAGATCCTAGATCTAAGATTTATTTACATATTTTAATAAATTAATATGATTGTTGGCATAAAATCTGGCCGTCGTCGAAGTCGAAGCTAGATTTGGAGAGGATGAGGTCACCGTTGGGACCTGCAAAACAAGTCTCATCCGAAGTCTGAGGTGGTGGCTCCGGCAAGATCCTCCGATAATTAAGTCAGCTCTTTTGACCAATAAAAATGAAATACATAGAGAGATTCTAGCAGAGTTTTGAGAAAGAAAAGGAGAGCTTCTCCCTGAAAGTGTATCTGGAGGATCTCTTATATAGACGAAGCCTGTAACAAACTAATAATGATAGCTATAACCATCCAATAGTGGGCCGTTCAGGGTCACATGGAGTTTGTTATGGGGGATAGTGTCTGTTGTCACGATGTGCGAGCTCATCGGGGTCCAACGATCGAAGCTCGGATGGAAGAGATTGATGGTTCTTTTGGCTATATCGAGGATGAGTACCGAGGTCCTTTGGGGCTGTTGGATGGAGTTTGGAGGGAGTTTAGCTATTTGGAGGAGTCCGTCTGAAGGAAAAATTTGGAAGAAGTTCAATTGCTGGAGGAGTCTGACAGAAGGAGAAGCCTGGAAGGGGTTCGATCATTGAAAGAGTCTGGCTGAAGGAGAAGTCTGGAAGGAGTTCGATCGTTGGAAGAGTCCGACTGAAGGAGAAGCTTGGAAGAAGTTCAACCGTTGGAGGAGTCTGGTTGAAGAAGAAGTCTGGAAGGAGTTCGGCTGAAGAAGAAGTCCAAAAGGAGTTCTATTGTTGGAGGAGTCCGACTAAAGGAGAAGTTCGGAAGGAGTCCGATTGTTGGAGTCCGACTAAAGGAGAAGCCTAGAAGGAGTTTGACCATTGGAGATGTCCAGCTGAAGGAGAAGTTCGGAAGGAGTCCGACTATTAGAAGAGTCCGACTGAAGGAGAAGCCTGGAAGGAGTTCAACCATTATAGGAGTCTGACTAAAAGAGAATTCAGGAAGGAGTTCGACTGTTGGAGGAGTCCAGCTAAAGAAGAAGTTCAGGAGGAGTTTGACTGTTGGAGTCTGGCTGAAGGAGAAGCCTAGAAGGAGTTCAACTATCGAAGGAGTCTATCTGAAGGAGAAGTTCGGAAGGAGTTCAACTACTGGAGGAGTCTTGAGGTTTAACCATGGAGGCTACAGTCGGGCGGGATCCTTTCGAGATCAAGCATCCAGCCAAACTTCGATAGGAGTAGATTTATCCCCAACACTAGTCCTCCTACTCTCGAGTTTGAAGTTCAAGGGAAGAGAGTACCGAGTGTGACTGCCGAAGTCTCTTTCCATTTCCTATGCTTGCTAGGGCGGGGCATTTCTTGGTGCTTCTGTGCTGGCATCGAAGCTTCATAAATTTGAGGCAATCCGAAGAGATGCCTTTCGAGATCCACGCTAAAACTCTTCCTAGGGTACGGCATCATTATGGGCCTATCCATCGCCAGTCTCTGCCATGATAGAGGGGGCACGCATCGGCCATAGGCCGGTTGAAGGGGATTCATAATCATAACCACCTAGAATCCTCAGGGCTATTTAACCCATTTCCTTCCCTCAAGTCATTACCTCTTCCAAAATCTTCTTCCCCTTCTTCTAGTTTTCTTCTCTCCATCGTGCGAGAGCTCAGGCCTTTCCTTTCGCTTTCTTTGATCCCAGGTGTTCTCCCGTCTATCTTCTGTCGCCTTCATCATCTCCCTGCCTCTTCCAATCGACTTAGGTTAGCTTCACAATCCTTTTTTGAGTTATTCCTACATTCTTTACATTCTGCTCCTTAGGTCTCTTTGTAGAAGTTTTTTGTGCTTCATTTTCTTAGCTTTTTGAGAATTTTTTATGATTTTGCTTTGATCCAGATGTCCACCGAGGAATCCTAATCGACCTGCTTGGAGAGTTCAGCTCCTCTAGCTTTTGCGAACCTATCTCCTAGGGAAGCTGAGCTTTCTAAGTTGCCCCCTCTTTCCTTTGTACCGACAGTTATTGTCTATCAACTTTGGCCTGATGATCTTTCATTAGCTAGGACTCAGTTCGATATTCCCTCCAAATACAAGCTCGAACTTTTTGGACCCAACGATAGGGCCTACTCTCCGCCTCTCGACCGAACCTGCCTATATTTAGAGGCTCTTCGGGCTAGGCTTAGGTTTTCCTTACCCCCTTTTGTGGCCAACCTATTTAGATTTCTCAACATCTCCCTTGCTGCTATGGCATCGAACTTCTTTAGGTTCATCATAGGATTTCTTTCCTTGTGTACCATGGTAGGCGTCCGACCTATCATTTCCTTATTTCGGACCTTCTTTGCCTTCAAATACCATCCAACTGCTAAGGATTGGTGGTATGTGTCCCTCCAATTTGGTAGGAAGAGATTACTTAAGAGCACCCCCTCTTCCATCCAAGGCTGAAAGAAGAAATTCTTCTTCGTCTCAAACCCAGCCTTGAGATTAGGACTTCCTCCGTGGGGGGAGATAAGGGACTCAATCCATCGAGCTCCAGGGCTGGAAAGCGAGGATCAAAGTTTGGCCAATATATTGAAGGGTTTTAACATTCTACCAATCTTTGACCTTTTGGATGAGCAGATCCTATTTAACCTCGGCCTCAGTCCCCTAAATCTGGCAGGTAGTCCTTTTTTTTTTTTGGTTGGTTGTGGAGTGTTCTTTGTCCATATCTCAACTTTTCTTTGATCTTTCCTGACTTTGATTTTTATCTTTTATAGAGATGACTCCTGAAGAGCATGACCATCTGACCAAGAGAGTTAAATCCCTCAAGAGGAAAGGCGACCCCATCGAGGATCTTACAAAGAAGGCCCGCATTGGTGAGTCCAGCCATGCCGTGCCGATCCAGGCCATGCCCACCCCCAAGCTTGCTACCACCATACTGAGCCTGACCCTGTCTGAAGAGTTTGCTCCATCTGCTCCCCTCCAATTGGAGGAAGCCACGGGGAAAAAGAAGAAGAGGGCTATCGTAAAGAAGGTCGGAAGGAGGGTCGGGAGCTCCGAAAGTGGGGGTCCCGACTAAGAACAAGCTTCTCTGGATGATCGAAAGGTTGTCTAATCACTCATGAAGGAGAGTATTCTTCTCCACATTACGGCGAAGATGCTGCAGAGGAGCGATGTCGAGAGATTTGACGAGTCCTTCGCCACCTACCTTGAGGTAGTCTTCTCTCTCATAGTCTTGGTCAGGGTCTTTTCCATTTCCAAAGTCAGGGATCCCTAATATTAACTTGGTTTCCTATTGTAGCTTGGGCATTATCTCTTCGCCCACTCTGAGGCGGTCGGTCAGAGGCAGGCCAAAGCCTCAAAGGCCCTCGAGGAAGCTCGTGCGGAGGCCAAGAAGGCCTAGGCCAAAGTTGAGAGCATGAGGGTGGCTTCGAAAATCCAATCCACCGAGGTCAAGCACCTTCAGGAAGAGTTGAGGGTGGAGCATGAGAAGATGATGAACCTGAGGACTGCCTTGGCTCGAGAGGAGGAAAAAAGTAAGGTGCAAGAAGGGATCGGCGTGGGTCAAAAGCTTCAAGTCCTCTAGGGACATGAAGGACATTAAAATAGCTTTTGCTCAGGAGACCTTCATCGAGGGGTTCTAGATCTGCCTGGGGAGGGTCACTGAGAATTTTCTCGAGCTAGATTTGGACCTCTTGATGGATAAGCCCAGCGATAGAGCCGATCCTTCATCCCTCGGGGTCAGAGTTGTCCTGGCTAACGTCCCTTCTTCTTCAGCTGCAGGAGCCATCCCGAAAGCTCCCAAACTCATCGCTGCAGCACTCGAGCCTGCCAACAGACCAGACACAAATGAAGATGCTCCGACCTCTCCTGTGGCCGAGCTGCCCGAGGTCTAGATTCTCGAAGATTGTATAGCTTTTTTTTACTTTTTTTTTATGTTGATGTATTTAAAAACATCCAAGTAAATGAAAGATAATTTTTTTTCTAGCCTTACACTTTGTGTTTTCATTTGCATGGTTCAGAATGCTCCTGACAACCTAGGTCATGACTCCCATCTTCCAGTTGATGCCGATCCTTTGCCCCGTGGGGTTCTGATTAAACCACTAATTAGGAGCTTTAAGAAGGAGATTCATCGCTTGAAGAAGAAGTTGAGAAAAATCGAGGATGATCTCCAAGAATCGAGGAAGAATGCTTCGGAGGTGACTGTCGAAGTTACCCATCTTAGGAACCTGCATAGGAAGGACTCTATTAGTTTCAGCATTCGAAAGGATAGCTTCAAGAGAGAAATGACTGAACTGAGAAGAAGCACTAGCAACAAGTTTTGAGAGTTAACGGCAAATATCAGCTCCCTTGAGATCGACCTTATGGTGGTGAAGGAAAAAATTCAACTGTTGGAGGGAACTTCATCATGGTCTACCGACAGGGCTTGGTATAATTGGGACTGGTCCAAGAGGTTCTCCGAGCTTCAGAAGCAGCTTCACAACACCAAAGCCTGACATAATGAGTATAAGCTAACTTGATCGAAGAAGGTGACCAGGCTCAAGCATGAGCTCCGGACAGCTAATAGAGAGATGATCCATCTCCAGCAACAACTGGCTGATGGTCAGCGGGCTATCTCTAGTAGAGAGTCAGAGGAGATTGCCTCCTTGAAAAACACCATCGGTGAGCTTTTAGAGGCTATCGGGATGGAAAAAATCAAAGTTTGGCGATTGAAACTCCAACTGATCTGTGAGCATCAAGCCATCAAGGATGCGGAGGCCGAGGCCGAGGTCCTAAGGAGGTGATGATGGGAGCTCGAGGGCCAGTTTGGGCACATCAATAGAATGTACATGGACAATTTGTATAAAAAGAAAGAACTTAAGGAGGAAATTGTTAGGTTGAAGTAGGCCTTGGTGATGGCCGACATCGATGACCTAAAGCTTGAGGAGTCCAGTCCATCTTAAGGCTTCGCCTCCTTTTATATATTCTTTTTTGTAATCAGTCTTGTCGATCCCTGCCATGTTGGCTTTTTTATAATATGTAGTCGATTTGGCTGACCTTCATCCTACTTGTAATAAATTTAAACTTGTAATAAAATACTACCTTATCCATCATTGCCTCATGTGAATGCAATGCTCGCTTTCGATCGTTCTCTCTTTTTTTTTGTAATTGGTCTTGTCGATCCCTATCGCATTGGCTTTCTTATAATATATAATCAGTTTGGCCAACCTTCATCCTACTTATAATAAATTTAAACTTATAATAAAATAATACCTTGTCCGTCGTTGCCTTATGTGAAAGCAATGCTCGCCTTCGACCCTTCTCTCTTTTTTTTTAACTCTTGTTAGGATGAGGTTCTCCTTCTATTCCTAATGAGGCTGTAGGGCCATATTAGGGTCGATGTCAGGACCTCTCCCCTCATTCCATCTAAAGTGAACGAGGCCTTCGATTTTGCTCAAGTTAGGATGTGGTTCTCCTCCTATTCCTAATGGATTACAGGGGTACTTTAGGACTGTTGTCAAGGCCTTTTCCCTCATCTCGTCTAAAATGAACGAGGCCTTCGACTTTGCTTAAGTTAAGATGAGGTTCTTCTCCTATTCCTAACGGATTGTAGGGGCACATTAGGGCCATTGTCAGGGGCTCTTCTCTCATCTCGTCTAAAATGAACGAGGTCTTCGACTTTACTCACGTTAGGATGAAGTTCTCCTCCTATTCCTAATGGACTATAGGGGCACATTAAGGCTGTTGTCAGGGCCTCTCCCCTCGTCTCATCTAAAATGAACAAGGTCTTTGGATTTTGCTCACATTAAGATGAGGTTCTCTTCCTATTTCCTAATGAGTTGTAGGAACACATTAGGGCCGTTGTCAGGGCCTCTCCCCTTGTCTCGTCAAAAATGAACGAGGCCTTCGACTTTGCTCACGTTAGGAAGAGGATCTTCTTCTATTCCTAATGGATTGTAGGGGCACATTAGGGCCATTGTCAGGGCCTCTCCCCTTATCTCGTCTAGAATAAACGAGTCCTTCAACTTTGCTCATGTTAGGATGAGGTTCTCCTCCTATTTCTAATGGGTTGTAGGAGAACATTAGAGCCATTGTCAGGATCTCTCTCCTTATCTCGTCTAAAATGAACAAGGCCCTCAACTTTACTCATGTTAGGATGAGGTTCTCCTTCTATTCCTAATGAACTATAGGGGCACATTAGAGCCATTGTCAGGGCCTCTCCCCTCATCACATCTAGAATGAACGAGGCCTTCGACTTTGCTCACATTAGGACAAGGTTCTTCTCCTATTCCTAACGTGGCCATATTTATCGTGAGATTAAGTTTGGGGGGTAGTCCCCCTTTATTACCAATATACAACAAAGATTAGGTGTTGAAGTAGGGAGATTTCATTGCAATCAAATCATCGATAATACATTCATAGATTTTTTAAATTCCTTGGTTGAGGTAAGTCTGCCCCTCCGAGTTTCTTTAAGTAGTATGTCCCAGGTCGGATGACTATCGTGACCTCGTAGGGTCCTTCCCAATTTGGGGCAAGCTTTTCTTAATTTTGAGACTGAAAGATGGTGGCTCATCGAAGCACTAAGTCTCCCACTCTAAATATTTTACCTCTGACTCTGGAGTTATAGTATCGGGCCACCTTTCGCCTACAAGTTGCCACCCAAACTTGGACTTTCTCTCTTTTTTCTTTCAGTAGGTCAAGGTTGGCTCTGAGATCTTGCGGGTTATGCTGCTCTTTAAAAGCCACTACCCGCACCGTTGGAAGCTTAAGTTCGATCGAGATGACTGCCTCTATTCGAAAAGCTAAGACGAACGGTGTTTCTCTAGTCAGCAACCTTTGGATAGTGCGGTATGCCCACAAAACATGATAAAGTTTATCCACCCAGGCCCCTCTTGCTTTTTCAAGTCTTGTCTTGATGCCTTGCAATAGGATCAGGTTGGTCACTTCAGCTTTCCCATTTGACTGCGGATGAGCTACCGACATAAAGTGGTAGAAGATATTCAGACCTTTGCAGAACTCGACGATCCTCACCCTGGCAAATTGTCAGCCATTGTCTGTTATGATAGTTTGGGGCAGTCCAAATCTACAGACAATCAACTTCTAGTCGAAGTCCTATACCTTGACTTCGGTAATCTTTGCCAGTGGTTCAGCCTCGACCCATTAGTGAAATAGTCGATGGCAACTAGGAGAAACTTTCATTGCCTAGATGCCATTGGGAAGGGTCCAAGAATATCCATTTTCCACTACACAAACGGCCAAGAAGCACTCAACGGGGTAAGCTCAATGGCTGGTTGCCTTTGGACATTTACGTTCCTTTGGCAGCGGTCACATCTCCTGACGTAATCAATACAATCACCATGCATAGTCAGCCAGTAATACCCTTGTTGGAGCAGCTTATGAGATAGAGATCTGGCACCCAAATGGCTCCCGTAAATTCCCTTGTGCACTTCCCATAGAATAAAATTGGCCTCAGAGGGTCGGAGGCACCTCAATAATGACAGAGAATACGACCTTTTATACAGTTTATTCTCATAAAGAGCATACCGAGAGGCTTGGTTTCTCAACTTTCTAGCCTCTTTTGGGTTACGAGGAAGAACCCCATCCTTAAGATAAGCGGTCAGTGGGTCAATCCAACAGGGCTCCTGACCAACCTGCATGATAGGCCGTGGTTCCTCTATGCATGGGCATTTCAATGTCTCATAATAAACTTCTTTCGAAAGATCATTAGGAGCTAGGGTGGCTAGCTTGGAAAGAAGGTCGACCCTAGCATTTTCTGCTCTCAGGATTTGTCGAATGCTGAAGCTGCCAAAGGATGGGATCAAGCTCTTCACCTTCTCAAGATATTTTACCATGCTCTCTTTCCGGGCTTCATAACTGCCACTGACCTATTCCACAACTAGTTGGGAGTCACTGCAAACATGAAGCCGATCAGCTCTCGATTCTTTGGCTATCCTAACTCTAGCTATTAGGGCCTCATATTCCGCCCCATTGTTTGTCACCAAAAATTTAAAATGCAGCATGTACTCTACGATGATTCCTTCCCGATTGATCAGGATCAGCCCAGCACCTGCTCCGAAAGTGTTGGAGGAGCCATCAACATTTAGGGCCAAGAAATCTTCAAGAAGATTCGTTCTTTCTTCAAAGGAGCTCAGGTGCAACCATGGAATGTTGTTTTTATTCTGAAGCTCGACATTGTCTGGGATGGTACATTCAACTATGAAGTCAGCTAGTGCCTAAGCCTTGATTGCTAGCCGAGGTTGATAGTTGATGTCGAACTCTATTAATTCAATGGCCCATTTTGTAATTCTTCTGGAAGCATACATTTGATGAAGGATCACATTGATCAGTTGGTCAGTGAGGAGCATTATAGCATGTCCCTGAAAGTAAGGTCGAAGTCTCCTTGCTGCAATCAGAAGAGCATAAGTTAATTTTTCCAATTTTGTATACTTGATCTCAACATCCCTTAGAATCCGGCTTATGTAGTAGACTGATCGCTACACTTTCACCTCTTCTTTAACCAAGATTGTCGCTAGCACCATAAGAAAGATCGTGAGGTAGAGAAATAGCTCCTCTTCGGATTCGAGTTTGGCTAGTAGGGGAGGCAAGCCGAGGTAGTTTTTGAGCTCGTCGAATGTCTTTTGGCATTCCTGGGTCCAGTGAAAATCTTTTAATTTCATGAGGATTTGGAAGAAAGGCATGCAACGTTCGATCAACCTCGAGATAAAATAATTCAAAGATGCCACCTTCTCGATCAGGTGCTGAACATCTTTGATGAACTTTGGAGCGGTCATCTTCTGGATAGCTTGAATCTTCTCCGGATTGGCCTCAATCCCTCATCTCAAGATCATGAACCCCAAAAATTTTTCTGAGGCTATCCCAAAGGTGCACTTGATTGGGTTCAGCTTCATCTTGTATTTCTTGAGTGCATCGAAAGCCTCTTCAAGGTCGACCATATGATTGATAGATATTCGACTTTTGACCAACATATCATCGACATAAACCTCCATATTGTGGTCGATCTGCTATTTGAAGATTTTATTAACTAAGCGCTGATAAGTTGTGCTTGCATTCTTAAGTTCGAAGGGCATGACCCTATAACAACAAAGATCATGGTTAGTAATAAAAGCAGTCTTCTCCTCATCCTCTGGTGCCATCCGAATTTGGTTGTAGCTAGAGAAGGCATCCATGAAGGTGAGGAGCTCGTAGCCTAAAGTCGCGTCTACTAGTTGGTCGATTCTGGGCAAAGGATAGCTGTCTTTTGGGCAGGCCTTGTTCAGCTTCTTAAAATTGATGCACATCCTCTACTTGCCGTTGACCTTCTTGACCAGGACCACGTTAGAGATCCAAATCAGATAACTGACTTCTCAAATAAATCCGACATTGAGAAGCTTGTCGACTTCTTCTACTATTGCCTTCTATCTTTCTAGTGCATGGCCCCAAACTCTTTCTTTCATTGGTTGATGCTTGGGATCAATGGCCAGCCGATGTTCCATAACCTCGACAATAATTCTAGGCATATCTATCGAAACCTAGGTGAAGACGTCAGCATTCCTCCATAAAAAGATGATAAGCTACTTCCAAACTTCATCTTCCAGATTGGAGCCAATTTACACCGTATGCTCCACATTCCCATCATTCAGGGGGACGGTCACAAGATCTTCTATAGGCTCGCCCCATTCTTTGGTAAGGTTATCGCGAACATCAAGCCCGTCAATTGGGTAGGGGTTAAGTCGAGTGCCGTTTTGCAAGGTGATAGAGTAGCAGTGCTGGGCTAATGCTTGATCGCCTCTGATTTCACCTATTTTGTTGTTTGTTGAAAATTTTATCTTTAGGTAATAGGTCAACACCGCAGCTCATAATGCATTCAGACCAGGTCGGCCGAGGATTGTATTGTAAGCAGAGGAGGCTTTCACCACCAAAAAGTCAATCCATGCCTTGGCCTGCTTTGGATATTGTCCTACAGTTACGACTAGAGTTATCATTCCCTCCACTAGCACAGTATCACCAGTGAAGCCGACCAATGAGAAGCTCATGGGTCCTAGGCGATTATTGGGTATGGACATTTTAGAGAAAGAATCATAATACAGAACATTAGCGGAACTTTCATTATCTACCAAGATACGGCGTACATCATAGTCAGCAATATTTAAAGAGATTACAACCGCATCATTGTGCGGGAACTAGACTCCTCAGATATCCTCATTGGTGAAAATGATGGACTCCTCAGTCCTCCACCTCTTCTCAGGCTCTGTCGATCTGCTAGCCTCCCCATGCCAAAGTTCCCCAGAGATGGTGTTAATGATGCTAATCGAGGGCCGATCTTCTCACTGCTCTTCACCCCTCGATGGTTCTGGCGGTGGGGGTGCTCTTGGCTGATCCTCCCATCCTTCCGATCGATGTTGCAGGAACTGACAAAGCCTACCACACCTTATGAGCTCCTCGATCTCATCTTGGAGTTGGATGCACTCTTCTGTATCATGACCATGATTGCAATGGTAGAGGCAGAACTTGCTAGGATTGCGCTTGCTGGAATGGGTGCACATCCTTTTCGATCTCGGTAGTTGCTCCTTGATCTCCATCGGTACTTGGGTTTTTGGAGCATTGAGAGGGGTGTAGTTGTGGAATCTTCTGAAGGAAGAGCTCCATCATGCCCTTCTATCTGGGCTTCTTCGCCTCTGAGCCCGGATAGGAGTTCGGGAGCATGGCTGAGCTCTACTCGATTTCTCTTCAGTCATGGGCATGTTCGATTTGCCCGCCTGCCTCTCTAGGACGACTGCATTATCCCTAGCCTTAAAGGCCTCCTCAGCTCGGGCATAACCTTCAGCCTGAGCCAGCATATCAATGAAGTCCCTAGGGTACTTCTTCTCCAAGGAGAATAGCAAATCATTCTTCTGAAGGCTGCCCTTGAGTGCGGCCATTGCAATAGACTAATCCAAGTTCTGGACCTTCAAAGTAGTAGTATTAAACTGAATGACATAAGCCCAGATAGATTCTCCCTTCTTCTACTTGATATTCATCAGAGAATTTGAACCTCGATGGGGATGTCGACTGCTAATAAAATGAACCATAAACTGATGGCTTATTTAATCAAAAGAAAAGATGGTATCCAACTTAAGGGTCGAATACCAGTTCTTGGTGGCTCCCTTCAGGGTGGATGGGAAAGCCTAGCACAAAATGACATCTGGCGCACCATGGAGCAGCATCATTATCCGAAAGGCCTTCAGATGGTCGATCGGATTCGTGGTTCCATCGTAACTCTCAAATTGAGGGAGCTTGAAGTTTGACGGGATCGGCTCCTACATAATCTTCAGAGAAAAAAAGGATCAGTGCAAATATTGTTACCGTGAAAGGAGGGAGCATGATTGAGTTCTTCGATTCGTAGGCATATTTTCTGAAGCCTTTGATCTAAGAGATCTTCACGGTCGTTGATCTACAAGGTTTTTTGGTGGAACGGGGGCGAAACTCCCCTCGGGGTCGAGTCATGGTCCGAGCAAGGGCTCTTTACCCTTTGCTTCTCTTTTCCAAGGATCGCCAGCCGACTGACCCAAGTCGGCCACCCCCAGATCGAATTCTCTAGCTCTTGAGAAACCTATGTAAGTGCACCAACTGACATCACCTCTCCCTGATACCAATTCATATTTCATGATATCGCTCAAACGTCAATCATCCTTAGCATCACAAGCCTCAATATCATGTTGTGGAAGCTTCTGATCTTTAACACGGACCTAAAGGAACCTATGACGTTCTCTATGGACAGCAAACTATCGATCCTCCACCTAGATCTATGATGGGGCACCTTCCTCCTTAGGCTTGAGGGAGATGCCCCCTTCTCTAGGCCTTCTTCTAGAATCCTAGGGTGGCAACTCTAGAGAGAAGAGAAGAAGAGAGTTGAGGGAGAAAAGATCTAAATTCCACAGCATTCTAAAATCCTAATACAACCTATGTATTTATACATAGCCATTAGGCCTGACCAAAAAACACCCCAGCTAATCCAATACATGAAAGCACTCATCGAGCCCATGTACACCCATGTCTCCCATGCTCTCATCCTCTGGACCTAGACCCGACCCGTACATGAATTAGCCTCCTTAAGACCTCTCAAACTAGGCCTTAAGACCCCTAGGATCAACCTAGATCCTAGCCCAAAATAGATCCTCACATAACTTTGCCTACGCACTAAGCCGACTCAGTCTCAGCACTGAGCCGACTAAGTTTCATTGGATCGGCTCAGTCTGAAATTAAGCCGACCCAGTTCTGTGCCATGCTAGTAGTCCCAAACACGTAGCTCTCTATTTTGCCTGTGCACTGAGACTTAGTTCACCCAGTTTTGGACTAAGTCGACTAGCCTGTAGAAAATCCTTTTTTAGTAGTCTTGATTCTCCAGCTTTGGTTTCTTGCTTCACCTTGTATCCTAGGTCTCTAAAGCACCAGCTAAGCCCCTGCAATCTTTGGAGCCAACCCACTGACTCCTCCTGTAGCCTTCCAAGGCTTAGGAGCACCATAAATCCTCATAATCTCTACCTTGGTGCCCCAAGCTTTGGCAAACCCCTCGACAATGATCTCCTGCATGATCCCGCTGTCCTTACACACTCGACAGCCCCTATGCAAGCATCGCCTCTGCCAATCCTCTTCAGATATTATGCACTCTTGAGGCTTTTGGGATGGCCGCCTCCATCATTGAAGACCTTTGCTTGCACCTCTGCACCACCCTAAAATTATAGGATCCCTTCTGCTTAGCAGCTGCATCACTTTTTTTGGACTTTCCTGAAGAACCTACAATATTTCTGCACCAGCACATATTGTACCATCTAACACGATCTCCTCAAAGTTATGCCTATCCATCAGCACACACTCTTCCACCTAAAACTGTGCATCATCGGTGCTCTAAACTCATGTCAAATTTTTTCTCCACTAATGAAGCCACCACTGCGGAGCTCTACCTATATCCGAAGTCCAACTGATGTCATAGAAGCCGACTTTGTCATCGAGTCTCTCAAGGCTAACCACTCAACGCTGCACTGCTGAGCCTGCCGCTGCACCTCGAACACTGTCACTGCCCCTTCAAACCCTTCATGCTCTGCGGACCCCTTCGAAACTGTCTCAGATACCTCCGCAACCCACAAGCACCTTCGAAACTCAAAAGCTCATCCAACTCTTCTGAAACTAGCAACTGAACCCTAGGAAATTCCACCCTAATCCTTATCTTCTGCCCCGACACCAGTCATCGCTTCAGTTGCATCCGGAGAACCATCCTCCATCTGAACCATGACTCTTCTTGGTGCTCCTATAGAAGAAATCTGATCCATGATACTTTCGGCTGCTAGAGATACCTCTAGCACTCCCTAAGATCCCCTAGCTCTCCTTAAGACCTGCACTCGATCTTTCTGAGATACCACTGATACTCTCTACTAAGATACACTCCTCGGCTGCTGCACCATCGACCTTTCTCAGTCCCGTGCCTTCAGGAAAGCGCTCCTATAGCAATCCAGTGCTCCCTGACTCATCTTTGCACTGCTCTACAGCTGCCCAGTCCTAATATGTTGGACCTCCATGGATCATCTATCTCGATCACTCCCAAGGCTCCATAAATCCATGCTCTGGTCGAACTGCTGAATACATCTCCAACTACTTTTCCACCTTTCTGACATTGAAGAATGTATAGTCGCTTTTTCAGCCTTCCTTCGACCATTATGCAATGGAAAACCTCTCTTCAATAGCCTTATATTGCCCATCTTCCTAGAGAATCCTAATTCTCTCTACTGAGATACCTCCCTCGGCTGATGCATCGTCGAGCCTCTCTCAGCCCTACATCTCCAGGGAAGCATTACTGTAGCACTCCAACGCTCCCTGCCTGTCACATAACCACCATACATCTCGACTTTTCTACCAAGATTGATCAGCAAATCATGCACCAAATCCTTCCACCCTAAGAAAATTCCTTTCCATTAATCCTCTCGACCTTCACCTTCAACCCGCTGCTCCTGGTTGGCCAAACCACAGCAACAATAAGGTAGATTTGAGACATACCGTGGAATTCTTGTGCAGATTTTTGATTTTACTTTGTACGACTTCTTCTTCCCTTTCATGCATCATCAAGCTCTGAAACTTGGCTCTGATACTAGATGTAAGCGCACCAACTGGCATCATTTCTCTCTAATACCAATTGATGTTCCATGATATTGCTCGAATGCTAATCATCCTTGGCATCACAAGCCCTGATACCATGTCACGGAAGCCCCTGATCTCTAACATGGACCTGAAGGAACCTATGATGTTCTCTATAGATAGCAAATAACCGATCCTCATCAGAATCTATGATGGGGCACCTTCCTCCTTGGGCTTGAGGGAGATGCCCCTCTTCTCAAGGCCTTCTTCTAGAACCCTAGGGCGGCAACTCTAGAGACAAGAGAAGAAGAGGTTAAGGAAAAAAAGATTTGTATTCCATAGTATTCTAAAATCCTAATATAACCTATGTATTTATATATAGCCATTAGGCCCGACCAAAAAACTCCTTAGCTAACCCAATACATGAAAGCACTCACCAAGCCCATGTACACCCATGTCTCCCATGCTCTCATCCTTTGGATCTAGACCCGATCCATACATGAATTAGCCTCCTAAAGATCTCTCAAACTAGGCTTTAAGACTCCTAGGATCAACCCAGATCCTAGCCCAAAATAGACCCTCGCATAACTCTGCCCATGCACTGAGCCAGCTCAGTCTCAACACTGAGCCGGCTAAGTCCCACTGGGTCGGCTCAGTCTAAAACTGAGCCAGCCCAGTTCTGTGCTATGCCAGCAGTTCTGAATGTGCAGCTCTCTGTTTTGCCTGTGCACTGAGATTTAGCTTACCCAATTTTGGACTGAGCGGGCTAACCTATAGAAAATTCTTTTTCTACAGTCTTGATTCTCCGACTTTGGTTCCTTGCTTCACCTTATATCTCAGATCTTCGAAGCACCAACCAAGTCCCTAGAATCTTCAAAGCCAACCCCCTGACTCCTCCCATAGCCTCCCAAGACTTAGGAGCACCATAAATTCTCACAACCTGCTCCGATCGAAATAGCACCAGAGATGGCTACTATTGCTGCATGGCCTACACCGCTTCAGTGAGGCCGCAGACCTATTGGACCAGTAGATCGAACTACACCGTGTCCACCATCACAGGAAGTGTGGCTTGAGGTGCAGGAGACAAAATAGGAGCAGGAAGATTTGGATGAGATTTGGCCATGGAGGTAGTTGACTGTCGGGTTGAAGCCTTTCTGGGGGGCATCCTCGAGAGGTCAAGAGGAAAAGTAGGACTCTAGCTGGGATGAAGAGGGATCTCCACCACATATTTCTTCAAGAACAAAAGAACCTCAATAATTTGAGGGCCCTTTCTTTAGCACCAATCCTATTGGCGTGAAATCTAACCATCGTCGAAGTCGAAGCTGGATTTAGAGAGGATGAGATCACCATCGAGACCTGCAAAATAAGTCTCGTTCAGAGTCTGGGGTGGTGGCTATGGCAAGATCCTTCGATGATCAAGTTAGCTCTTTCGGCCAACAAAAATGGAATACACAGAGAGATTCTAATAGAGTTATGAGGAAGAAAAGAAGAGCTTCTTCCTAAAAGCGTATCTGGAGGATCTCTTATATAGATGAAGCCTGTAACAAACTGATAGTGACAATCGTAACTATCTGATAATGGGCCATTCAGGGCCACGTGGAGTTTGTTATGGGGAATAGTGCCTGTTGTCGCGATGTGCGAGCTCATCGGGGTCCAACGATCGAAGCTCGAATGGAAGAGATTGATGGTTCTTTTGGCTATATCGAGGATGAGTGTTGAGGTCCTCTAGGGCTGCTGGATGGAGTTCGAAGGGAGTTTAGCTATTTTCAGGAGTCCATCTGAAGGAAAAATTTAGGAGGAGTTCAACTGCTGGAGGAGTCCGACTGAAGGAGAAGCCTAGAAGGAGTTCGATCGTTGGAGGAGTCTGGCTGAAAAAGCAGTCTCGAAGGAGTCCGACTATTGGAGGAGTCCGACTATTGGAGAAGCGTAGAAGGAGTTCGACCGTTGAAGAAATTCGACTAAAGGAGAAGTTTGGGAGGAGTTCGACTATTGGAGGAGTCCAGCTGAAGGAGAAGTCTGGAAGGAGTTCGACCGTTGAAGGAGTCCAACTAAAGGAGAAGTCTAAAAGAAGTTCGACTGTTAGAGGAGTCCGACTAAAGAAGAAGCCTGGAAGGAGTTCAACTATTGGAGGAGTCTATCTGAAGGAGAAGTTCGGAAGGAGTTCAACTACTGGCGGAGTCCCAAGGTTTAACCATGAAGGCTGCTGCCGAGCGGGATCCTTCCGAGATTAAGCACCCAGCTGAACTTCGGTAGCCTAGGATTTATCCTAAACAATGATTAATTTATTACTTTCACTAATCTAGTTTTGAAAAAATTTTAAAGTACAAACCAGAAACCCTAGACTTTTTCTTCACTTTACTCGAGGATGAGCAAAGTTCAAGTTGGAGAATTTGATAAGTACCATAAACATATTACTAAAAGCATTAATTTGGAAACTAATTTATCTTTATTCTTTAAAAATTGATTCTTTTTCTTATCTTTTGCAAGAAAGATGCTCATCATTATAAAGATCCCGATTTGCAAATTAAAAAAAAAAATTAGAAGCAAATTGAATTCAGACTGGAACCAAAATGGAGATTAAAGCTTAAAAGCTTAAAGTATGAGAGCCCAAGCCCGAAGCCAACAAAGAAGCCCAATTGGCCCATTTAGCATGTAGTTCATGCATGGTGTATAGCAATTAGCTGTGCGGTCCATGTGCGGCTCATAGGAAAAGCTACCGATCTTTTATCATGGTCCAAGGAAGAAAACAAGTGGTTTTTGTCATACCTCATAACAGGGCACCCAGTAGCTTCGTGGGAAAATAAAAGGGTCTTCACATGGCTCATATGAATAGTGACATCCGGTTTCTTTGTGAGCTAGTGGGTGCATTGGCACATTTGTGGGTTCGATTTCAAGCAATTTTCAACAAGTTTCAAGCTGGTTTAAACTAATACAAACACCAAGTTTTATAGGGATATAAACACCTAATTGAAATTTAAGGGTAGACATCCACCTATTAGTCCCACATCTAAGCACCAAGAAAATCTCTCCCCTGTTAACCTCTATTTAAGACCCCTTTCCATGCCCTTTTTAACCCATCTGCTGATCAGCTCTCTCCATGCCAAAACAGCAAGCCGTAGCCCCCTCCTCTTGAAGAAAAAATTCTATTTTCTACCGTAGGATCGTGCAGATCTGATCAAATCTAAGATGGATTTTTCTAAAAAATTTTTAAATAATTCAATCAAATCTAAGAGTTCTCAGATCTGATCATAGTAATCTAATATTAAAAATTAAAATAAAAATTAAATCAGATTTAATTTCATACCTTGTTTGGGTAATCTGATTATCCTGCGATGATCCTGATGTTTTATGAGGTTCTGGAAGGAGCCATGCATGTGCCTGGCCTCTACCAGTATCCACTTAAGAATGATCTGGATGTCTTCTCCTTGCAAATCTTTCTTCCAAAGATCAGATCTAAATCTAATCTAAAATTCCTTCAAAAAATTTTTGAAGGTAGCATGTCCGTCTCACGAACACCATCGCGTAGATGCTGAACTCTTCATAAATTTGATTGGATCTTCTTCTCAGATTTATACCTACCATTTTAAGCATGTAGAAGAGAGGGAGAGAGAGGATAGAGGGAATGTGAAATATCTAGAACAGCAGCCTTTGGGTATAAAAAATATTTCTACGTGAAGAGCCTTGGAGCAAGGGTTCTTATACAAAAGCATAGCACCAAGTTAGAGTCCATCTTTGACCACAATCCTTATTTTTTTGACCATTGGGACTCCTAGACTTGATCTCCATGAAAAATCCCAGATCCCATCTAATTTTGACACCAAAAATCAATCTGAAAGATGGTGGCATGAGTAGATAAGGAAGAGTCCACTGCACCTAGGACTCATCCCTTAAGAGTTTGATCCAAATTAAACTCTATCATAACTTAGTTTAGACACCTCCAAAAATCACAAAATTTGGTACACCCAATGTATAATTCATTCTCTATCATAAATCCAAAAATTAATTTAAAATAATTTCTAAAAAAATTTTTAGAAGTATCTAATCAGGTGACCCTCAATTCTCTCAAATAGGTCAACTTTTGATCCTAGTCCAATTTGACTATGAATGGATTTAATTTCTACAATTAATTTGACTTGGACTTATTTTAGTTAGATGAAAATAAACCCATTCAAAATACAAGAATAAGTCAAATCAAATTTAACTTGATTGCGATGAATCAGAAAGATTTCAGTAGGAGAAAGTCAGGCTCAATCGTGTGCTAGCACAATTACCTTGAACCTAATTTGATCTAATCCAAATCATTCGAACTAGGTTAGCTCAATTGATGACATCCAGATCCAAACCTTTATTTGTATGATCTAGTTAGATTCAATTCTATATGATAATGAGATATATCACGATCTCCATCATAGACATCATCGAAACATCTTTTGATGGACCAGAACTTTTTTGATTCATACAATTAAAATGATTGATCATCAAAATCATTCTAATTGCTCCCAAAATCCACCATTGACACCAAATAGTATATGATGGCAACCCATCAGAATAGAAAGCGAACCTCTCAGTGTAGTTATCTATGCGATTGGATTCTTCTATCTTGAGTCCCGATAGGATTAGGATTAAGATGAACTCGTCAAACCCAATGTTCGTCATATGAATTAATCATTCGATTCGAATCTAATATAAAATTCTAATAGAAACTCTTTCTATCATCTTCATTCTACCATGGCCATGGGCTTAAGGACTCAATCTCATGATTATCATAGGGCTACTCCTCATCTACTGAGGTAGATAGATCACCTTTTTGGTGCAACCAATTTCTACAATGAACATGCTATAGCCAACATACACCTTAGGATTCCAAATGGTTAGGAGACCGAGTTATGATGTAGTCAAACTATAACACCCTCAAGGTGAACTATCGATGCACCTCAGGTCAAAGAACCATATACACTACTATAGCATCAAGTCAGTCATCGATGAGAAGGTAGACTTCCTTATGACTACTCGAGATAGTCACGCTCAGCGCCCTCGTTCTCTAACAAAAACCTGTACTCTCACTCTGGTGTCTCCACACTATAGACTCAAGACACGTCTATCCTAAGAAAGTGATCGTATACCAATCTTTCAGATCGATCACCATCCTCATGATGATCCTACGGTCGAAAGCATTTTATAAGTTAATTACGAAAATTCATACCTTAAATTTTTAACTCTTTAAAATATTAATTATCATTACCATTAACTCAAAGGATGTATCACAGATACTTTTAAATACACACTATGATAGAAAAATAATTAATTTATTAATTTATAATCAAAATTATAAAATTATTCTTAAAAGTGTATTATAAGTGATAGCCAATTTGGCTTCTAGGGCACACATCTAACAAACTCCCACTTGACCTAAAGCTAATTGGCTATAAATCTAAGTCCCATCTTCTTAAGGTGGGCTTCGATCTTCTACTGGCTCAATGGCTTTGTCAGCAGATCAGTTGTATTATCTGTAGTGTCGACTCTCTTAACCTCGACGTATTCCTTCTCGAGGTAATCATGGATGAGGTGGCATCGCCGCTTGATGTGCTTGAATTTTTGGTGAGACCTTGGCTCCTTAGCTAGGGCTATGGTAACATTGTTGTCACAGTATAGAGGGACGACATCTGATGGCATCACTCCAAGCTCTACGACAAACTTCTTATACCAAAATGCCTTCTTTGTAGCTTTCGACGTAGCGATGTACTCTACTTTCATGGTGGAATCTGCTATCACCATCAGCTTGAAACTTTTCCAGCTGACAGCGCCACCATTACAAATAAATAGACTTTCAGATGTCGACTTTCGATCATCTATATCAGACATAAAATTCAAGTCTGTATACCCTTGGACCTGGAGTTCTCCATTATCAAAGACTAGAAACATATCCTTGGTTCTTCTCAAGTACTTAAGGATACATTTCATAGAAGTCCAGTGCTCTTCACCTGGATTCAACTGATACCTGCTCGTGACACTCACAGCATGGGCAATATCATGTCGTGTACATAGCATGGCATACATGAGGCTCCCTATTGCTGAAGCATAAGGGATCTTGCTCATGCATTCAATCTCCTTAAGTGTGTTGGGACACATTTTCTTAGAGAGATGAATGCTATGTCTAAAGGGCACCAATCTCCTCTTAGAGTTTTTCATGATAAACCTCTTTAGCACCTCCTCTATGTACATCTTCTATGAGAGACCCAGCATCCTATTTGGTCTATCTCTATAGACCTTAATTCCTAGAATAAATGATGCCCCTCCTAAGTCTTTCATGAAGAATTCTTTAAACAACTATATTTTGACCGTAGTCAACATGAAAATATTATTTCCAATTAGAAGGATGTCATCCATGTATGGTATGAGAAAGATAACAGAGCTCTCACTGACCTTTTTGAAAACACAGGGCTCCTTGTTTTTGATGAATCCAAACGATTTTATCACATCATTGAAATGAGCATTCCAACTCCGAGATGCTTGCTTAAGTCCATATATGGATCTTTGCATCTTGCAGTCCTTGTGATCAGTATCACTAGATGTGAAATCCAGCAGTTGTTCCATATAGATATCTTTCTTAAGATATTCATTTAAAAATGACATTTTTCATGACCATCTGTCATATTTCATAATCAATATAAGCTGCAACAACAAGCAATGTACCGATGGATTTGAGCATGGCTACTGATGAAAAAGTATCCTGATAGTCAATACCTTCACGTTGACTATACCCTTTCACTACGAGCCTTGCTTTGAATGTTTTTATGTTCCCATCGGCACCTATCTTTCTCTTGAAGATCCATTTACACCCCATAGGTACTATACCTTTAGGTGGATCTACCAAGATCCAAACTTGGTTCGCATGCATTGAGTCAATCTCTGACTTTATTATCTCTAACCATTTCTCGGAGTCGATATCTAATATCGCTTCTTCATAAGTTTTGGGATCATCACCATGAACCCCTTTTCCTGTGAGGAATATTTTCTCTACATCCTCTAAAATAGTACCTAAGTATCTTTTAGGAGGACGAAAAATATTTTCTGATCTACGAGGTGGATGAGTTAGTGATTGGACTGGCTCAATCTATTTGGATTCCATAGGTTTCTTGGCTCGTGGCTCTTGAGAGACTTTCTCCTTGAGCCTAATCTATCTTCTAATGCCACCATCTTGAATAAACTATTTTTCAAGAAAGATGGCATGTCGACTCATAATTACATTATGATCTTCTGAAAGATAGAAATAATATCAAAATGACTATTTAGGATATCCTATAAATCAAGCTCTAAAAGATCTAGACTCTAATTTATTCGTCTATTGTCTCTTGACATGGGCCAGACAATCCCAAATTCTAAGATGTCTCAGACTTGATTTCTTACCATGCAATATCTCATACGGTGTGGTAAGAATGATTTTAGATGGAACCCTATTCAGTAGATATATAGCATGATCAACAAACTATATCCCCAAAGAAACTCAGGGAGGTCTGTGAAGCTCATCATGGATTGAACCATATCTATGAAGAAACCAGATCTAGGATTTTACAGGTAGATCTTGAAAACTTTTTCAAGATCTTACAGTGAAAGACTTAAATAAATCAAATATTTATTTAAATAAATATGTAAATACCTAGATCTCATATCTATTACATAATCAAGGCATGATATTAAACAAAAAATTAAAATCAAATAAGAAAGTAAAAGGTTGATCAAATCAACCTAGATCTACACTACATCAAATGCAGGTATAAAGTTTATAGATCATATCTATTATCTGAGCAAGTTAGATGTTCTAAGTTGCTGATCTAGGCTTGAGGATGATGTCACAAGCCGCATATGCATCCGACCTCTAGGAGTCATCCACATAAGCCTACGATCTCTGGTCTGAAGTCTGATACAGGAAATCAGCATAACATGCTAGTACTGTGCTGATCCTTCTTTGATGATCGACCCGATGCTCCCTTCTTCAAAATTTGGACTCTCCAAAATATGAGAAGGAAGATGAGAGTTTACTGATATGAGACTCTCTTAGGAAAAACTCAAAAAAGGAGGAGAGATTGAAAATAAAATAGCCATAGAAGAAGACCCTCTTCTTCTTCTCTTTTCTCTCACCTAGACACCTAGTTTGGTGCCTATGGAAACCCCATGCCCAAGGACTCTCTTCCTCTGATTTTTGTACACCACAAACCTCTCCCAAAGATCTATATTCCATGAAAAAATTAGAACAAAATTCATCCAATAAATTGAGAAAAAAAAGAGTCCAAGTTAGATCAAAATTCTAGACTAGGAATATCTAAACATGGGAAGTTGTTGGGGTGCCCAACTCTTGGGTGCCTCCTCCATAATTATTTGCATGGACTAGCAAGGGAGGGTGCACAAAAAAGGATATTATTTTTGTAGAATAAGAAAATAATTAATTAAAAGAGGGGTAGACACTCAAGGGAAGGTGTTTTGTTCAATAATGATTCTATCTCATAGAATCTTAAGTAAAATAACTCCTCTTTTGACTTCATCTTCCAACAAATTGCCTTATGAAAAAATAAAAGAAAGAGGGCATGAGAAGCCATGGGAGTCGAGAATTTTCATGTAAGAAATAAAGCAAAAAGGGCATGGGGTGTGAGGATTAAGTGGCATAAGTGATAGGGAGTCCTAGTCACACTAGGACTCCTATTTTAACTTGGTCAAACAAGATCTTTTAACCAAATAAAATAAAGATTAAACCAACCCAATTAAATAAGACCCTAATCTATTTAAGAACTTAATTAAATTAGATTTAATTAGATTTAATATTAATTTATTTTTTAATTAAATTAAAAAATTAGATTAATTCGAGTCCTAGTTAGACTAGGACTAGTTCTTCCTTGCACTTGGCTTATCCAATAAACCAATTGGACTTGATCCAATCAAGACCAAACCAAATCTAATTAAATTATATTTAATTAGACTTAATCTCAGCCTATTGGCTTAATCAAATTAAGCTAATTAGTAATTTAATTGCTAATCGATCTTCCTACAATAATTGCACTAGGTTAAACACCAATCATATTGATTGTTTAATCCTAGAACGATACTTAATCATTGATCAACCATCCGATCAGATCATAAGCTCTAATGTATGTGACCTCATAGGTCTAAACCTAAGTCGATAGCACAAAAATAAATTTTTATACCAATCGAAATAACTATCTAATAATGATACCCGACGGCCAAATAGGTCGAAGGTATACAACATTATCCTTAGAACCCATGCAGATATAGTTTCCATATAATTCATCCCCTTGACCACAATGCTCATAGGACACCTCAGAGTTCAACTATGAACTCTGATCAGGTTGTCCACATTGTATTTTAAAATATCAAATCCATCTGATGGATTATCCTAGCCAAGGTTTTGCTATATTGTAATATAGTGATACATTCTTCTCCAATTCTTAGAGTGGTCAATTCCATTTTGATCACACTCCAACTTTGCAAGTACTTGATTGTGCCTAGAAGCCTTCCATTGTTGAATTAGAAATTTAGTTAGTCTAATACCAAAGCACAGTGAGTTGTTTGCAAGTTACTAAGGTGATCTCAGGTTTAAGGGATACTTATACCTATATCCCATCAGAGACATTCTCGACAGCAGAATGCTCTGGAGTTGGTCACGTTCAATGACGATGTATCCATACATCTCATCTGTATGCCATACCAGTATCTCCACACTTTTTGGTTAAGAGGACAACCAATCTATATGGCATATAGTGACTTATGCTCGATAGACGTTGTTGTCCTAATTAACAGCCTATCATTTGATCGTGAACAAATTTAAGAATTAATCGATAAATCCTCTTTTTATCAAAACTAAATAGTTCTAAGGACTTTATCACAACAATGAAGTTCATTAGAAGATGTAAACTTCTGATGAAAAAGATGCCAAAATATTTTTATTAATTAATAAATTAGTTATAATTATAAAATAGCTCAACCGTCAATAGGCTGAGGATTGACTTTGAAACATAATTTCCAACAACTTTCACTTATCCTAAAGATACTCGGCACAGTATCTAATATCCATCTTTGACTTATGGTTGTTGAACTCCTTGATTGTTAGGGCTTTTGAAGAGATCGGCTAGGTTCTTCTTTTCATCGATCTTCTGAAGGTCGACATCACCACGATCCATGATTCACGGACCAAATGAAAGCGGCACCGAATGTGCTTTGTTTGCTTATGTGCCTTCAGTTCCTTTGCTTGAGCTATGGTGCCAGTGCTGTCATAGTAAAACGAGACTGGACCATCAATGGAGAGTGCTACTCCAAGCTCGGTGATGAACTTTCTCAACCACATAGCTTTCTTTGATGTATCTGATGCTGCCATGTACTCTGCTTCACAAACAGAGTCAATCACTGTATGCTGCTTGGAACTTTTTTAGTAGATAGCTCCACCATTTAGAGTAAAGATATATCCCAACATACTTTTACTATCATCATGGTCAGATTGAAAGCTGGAGTCTATAAACCCCACAAGCTTCAGATCTGACTCACCATAAACCAACCATTGGTCCTTAGTATTTCTCAAATACTTAAGGATGGTTTTAACCACCTTCTAGTGATTTTCTCTAGGGTCAGACTGGTATCTACTCACCACTCCTAGTGAGTATAACACGTCTGGTCTCATACATATCATTGCATACATAATGGACCCCACTATTGAAGCATATGGAATTCTACTTATATGCACTCTCTATTCAGGAGTTGTCGGACAATCCTTCTTAGAGAAAAATTTTTTGGCCTATCGAGAGATAGTCCTTTTTGGAATTCTCCATGCTGAACCTCTTCAGCATAGTTTCTATGTACGTGGACTGGGATATATCAAGCATCCTTTTAGATCTATCCCTATAGATCTTCATCCATAGGATGTAGGATGCTTCACCCAAGTCTTTCATGGAGAATTGTGATGATAACCAGACTTTTATTTCTTATAGTGCAGGGATATTATTTCCAATTAAGAGAATGTCATCCACGTATAAAATAAGAAATACCACTGCTGGATCATTTGTCCATTTGTAAATGTAAGATTCTTCTTCGTTCTTAACGAAGTCATACATTTTGATCACTTTATCAAAATATATGTTTCAACTCTGAGATGCCTACTCCAATCCATAAATAGATCTCTGAAGCTTACACACCTTGGACTCATCTATGGATGTGAATCCTTGAAAATATATCATATACACCTCTTCGATTAGCTCTCCATTTAGGAAAGCTGTCTTCACATCCATCTATCAGATCTCATAGTCCAGATGGGTAGCATTAGCAAGCATGATCCAAATGGACTTAAGCATTGCCACAGGAGAAAACATCTCGTCATAGTCACTACCATAACATTGATGATACCCCTTGGCAACCAGACTGACTTTATAGGTCTCCACCTTTTCGTCTGCATCCTTTTTCCTTTTGAAGATCCATTTACACCCAATGGATTTAACCCCTTTAGGTGGGTCAACTAATGTCCATACATCATTAACCTTCGTGGAATCTATTTCAGATCTCATGACTTCTAGCCATTTCTCAGAGTCGGATCTCTACACCGCATCCATATAAGTGATCCGATCCTCATTGTTCTCATCGAGTTCGATGGGATCACCATCCTGGATCAAGAATTCATAGTATCTGTCTGGATGGCACAATACTCTATCAGATCGCCTTAATGGTGCGAGTTCACTAGGCTTCAAATCTGATCTGATCAAATCTAACTTAGGTTCAATATTCTGTGTTAGACTTTCTACCTGTTGAACTTCATCAAGTTCAACCTTAAAGGCAATAGTTCCTTCACTAAGAAACTTTTTTTCCAGAAAGGTTGTCCTAAGGCTGATGAACACCTTTTGTTCATCAGCATGGTAGAAGTAATATCCTTTAATCTCTTTTTGGTATCCTATGAATGTACACATATCAGACCTAGGTCCAAGTTTGTCTATAACTAACTATTTGATATAAGCCGGGCACCCCCAAATCCTAAGGTGTGAAAGTGCTAGTTTACGCCCTATCCATATCTCATATGGGATTTTAACTACAGACTTACTTAGAATCCTATTTAATAGATAACAAGTTGATTTGAGTGCATATCCCTAAAAGAATATCGACAAGCTGGCAAATCCCATCATGGATCGGACCATGTCTAACAAAGTTCGATTCATCCTTTCAAACACACTGACAAAAATGCGATGTTGTCGTTAAGACACCATGTTTATCAGTTTAATCCGACTTCTTAAAATAATTAAAAATGCATAGATAGCAATGAGCCGAGTCGAATCCACAAGGAAGGTAGTGTTTTTAGATTTGAAATCTTTGATTTTTTTTGAGAAGAAAAAAAAAATGATTTGAATTTTGAAATAAAAACTGAAGTCGGAAGATTGAAAATAAAAATTAAAAGATGCAGAAATTTAAATTTAGTACTAAGATCTATTAGTTAGATCTTAGCATCTACTTGCAATAAAATAAAAAGTAATAATTAAAATATAGAAATTAAATTACAATAAAAATAAAAAGCAAGAAATTAAAATGCAAAAATAAAATTTTTATTAATTAAAATTTTAAAATTTAAATACATAGAATTTAAAAAAAATAAAATAGCCTGATCTCTGATCTTGGATCGGCATTGGCAGAAAGATGGTGTAGAAGCTCGGCTCTTCTTCTCGGCACCCGTTGCTTCGAAGCAGCCTTTAACCCATAGCCTGGCTTCGCCCTGTACCAAAGCTTCACCTTGATCGGAGATGTTGATTTCTGGAGGCCTAGGGTCCTTTTTATAGTGCTAGGAGGGCTGGATATTTTTTTCTAAAGGCAATGTGGGACTAATGGCCTTTGCAATCATCAAAATACAAAAGAATTCGAGTAAAATTTGAATCAAAATAGCTCTGATACATCTCTGATAAATCTGATAAAATCCAGCCATTCAATAGAAATCCAACGATCCAAAAATCATCAAAATCGAATGCAGATCAACTCAGATCGGGTTGGATTAAATTTTGGCCGTCGGGAGCTTTCTGGACCGTCGGATCGCGCTTGATGGAGGAAATCTGGCCGCAAATCATGCGCTTGAGAGTTTGATCGCCGTCGGGAGCTTTCTGGACCGTCGGATCATCGCCTGGATCGAGCGCTGCCATCCGATGGTGATCCGCGTGATGTCTGTAGCTGAATAAAATTTGGAAGCAACCACAGCCGTCCGATCCTGACCGCAAACAACCACATCCGTCCGATCGCGCAATCACTGTTCCCATGGACCGCGTAGACCGGCCGCACCGCACACCGCAGCCAATCAGCGCTTCTGTTGCCGAGCAAAAAAGACTAAATTACCCTTGTGAGCCGCGATAAATTTCTGTAGACCCTTTAAGGGGTCTAGGTCCACCACGTGGCAAGCTCTGATTCGCCGGAATTTTGCTGAGCTGGCGGTCCACGCCTGGATCGTGGACCGGCTGATGGCTTCAATGGGCTGAGTCGGCTTTGATGGCTGGCGCGCTGGCTTGGTGGCTTGGCTTGGCTTGGCGGCTCGGCTTTGCGGAGCCGGCTGAGCCATTTTCTCTTTTTTTTTATTTAATTTTTATTTATTTTATATTTTTAAAAATTCATATCTTTTCCATTTTAGCTCCGTTTTACTTGAAATTTATTTCGTTGTGATCAAAAAAATGAGCTCTTTCTATTGATAATAAAATTTTATTTTTTAATTTTTATTATTTTTTTATTAATTTTTTAATTAATAAAAATATGAATTTTTCAAAAATTATATATAAATTGATTAATAATTTTTAAAAATTAATATAAATTAATTAATAAATTAATACTTTTATTGATGAATTTATGATGCTTATCACACCCCCCAACTTAAGCTTTGCTCGTCCTCGAGTAAAGAAAGAATTTAGTTTTAAATACCTTTTAACTTTAGAGTTTCGAATTTTACCTAAGCAATTTTCAAAATGGCCATTGATATTCAGTAGAGCTTAAATGAGATATATCATTGGGGTATTAATACTTATCAATAGAAAAATTAAGTAAAGAACATTAAATTTTTCAGAACTTTTTCTAAATTATTCCTACCTTTTATCTCTGATTTGTCTAAACTTTCATATAGGCAGGTGTATTGCTACTTTCATCCTTCATTTATTAATTTTTATTTTCACATTGCCCACTTTTTGATGCGAATATCATTGCTTACTTAGGCAACGGGACCCGGTTACTCGGTGGGAAACCAATGTTTTTTTTTTTTTTTTTTTTTTTTTTTAACGTTGTACCACTATTGAGTGTCTTAACTCCTTAAGCTTTCTATTTGATCCATGTAGCGAGTCTTGGGCCAATGACTCCCAAACCAGTTGGCTTTAGGGCACTAGGTATAGAATACCCCTCGGGCTTACTAGCTCGAATCAAATAGGCTACGAGTTAAGACTAGCTTTACAACGAGCTTCTTTGCCCTTCCCACCTTTTGACGCGAAACTCAATGCTTGCTTAGGCAAAGAGGCCCGGTTACTCAGTGAGAAGTACTTGGAAAACTATTTTATTAAAATAAATTTTTATATGAAGAAACGTATAGTTACCCTACACAAGCCTATAAAAAGTAGACTTTTCTTTGATGCTAGTAGAAATAATTAGAAATGCTCCAAGAAAAAAAATTTTATGTTCTAGACTTAACTCTTTATTGAATTTTCTTAATACTTGATTCCTCAATATCTCATAGATTCTCTGAATCTGTGCATCAATTTTCTTTTTAAAAATGCTTAGTTTTAATTCGATTCTTAAGCATAATCAGGTATCTAAATACTAAATACTAACTTTTTCGAGGACTTAAAATTTTAAAATTTTTATTTTTCTCTCCCCCCAACTTAATCGACATTATCCTCAATGGAGAAGAAAAAATAAAGAAGAAAAAATAAAGGATGTAATAAAGAACATGAAAGAATACACCTAATTCAGTATCTTTTTAGTCCAGCACATGCCTTTGAAAATTTGAGCTCTTCCTCCAACTTATTCAAATTATCCTAAAAAAAAAATAAACTAAAAAGATAAATTAGATAAAAACTAAATATTGGGTTGCCTCCCAACAAGCGCTAAGTTTACCGTCTTCAGCCAGACACAATGTAACTCACTATCCTGTGTCGAATATTGGATTGACAAATTCCAATGGTTTTGGATTGCCAATCTCAGAAAGTTGATTTTTAATCCCATTATTGATATAATTCACTTGTTAATTTTAGGGATATAATTTTATGATTCCATTCTCAGACCCATGTTTATTAAGAATTACTCCTATTTGTTCTTCTAAAATGCTCATGAATGGAGTTTTTGTATTAGGAGTTAAGTTTGATTCAATGGGTGCTGGAATGGTGACTAAAGGCGGTTTTAATTCTGGAGGTAAATTAATGTGATCCTGCTTAAACAACTCCATTGACATTTCATTACATGCCTTTTGATTTTTATAAGAAGAACCAGCTTCTAGGGTTGAAGGGAATAGGACATTAGGTTTATAAGTCTCGGGTAAATCATCTATTCTCTTTTCCCTTATTTCTATCTCATTTAAACTGGAACTAGCATCAGTACTAATTCCTGGCTTGGGTTCTTCTATGTGGTTAGTCTCAGTACTAACCAGTTCCTCTAAATTTTTATTTTGGCTAGCATCAGTACTAGCCTCTCTCACCTGGTCTTGGTATGGGTCCATAAGAATCCTATAGCTTTTAAGTTCAGGAATTACTTTGGTATTCTCAAATTGGAGATTCTTAGATGAAACATTAGATTGATAATTTAATCCAGGTGGTTGGTGGTCATTAGGTGGGTTGTTTGAAATTGGTAGGTTCGGTAGTTGATCTAGTTCTCTCCTCATGTTAGACTCAACTAATTATCCTATTTGAGCTTCTAGTCTGGCGATAGATTGCTGTTGAGTTAGAATTAATTGTTGAAGTTGGTTAAATCTATCATCAGCTAGATTGGTCTGTTGAGGAGGTGGGTATGAAGGCTGATTATAATATGATGGCTGGTTAAACTGACTAGGCTGACCATTATTATAGGCATAATTTTGATAATTTTGCTCAAGTGAAATTTGGGTCTGAGCCTGAGTCTGTTGGGATGTCCAAGAAAAATTAAAGTTACTCCAATCTGAATTATATGAATTTGAAAATGGATCATTAATCAATTTGGAGTATCCTTGAGTAGCTTGAACTTGTTCTTGGATAAAATATGGAAACTGTGCAGTCATAGGACATTCACTTACATGATGGGTTGGACTAGCACAGATTGAATAATTCTCCTGATAATTAGAAGATGATGTGAATTGTGCAGGAGATTGTTGACCTAGGGTTAGGAGTTGATCTATTTTCTGAGCAAGAAGGTCAACTTTATCTAATTTTTGGACTATTAGATTCATATTAGCCATTTGATTATTATGTTTAATGTGAATCAACCATTCAATTAAGTTCAACTAAATCAGAAAAAGCGATTTCCTACCATGCATGTATTAGTGTAACCCTAATGTATGGTTCAAAAAAAAATTTTAGATTTTTTTTTTATTATTTTATTTTTTTTATTATTATTATTATTATTTTATTATATTAAAAATTAATTATTTTTATTTATTAATTTTAATTTAATTTAATTTAATTTAAATTATTTTTTAGTTAGTTAAATTTAATTTTTATTTTATTTTATTTTATTTTTTTAGAGGAGAAAAAAAAAGAAAAGAGTTCTAAAGAAGAGGTCCTAAGGAGTCCTAGAACTAAGAAGAAAGAGAAGAATTAGGTTTAATTAGGTTTGATGTTGGTTAGCAATCAAGTTGGTCAATCAATCCTGACTAAGGGTTATCCTAGATCTAGACAGCTCCTAACTGCCAAGGTCACCTTCAAGCCCTCCAAGTGTAGGATTAGCCAATCAACTAGCCAGGTAAGTGTAAGGTCGGTGGGAGTCCCCCCGTTGCTTGCCTTAGACACCAATTGTGCTTGGCCAGGTAAGCGAACGGAACCAATTAGAAACCACCTTCCTTCGGGCCCAATCGTCCCTGAACCACTTTCCTAGACACCAGTCAAATTGACTTATCCTAACCCGGTTCAACTCTTAGGATTCCTTGTCCTATTGAGCTCGAGTTCCTAGGGTTGATGTCTAATTGATTTTAATTTAAAGGCTTAGGTCAATGCAGGATGCTGGTTGGTTGTTTGTGGGCTAAGGAAGGGTGATCAAATCCCCACCTTATCTTGTTTAATTGGGTTGTGCCCTTAATTTGATTTAATATGAATATGCACGAAAAAAAAAAATTCAATCAAAGGGTTTTATGCAATTTAAACTAGATGCATGCAACTAATTGAATTCTGAAAGGCTTACCTTGCCTCCAGCAATCACCAAAAAAAATAAAAATAAAAATAAAAATAAAACTAATATGATGCATGCTCTAAACAGTTAGGGTTTCTAATCTTATCATGAGGCTTTTAATTAGGTTTAAATGAATATTTTTTAAATTAATTTAAAAATAAAATAAATAAATAAATAAATAAAAAGAAAAGAGGACTAGGGTTAGGATTGATCTCACCAAAATTTGATGCTTTCTTCATTTTCTCTTTTTTTTTTCTACAAAATAAATAAAAAAAATTAGTAAGCAATATTAAAAAAAATAATTAATTTATAAAAAAAATCAAAGAAATCAAAAAAAAAATAGCATCTATTCCTTCCCCGGCAACGGCGCCAAAAACTTGATAGGAACGCGATGTTGTCGTTAAGACACCGTGTTTATCAGTTTAATCCGACTTCTTAAAATAATTAAAAATGCGTAGATAGCAGTGAGTCGGGTCGAATCCACAGGGAAGGTAGTGTTTTTAGATTTGAAATCTTTGATTTTTTTTGAAAAGAAAAAGAAAATGATTTGAATTTTGAAATAAAAAGTGAAGTCGGAAAATTGAAAATAAAAATTAAAAGATGCAGAAATTTAAATTTGGTACTAAGATCTATTAGTTAGATCTTAGCATCTACTTGCAATAAAATAAAAAGTAATAATTAAAGTGCAGAAATTAAATTATAATAAAAATAAAAAGTAAGAAATTAAAATATAAAAATAAAATTTTTATTAATTAAAATTTTAAAATTTAAATACATAGAATGTAAAAAAATAAAATAGCCTGATCTCTGATCTTGGATCGGCATTGGCAGAAAGATGGTGTAGAAGCTCGGCTCTTCTTCTCGGCACCCATTGCTTCGAAGCAGCCTTTAACCCATAGCCTGGCTTCGCCCTGTACCAAAGCTTCACCTTGATCGGAGATGTTGATTTCTGGAGGCCTTAGGGTCCTTTTTATAGTGCTAGGAGGGCTGGATATTTTTTTCTAAAGGCAATGTGGGACTAATAGCCTTTGCAATCATCAAAATACAAAAGAATTTGAGTAAAATTTGAATCAAAATAGCTCTGATACGTCTCTGATAAATCTGATAAAATCCAGCCGTTCAATAGGAAATCCAACGGTCCAAAAATCATCAAAATCGGATGCAGATCAACTCAGATCGGGTCGGATTAAATTCTGGCCGTTGGATCGCGCTTGATGGAGGAAATCTGGCCGCAAATCATGCGCCTGAGAGTTTGATCACCGTCGGAAGCTTTCTGGACCGTATCGGATCGTCGCCTGGATCGAGCGCTGCCGTTCCGATGGTGATCCGCGTGATGTCTGTAGCTGAATAAAATCCGGAAGCAACCACAGCCGTCCGATCCTGACCGCAAACAACCACATCCGTCCGATCGCGCAATCACTGTTCCCATGGACCGCGTAGACCGGCCGCACCGCACACCGCAGCCAATCAGCGCTTCTATTGCCGAGCGAAAAAAGACTAAATTACCCTTGTGAGCCGCGATAAATTTCTGTAGACCCTTTAGGGGTCTAGGTCCACCACGTGGCAAGCTCTGATTCGCCGGATTTTGCTGAGCTGGCGGTCCACGCCTGGATCGTGGACCGGCTGACGGCTTCTGGGCTTGAGTCGGCTAGCATGAATGGCATGGCACGCCGGCTTGGTCGGCTTGGCTCGGCGCGTTTGGACGCGCCGGTTGTTGCGGCTTGGCGGCTTGAGCCGTTTTCTCTCTTTTTTTTTTTAAATTTAATTTTTATTTATTTTATATCTTTAAAAATTCATATCTTTTTTCATTTTAGCTCTGTTTTACTTGAAATTTATTTCATTATGATTAGGAAAATGAGCTCTTTCTATTGATAATAAAATTTTATTTTTTAATTTTTATTATTTTTTTATTATTTTTTTAATTAATAAAAATATGAATTTTTCAAAAATTATATATAAATTGATTAATAATTTTTAAAAATTAATATAAATTAATTAATAAATTAATACTTTTATTGATGAATTTATGATGCTTATCACACACCATTATGCTATGGTGTTTCAGGAGTCCATTAAGAGAGAATTCCATTCTCTCCTAGATATATGAGAAACTCACCAAAAAGGTATTCTCCTTCTCGATCAAATCGAAGTATTTTAATACTCTTCTCAAGTTATTTTTTTACTTCACTTCGGAATCATTTGAACATTTCAAAAGAATCCGACTTATCTTTCATCAAATAGATACATCCATATCTGGATAGATCATCTATGAAAGTGATGAAGTAGACATATCCACCTCTGGCACTTATGCTCATTGGTTCACATACATCAGTATGTACGAGACCTAAGAACTCATTGGCTCTCTCACCTTTTTCAGTAAAAGGTGACTTGGTCATTTTACCAAGAAGATAGAACTCATAGGTTGGAAGTGATTCACAATCATTAACTTCGAGGATTTTCTCTTGAGTCAACCTATTTATCCTATTCTTGTTTATATGATCTAACCTACAGTGCCATAAGTAGATATCTGATACACTATCTAATCTAGGATGCTTGCTAGTAGAATAAACTACATTAATAAGTTGTGATAACATATATACATCATTATTCAATTATCCATAGAAAGCAGTAACACCATTCATAATGACATTACAAACTCATTTCTTTATTAAAATTTCATAATTATTTATGGCCAAAAGGCCTACAAAAATGATATTTAAAAAAAAACTAGGACAAAAATCACAATCACTAAGAACAATGATATGAGATTCAAATACAAGTTTCAAATTTCCTAAAGCTAGAATTGAAACTAGTCTTCCATCTCCAACATTTAGGAATCTCTCATCTTGCTCGAATCTTCTACTGACCTATAACCCTTGCAACGAATTGCAAATATAGTAAGGGCTACCGGTAACCAATACCCAATCAGTAATATCACAAATAAAGAAATTGTAAGGAGTTATCATATAAATACCTTGCCCAGCAGCAGCTTGCTTCTTTCTCTACCTATTTAGGTCCAAGAAGGCAATGTACTAAGGATAGTTCCTCTTTCAGTGCCTCCACTTCTTGCAAAAGAAGCATTCAGCTTGACTCTTATTAGGCTTAATCTTCCTGGTCTAGCCCTGCACTGATGTCCCAGCTTGAACTTGCATCTTCTTTATTTTCTTCTTCTTATTCTTCTTTTCTTTCCTAAAGGGTCGAAAATCAGAAGTCGAACCTCCCACTAAGTTCACCGACTCTTTATGGAGCTGATGATCCTTCTCAAAGTTTTGAAGTAATTCTAGTAAGCCATAATAGTTTACTTCAGGCTTTGTCATTCTATAATGAGTAAGAAAAGGGAGATAAAACTTTGGCAGCGAGTTTAGTATTGCATCTTTCTCAAGTTGTTCATGCAAGAGAAAGCCGAGTTTGCTTAAGCACTTTATCAGCTCGATCATATACAATACATGATCAGTGACAGAGGCTCCATCCCACAATCTGGCATTGAAGATGGTGCAACTAATCTTATGCCTCTCAATGTCATCGAGTGCGCCAAAAGAATCCTCCAACACTTGGAGCATTTCATTTGGCTGAGCTGTCTCAAACCTATGATTGAATTCATCGTTCATTGCAGCCAGCATAATGCAGCACACCATGATTCGGTCATTGAGCCACTTCTGATAAGTATCTCTAACAGTTCCACGTGCATTGGCAGTTGGCTCCTCAGGTAACGGATCCATCAGCACATATAGGATCCATTCATGCTTCAGGATAATCTTCAACTTTCGGTACCAACTATCAAAGTTGGGTCTCACCAACTTATCATTATCCAACAATGATCAGAGCGATAGGAAAGTGGCCATGTCTGCACAAAGAAAAACCAAAATCTAATTAGTAATTGATTCATTAAATCTAAAGATTTGGACTTTAATCAAAAGATTTCTTCCACTATTTTATTCGAATTGATAGCCTCTACCTCCAATTTGAGGAATTATCCTAATTTCTTAGTGGATACTAGAATCCACATAGACTGTACATGAGCCCAACTTTGGTTGATCCACCCATGTACATCTAAGAATAGGTTCATAACCAATTATTTCTCCAAATAATTTTTAGTAATTAAATTTTGCCCCAGGCCCTGATCAGTTGGCTTTGGCCTTCTTAGAAAAGGGTTCGGTTAGGTCCAACCATTAACATGACCATACTTGGCCCATCCAACCAATGAATGATCAGGCCCAACTTTGGTTGGCTCACCTGACCACCATTTAGAAAGATGTATCCAAGAGATCATATAATGAATGATAATTCTATCAATCGATAAGCACCAGGCCTTTGGGCCTCTAATGATTATCCAACTGATGGACTCATTATCATCCACTTTAATGGGATGCTATGATCCAGTTATCATATAACTATTTCATTTTAGGGATGTAATAATTTTAGAGGATTTAATTTATAGAAATGAGTAGGTCAGATTAACTAGCTTGTCATGATCCTCCCACTAACTTTACCAAGTCAGCTTAAGGAAGATCATTAATGGGCTAGTCTTGGAGCACCTAAATCAGTCAAACTGATTTACCTAGCTGACATGGGTCAGCTCAAATAGTTAAGCGATCTAATCAAAATATAATCTCACCAAGAGGCCAGATAAGTTTGATCAGTGGAAGGATCTGCCAGGCTTTCCTTAGACACCATCAGAAATGACCAAGTAAGCGAGCTGCCAATTAAAATCTATTGGTCTAGTTTATCTTAGATACCAACTGGTTTAATTAGTTTTAATTAGATCAACCTAATAGTTCAAGCTAGATCGCATAGCTAAGAATCAAGTCCATCTTGGGTCTTGTTAAAGATATGGACTTGACCAACTACAACTATTGCAATTGATTTAGAGAATCCTTGACCTAATCTAAGACAACAATTGATTAGATTTAGTCAACTCTCTAATTAAGTCCATTCTTTAATTTAACCTTAGGTTTAACTCAATTAATGGACCTAATCCCCACTAATCCATTAACCCAATATGTTATGATTCGTGTCATAGAATCTTCAATTTATAATCCCAGAACTTAATCAAACAACTTCTTAATTCTTAATTAAGTTTTAGGCTGAGGGTTAGGGTTTGGCTTTTGAAAAATAGTTTTTATATTTATAAAATATTTTTACAACATGGTTCTATCAATCAAGTTGCATATTTGATTCATAATCAATATGCAGGTAACATAAACATGAATCTACTTTAAATCTAATCTAAATAGGTTCATATAATTGAAACAGTTTCAATAATAGTCAATCATAAATCTTCCTAGATTAAATATAACATATTTATGAAGATTAAAATTAGATTAAAATATTTTTAATTAGATCATAAAATTTTTTAGATCTAATTTAAAATTTTATGATCAATATTTTAGATCAGCACATACTAGGACAACCTATTCACTGTAAGGGATAAACCTTACAACAGGACAACCTTATGGCAGTCCATGCAATCTAAAATATTTTATTTTTAGATATAAAATTATTTTAAATTTATTAAATTATAAATAAAATTAGATTAAATCTAATAAATTTATAATTAGAGTTAGATCATCATGAACTAGGACAACCTACTCACTGTAAGGGATAAACCTTACAGTAAGATAACCTTATAGTAGTTCATGAGATCTAAATTTTTTTTTTAAATTTTAAATTTATTAGTTATATTATAAATTAGATCTAATCTAAGAAATAATCTAAACATCCATAAAAATCATGTAATAACAACCTGACTTTGATACCAATTGAAGGAACCAGATCTAGGGTCTTATAGGTAGATCTTGAAAACTTTTTCAAAATCTTGCAGCAAAAGACTTAAATAAATTAAATATTTATTTAAATAAATATATAAATACCTAAATCTTAGATCTATTATATGATCAAGGTATGATATTAAATTAAAAATTAAAATTAAATAAGAAAATAAAAGGTTGATCAAATCAACCTAGATCTACACTACATTAAATGTAGGTATAAAGTTTATAGATCATATCTATTACCTGAGCAAGTTAGATGTTCTAACTTATTGATCCAGACTTGAGGATGATGCCATGAGCCACACATGCATCTGATCTCTAGGAGTCATCCACACGAGCCTACGATCTCTGATCTGAATTTCGATGTAGAAAATCAGCACAGCATGCTAGTACTGTGCTGATCCTTCTTCGACAGTCGATCCAATGCTCCCTTCTTTGAATTTGGACTCTCCAAAATATGAGAAGGAAGATGAGAGTTTACTGATTTGAGACTCTCTTAGAAAAAATTCAAAAAAGGAGGAGAGATTGAAAATAAAATAGCCCTAGAAGAAGAGCCTCTTCTTCTTCTCTTTTCTCTCACCTAGACACCTAGTTTGGTGCCTATGGAACACCAATGCCCAAGGATCCTCTTCCTCTGATTTTTGCACACCCTAAATCTCTCCCAAATTTCTATATTTCATAAAAAATTAGAATAAAATTTATCAAATAAATAGAGAAAAAGAAGAGTCCAAGTTAGATTAAAATCCTAGATTAGGAATATCCAAACATGGAAAGTTGTTGGGGTGCCCAACTCTTGGGCGCCTCCACAATTATTAGCATGGACCAGCAAGGGAGGGTGCACAAAAAAAAGATTATTTTTATGGAATAAGAGAAGAATTAATTAAAAGAGGGGGCGGCACTCAAAAGAAGGTATTTTGGTCAACAAGAATTCTATCTCATAGAATCCTAAGCAAAACTAACTCCGCTTTTAACTTAGTCTTCCAACAAATTGCCTTATGAGAAAAGGAGGAGAGAAAGAGGGCATGAGAAGCCATGGGAGTGGAGAATTTTTACATAAGAAATAAAACAAAAAGGGCATGGGGCATAAGGATTAAGTGGCGCAAATGATAGGGAGTCCTAGTTACACTAGGACTCCTATTTTGACTTGGTCAAACAAGATCTTTTAACCAAATAAAATCAAGATTAAACCAATCCAATTAAATAAGGTCCTAATCTATTTAAGAACTTAATTAAATTAAATTAAATTAAATTAAATTTTAATTTATTTTCTAATCAAATTAGAAAATTGGGTTAATTCGAGTCCTAGTTAGACTAGGACTAGTTCTTCCTTGCACTTGGCTTATCCAATAAATTAATTAGACTTGATCCAATCAAGCCCAAACCAAATCTAATTAAATCATATTTAATTAGACTTAATCTCAACCTATTAGCTTAATCAAATTAAGCCAATTAGTAATCTATTTGCCAATCGGTCCTCCTACAATACTTGCACTAGGTTAAACACCAATCGTATTGATTGTTTAGTCCTAAAATGATTTTTAATCATCGATCAACCATCCAATCAGATCATAAGCTCTATGTGTGTGACCTCATAGGTCCGAACCTAAGCCGATAGCATAGAAATAAATTTTTGTATCAATGAAAGTGACCATCTAGCAATGATAATCGATGGTCGGATAGGTCAAAGGTGTAGAACACCATCCTTAGAACCCATGTGGATATAGTTTCTATATAATTCATTCTCTAGACCACAATACGAAGGGAAATCCTAATTTTTTGGATAAGGTTCGCTCAGATATGATTGGATCGAGAGGCATATTTGAAAACTTTTCTCTTAAATTCTAATCAGATCTGACACTTTTTAGATCTGATTTTATAATCTGATAAATAAGAAAATAAAATTAAATTAATTATGAATTAATTTTATCTAGATTCTAGATAATCTGATTACCCATTGATGATTCTGTCGAAGTTCTGAGGTTTTGGATCTAGCCATGCAAGCGCCTGACCTTTATCGGTATCCACTCAGGCTGGATCTGGAGATCTTCTCCTTCTCTTTATTTTTTCCAAAAATCAGATCTAGATCTAATTTAGAGGATCTTCAAAACTTTTTCTGAAGATCACCCATCGTCTCTACAGTAGTGCTGCCTTCTTCCTTTTTTGTCAGCCTTTTCTTGCCTGACTCGCACTAATCTGAAGGCCCAACTTCCTTGGGCGTGGCGAGGAGAGAGAGGGCTAGATGGTGGCATGGAGAAGGGAGCGGGGCAGCCTTAGGGCGTGGCTAAGAGGAGGAGAGCTTAGAAGTGGGCACATATAGGGTCTATTTATAAACTCTACTGTGCCATGCAGTGCTGCATCACCCCAGCCAATCACGTTGCTTCATGCAATCAGATCTAAATCTGATTAGTGAGATGACATCATCTGATCCAATTAGATGAGAGACTCATAGGTTCATTCTTAGATGGTGCATAAGACTGGTCAAAGTAAATACCCAAGGGCCACCTAAGTAGAAACTAAGAAGCAACCTAGAGTGCCATCCATATGGGACTCCAGCATCACTATCCATGGGCGTACACCATCCTAGGCGTGCACCCCCTTTTTTCTAATTTCTAGAGAGGGGACAAGCCCCTATCTGCTCTCCAATAAGTGCATGACACATGGGAAGATGTCCAAGGGTCAAAGATTAACATTTGACCAAGTCAAAGTACAAAAATTAGTAGGTGATGAAAAATGGCAGGTGTTGTCTTAAATTTATCTCATAAATTAAGACAACACCTTTTTCTAACTTGGACAAGCTCCAGCCAGACCAGGTAAAGGTACTGCAGTGAAAACATTGAATGAGCTTCTCAATGATGAACAAACCCTTTTACGTGAAGAGAAGTAAATATGGTTAGTCAATCGGTGTCGCTAGACAACGATTTCTTGAACCTAATTGAATCTTATTCAACAATCAGAATGGTAATAGTTCACAATTGAATGATATCCAATCCAAACCCTTATTTGTGTAAATCCAATTAGATTCAGTTCTATACAGTTTGGATGGATATATCATGATCTCCATCATCGATAATCATCGAAACTCCTTTCGATGGATCAAGAACTCTTCTAATTCAGACAACTTAGAATGATCGATCATCTAAATCATTCTAATTGCTCCAAAATCCACCAGTGACACCTAACAGCATAGTGGCAACCACCATCAAATTAAAAAATGAACCTCTCGGTGCAGCTACTTGTGTGATTAGTTCTTCTATCTTGAGCTCCCATTCAGATTAGGGTTAGGTGAACTCGTCAAACCCTATTCTCTATCATATGATTTAATCATTTGATTCAAGTCCGATGTGAAAATCTTAATAGAAACTCTTTCTATTATTTCACTCTTTGTCATGGCCATGGGCTTATGGACTTAATTCTCATGATCATCATAGGGCTGCTCCTCATCCACCAAAGTAGATAGATTCTATCTTGGTGCAATCCAATTTCTACAATAAACATGCTATAGCCAACATACACCTCAGAATTCTAAATGGCTAGGAGATCGAGTCATAGTATAGTCAAACTATAACACCCTCAAGGTGAACTACCGATGCACCTCAAGTCAAAAAATCAAACATACCACTGCAGCATCGAGTCAGTCATCGACGAGAAGGTAGACTTTCTTATGACTACTCGAGGTGGTCACGCTCAGTGCCCTCATTCTCTAACAACTACCTATACTCTCGCTCCGATGTCTCTACATCATACACTTAAGACTCATCTACTATAAAGAAGCGATTGTACACTAACATTTTGGATCAATCACCATCCTCATGGTGATCCTACGGTCATGAGCATTTTATGAGTTAATAAATGAAAATTCATGTCTTAAATTTTTAACTCTTGAAAATATGAATCATCATTACCATTAACTCAAGGGATGTATCACAGACACTAAATATACTTATGTGATAAAAAATAATCCACTTTATTATTTATAGTCAAAATTATAATTTTGCCCTTAGAAGTATATTACAAGTGTCAGCCAATTCTGGCTTCTAGGGCACACATATCTAACAAACTCCCACTTGACCTAACGCCAATTGACTACAAATCTAGGTCCCATCTTTTCAAGATGGGCTTCGATCTTCTACTGGCCCAATGGCTTTGTAAGCGAGTCTGCCACATTATCTACAGAGTCGACTCTCTTGACCTCGACGTAACCCTTCTCGAGATAATCGCGGATGAGATGGTATCGCCACTCGATGTGCTTGAATTTTTGGTGAGACCTCAGCTCCTTAGCAAGGGCTATGGTGCCATTATTGTCACAGTATAGAGGAATAGCATCTGATGGCATCACTCCGATCTCTACGACAAACATTTTATACCAGAATGCCTCCTTCGCAGCTTCTGATGCAGCGATATATTCTGCTTCCATGGTAAAATCTGCTATCACTATTTGTTTGAAACTTTTTCAACTGACAGCTCCACCATTGCACACAAACAGACTCCCAGATGTCGACTTTCGATCATCTACATCGGACATAAAATTCGAGTCCATATACTCCTGGACTTGGAGTTCTCCATTGCCAAAGACCAGTAACATATCCTTAGTTCTTCTTATGTACTTAATGATACATTTCATAGAAATCCAGTGTTCTTCATCTGGATTCGGCTGATATATGCTTGTGACACTCATGGCATGGGCTATATCAGGTCATGTACATAACATGGCATACATGAGGCTCCCTATTGCTGAAGCATAAGGGATCTTGCTCATGCATTCTATTTCCTCAAGTGTGCTAGGGTACATCTTCTTGGAAAGATGAATGCCATGCCTGAAGGGTACTAAACCCCTCTTAGAGTTTTTCATACTAAACCTCTTTAGTACTTCCTCTATGTACATCTTCTGTTAAAGTCCTAGCATCCTATTCGGTCTATCTCTATAGACCTTAATTTCTAGAATAAAGGATGCTTCTCGTAGGTCTTTCATGGAGAATTCTTTAGATAACCACATTTTAACTATGTCAACATTGGAATATCATTTCCGATAAGGAGGATGTCATCCACGTACAATACGAGGAAGACAACAGTGCTCCCACTGATCTTTTTGAAGATACATGTCTCCTCATTTTTTATGAAACCAAACATTTTGATCACATCATTAAAATGAGTATTCCAGCTCCGAGATGCTTGCTTAAGTTCATATATGGATCTTTGCAGCTTGCATAATTTATGATCATCATCACTGGATGTGAAACCTAAGGGCTGTTTCATAAGATATCTTCCTCAAGATATCCATTTTAAAATGCCATTTTCACATCCATTTGTCATATTTCATAATCAAAATAGGCTGCAACAGCAAGCAATGTGTGAATGGATTTTAGCATAGCTACTGACGAAAAGGTATCCTGATAGTCAATGCCTTCGCATTGACTATAACCTTTTGCCACTAATCTAGCTTTGAATGTCTCCACATTTTCATCTACATCAATCTTTTTCTTGTAGATCCATTTACACCCAATAGGTACTATACCTTCTGATGGATCTACCAAGGTCCAGACTTGGTTTGAGTGCATCGAGTCAATTTCTGACTTCATTATCTCTAACCATTTCTCAGAGTCGATATCTGATATCGCCTCGTTATAGATTTTAGGATTATCACCATAAACCCCATTACCTATGAGGAATATTTTCTCTACATCCTCTGAAATAGTACCTAAGTACCTCTCGGGGGGATGGAAAATCCTTTTTGATCTACGAGGTGGAGGGGTAGTGTATGGATTGGCTTAACCTAATTTGATTTTATTTGGTCCTTAGTTCGTTGCTCTTGTGAGACTTTCTCATCGAGCTTGATCTACTTTCCAATGTCGCTATCTTGAAAAAACTATTTTTCAAGAAATATGGTATGTCGACTCACAATCACATTGTGATCTTCTGGAATGTAGAAATAATAGCCTAAGGACTCTTTAGGATATCCTACGAATCAAGCTCCAAAGGACCTAAAGTCTAACTTGTCCGCTTGTTGTCTTTTGACATGAGTCAGACAATCCCAAATTCTGAGATGACTCAGACTTGATTTCTTACCATGTCATATCTCATATAGTGTGGTAGGAATGGTTTTAGAAGGAACTCTATTCAGTAAGTTTATTATAGTTAACAAACAGTATCCCCAAAAAAAATCAAGGAGGTCTGTGAAGCTCATCATGGATCAGACCATATCTAATAGGATCCGATTCCTCTGTTCTAAAATTTCGTTGAGTTAAGGTATTCCTGGTGGAGTCTATTGAGAGACTATATCATTTTCTTTGAGATAGTCTAGGAATTTTCGACTAAGGTATTCACCTCCTCGATCTGATCGAAGAACCTTAATGGGTTTTCCAGTTTGTTTTTCTACTTCATGTCTGAATTCTTTGAACTTTTCAAAAGCTTCAGACTTGTGTCTCATAAGATACACATACCCATACCTAGACAGATCATCGGTAAAGGTAATGAAGTAGACAAAATTGCCTCTAGCCGGCACATCAAATGGGCCGCACACATCAGTATGTACTAGGGCAAGGAGATCTGTGGCCCTTTTCCCCATGTCCAACAAAAGGGAGTTTAGTCATTTTGCCTTGAAGACAAGGATTCACAAGTTGGATATGACTCGAAAGTCAATGGACTCAATAGCCCATTTTTCTCCAATTTGTTGATCCTATCTTCTGCTATATGACCTAATCTCAGGTGCCATAGATATCTATCGTTTGGACTATCCCTAGGTCATTTTGTTTGGCATTCACGTTTTGCTCGATAGTTAAAAATAGGTACATCAATATGTAGCTGATAAAGACCATTAATAAGGAAAACCATTTGCAATTTTATTTCTTTCATAAAGAATGTTACAATGGTCCTTAAAGAAAACTGATCACATAACCTTCTTGTGCTAAGCATGAAACAGAAATCAAATTCCTGCTAGCTGCAGGCACATAATAACAGTCTTTTAAAACTAAGTCTAAACCAGATGGTAATCGAAGAGGGTATGTTCCCACGGCTACTGCAGCAACTCTTGCTCCATTACCGATGCGTAGGATCATGTCTCCATCCCTCAGCCTCCTGCTATCCTCAAGACCCTGCATAGAAGTGCACAGATGAGCACTAGAACCAGAGTCAAGCACCCAACTGGATGCAGAAGAAACTGTAAGGTTAGACTCAATAACGAGCATACCTCCAGAAGGACCTTCCTTCTTGTTCTTTAGGGTGGCCAGGTAAGTAGGGCAGTTCCGCTTCCAATGGCCGTCGCTGTTGCAATGGAAACACTTTTCCTTTGTCAGCGGCCTTCTTCTTCGGCTTCTGCCTTTTTCTTCTTTCCTCCTTCCACCTTTTGCTTTTTCACAGACTTCTTCTTTCTTTCCAAAAGACTTTCTTTTGGAAGAAGTCCGTTCCATAGCAAGAACTGAGCCTTTAGAACCTTTCATAGAAAGCTCAGCGGTAACCAGCATATTCATTAAGTTCGGCCAAGGAATTTTGAAGTTTATGCATGTGGTAATTCATGATGAATTGCCCATATGCATCAGTCAAGGATTGCAGAATTATATCATTCTGCAGATCCAAGTCCAACTTCACACCGAGCTTCTCAAGCTCTTCCATGTCCTTGATCATCATCAGACAGTGATCTTGGACTGACTGCCCATCACGCATCTTAGCCTTAAAAAGTCATTTAGTGACTTGATATTTGGCTGCGCGACTCTGTTCACCAAACATCTCCTGCAGGTGAGCCAACATTTGGCGAGCAGTCCCGATATCTTCATGTTGGCGCTGGAGCTCATCAGACATCGAGCCCAACATGTAATATCTGGCCTTATTATCTTCGTCAATCCATTTTTCCAGAGACGCTCTCTGTTCAACAGATGGACGAGGCTGGTAAGGTGGGAGGGTCCTGGTCCAATACATGAGTTAACTTCTCGGAAACCCAAAATAATTTTGTAGTTCCTGAAGCCAATCTTTATAATTGGGTCCGGTCAGTCTATGTGTGTCCAGGATACGTGCCAATGGGTTGGACGCAGACATTTTCCTGTAGAGAGTCAAAGATTCTAGTTAGATACTGTAATTTTGACTTGACCAATTTATTTAGGAATTTTATTTTTAAACAAATTAGCTCCCACTATTTTCTCGGATCCCTACACTCCCTCTGTAGAGATGCAAAAATCTCCATGATTAATGATTTCTAGTGGGTGGTGCGGTCTCACCAACTGACTCATCACCTCACCTAACAGTTATTGGTGATGGGTTAGCCAATGAGTGAACAACTCTTGTTCAATGATTCTCTAATCATGGTGCACCCAAACTTGGTCTCTAATTCATGAATCTCACCGTATCCGAAATATTGATCCACTCCTTAGTTAAGTCAGACCCACCATTTGCATAGACTGGGTTCCTAATTGAGTCTCTCACCGTATCCAGAATATTGAGCCCAACTCATCCTCCAGCCCATAGCATCCAATGCCTAATAGACATGGTTGCATCTTTCCGGTGCAACTGAGCCACTGTATCCAGCCGAGAACAATCAACCCCGGGAAGGGCCCGCACATCTACAATGGTGGAAGACCTCAGACTTAATCTTTTCTTAGGGAGAATTGATTCAGGTCTCATTAAACTAGACTTGGCTTAGTCATAACAATTATGACTAACCTAGTGGCATGGGTTAGCTCGGATTATTGACCACCTCAGATCAGAACTGTGTCAACAGATATGGCCAGGTAAGTGAGACCGGTGGAAGGAATATGCCATTAACTCGTACAAGAACGCATTCAGGTCGAGTAGCTTCCAATTAAAAACCAGTCGGTCGTATGTGCCAAACTTACCTTAGACACCAAATTGTTGAGTCCAGAACCAATTGGGTTAGCCTACAATCCAGACTCTAACCTCTGAGCCTAATTAGGTCTTGCTTGATCGTGACTCGATCTTGACCCAGACTTAATCCTATTAGGCTGGTCAATTTAAGCATTGTTGATCCCATCTAACCAACTCTTGATTCGGTTTGATCAACCGCTTAGACCTAATTGAGCTACCCAAGCCCGAACCCAGTATTATGAATATGTCTTAGATCTGAAATTCTCAATTTTAGACCTAATTAATATTTCCATAAACTTAATTCTTAATTAAGTAGGGTTCATAAACAAAATATGCACAATAAATCCTAGGGTTTCAGGATCTAGGGTTTTGCAGAAAGTAAGTTTTGGGTTTCTGATTAAGGACGAACACGCAGCACCCCTACACATCATAAGAACACCCCATCGAATGGGAAGAGAGGGCCTTTAAACCCTTCTTCGTTCTTATGACCGGACGGCCAAGAGGAACGCCTTAATCAGGAACATTCAATAATACTACAAAACAGTAAATTAGATCTATATCATATATCTCATATACAAAATTAGATCTAATCATGGCATATTTTGCATACATCTCATGTATCATAATCATGCATATTTTTCAGATCTAAATTATCTCATAATAATCTAAAAAATTAGATTTAAATTGATCTAATCAAAATAAATTCTAATCTAGACATAATTATGTAGAACTATTCTACAACTAGTCTAGACATGCATCAATCATATCTCATATGATATTCAAAAATTAAATAATTTTTATTTGCTATTTTTTAGATGTTATTATAACACTTATAATATCAAAAAATAGTAAATAAAAGATCTAAAATATGATTTAATCAGATTAAATCAATTAATGATGCAAACAAGACTATTCTATAGAACTATTCTATTCTAGAACTAGTCATGCATATCTTCTAATCTTAGATCCAAATTATTTAATTTTAATTTTTTTTTCTAATTTCAGATCTGATCACATCTCATGTGACATCTAAAATCAATTATTTTCTAATTAAAATAAATTTAAAATCAGATCTAAACAATTTTAGAACCATGGCTCTGATACCAGTTGAAGGGAAAATCCTGATTTCCGGATCCAGGTTCGTTCAGATCTGATCAGATCAAGAGATATATTTCAAAAATTTTTCTCTTGATCCAATCAGATCTTGATATTTTTCAGATCTATTCTTATTATTAATTAAAAAATAAAATTAAATTAAATTAATTAATTTACCTGATTGGGTAATCCTATTACCCTTTGATGATCCTACTGGATCTAGCCACGGCGGTGGCCTGTTAGATATATGTGCCCTAGAAGCCAGAATTGGCTGACACTTGTAATACACTTCTAGGGGCAAAATTATAATTTTGACTAAAATCAATAAAATGGGTTATTTTCTATCACATATGTGTATTTAGTGTCTGTGATACATCCTTTGAGTTAATGGTAATGATAATTCATATTTTCAAGAGTTGAAAATTTAAGACATGAATAATCATTATTAACTCATAAATTGCTCCCGACCATAGGATCATCACGAGGATGGTGATTGATCCGGAAGGTTGGTGTACAATCGCTTCTCTTTAGTAGATGAGTCTTGAGTCTACGGTGTGGAGACACCGGAGCGAGAGTACAGGTACTCGTTAGAGAACGAGGGCACTGAGCGTGACCACCTCGAGTAGTCATTAGGGAGTCTACCTTCTCGTCAATGACTGACTCGATGCTGCAGTAGTGTGTCTGGTTCTTTGACCTGAGATGCATCGGCAGTTCACCTTGAGGGTGTTATAGTTTGACTACACCATTACTCGGTCTCCTAGCCATATGGAACCCTGAGGTGTATGTTGGCTATAGCATGTTCATTGTAGGAACTGGATTGCATCAAGATGGAATCTATCTACCTCGGTGGTAGAGGAGCAGCCCTATGATGATCATGAGAATCAAGTCCAGAAATCCCATGGCCATGGTAGAGTGAAATAATAGAAAGAGTTTCTATTTAGATTTTCACATTGGACTCGAATCGAATGATTACATCATATGACAGAGACTAGGGTTTGACGAGTTCACCTTAACCCTAATCTGATCGGGGCTCAAGATAGAAGAACTTAATCACACAGGTAGCTGCACCAAGAGGTTCGCATTCAGCTCTGATGGGTTGCCACCATATACTGCTAGGTGTCACTGGTGGATTTTGGGAGCAATTAGAATGATTTAGATGATCGATCATTCTAGCTGTTCGAATCAGAAGAGTTCTGATCCATCGAAAGGAGTTTCGATGATGTCGATGATAGAGATCATGACATATCCCATTACCATACAGAACTGAACCTAACTGGGTCACACAAACAAGGGTTTGAATCTGGTGATCATCAATTGAACTGATCTAGTTCAATTGATCTGAATGAGATTCAATTAGGTTCAAGGAAATCGTGCTAGCACTCGATTGAACCTAACGTTCTTCTTTTGCTATCATAAATAAGTTGTCCTGTCTGAGCCAAAGGAGTTTGTGCTCAATCAGAGGCCTTCATATGGTCTGACTGGAGGTTGTCCAAGTCAGAAAAGGTTGTCTTATTTGTAAGACATTACCTGCCATTTTTGGTCACCTGCCATTTCTTGTTCTTTGACTTTGGTCAAAAGTCTACCTTTGACTGGTCAAACGTTGACCATTGACACTTTGACTTTTGACCACATGTCATGCACCTATTGGAGAGCTGGTGGGGGCCTGTCCCCCTGCCAGAACCTGGCAAGGAGAAGGGCGCACGCCACCCTAGGCGTGTGCCCAAGTTGGAGGCGCCTAGGAGTCCTTGTTGGACAAGGACTCCATCTCCTTTTTGGATTCCAATTAGAGTTCTTCTAAGAACCAACTTTGACTGGTCTTAGGAGCCCTCTAAGGAGGAATCCAGGGGACTCTATTCCCACCAATCAGATTTAGATCTGATTTCACAAAGGGTTGTGATTGGTTGGGAAGAAGAGAAGTTGGATCACAGCTTAGTCTATAAATAAGACCCTGCGCCCAACTCAGATTAGAATATGATGAGATCATAGTTTCCCATGCCCCAAGGCTGCCTCTCCCCTCCTTCTCCATGCCAAACCACCTTCTCCCCTTGCTCTCCACGTCCAAAAGGAGTTTTGGACCTTGGTTGGTGCGATTCAGATCAAAGAAAGGCGATCAAAAGCTAAGAAGGCTGCGCTGCTGCAAAGGACGACTGCTGATCTTCAAAAGAGTTTTGAAGATCCTCCAGATCAGATCCAGATCTGATTTTTGGAGGTGTGATAGAGAAGAAGAGGATCTCCAGATCCAACCCGAGTGGATACCGGTAGAGGCCAGGCGCTTGCGTGGCTAAGATCCAGAACCTTCCGCTGCAAACAGGATCATCAACAGGGTAATAGGATTACCCAAATCAGGTAAATTAAATTTGATTTAATTTATCTTTTAATTTTATTTTATTAAAATAATAAGAATCAGATCTGAAACATATCAAGATCTGATTGGGATCAAGAGAAAAATTTTTGAAATATATCTCTTGATCTGATCAGATCTGAACGAACCTGGACCGGAAAATCAGGATTTCGCCACAAACTTTGGGCGTTGACCCCCCCAAGGGCCACCTAAGTAGAAACCAAGAAGCAACCTGGAGTCCCATATGGATGGGACTCCAGCGTCCCTATCCATGGGCGCACGCCATCCTAGGCGTGCGTGGCGTGTGCCCCCTTCTTTCCAATTTTCAAAGAGGGGACAAGCCCCTATCTACCCTCAAATAAGTGCATGACACATGGGCAGATGTCCAAGGATCAAAGGTCAACGTTTGGCCAAGTCAAAGTACAAAAATTAGCAGGTGACGAAAAATGGTAGATGTCTCAAATTTATCTCATAAATTAAGACAACCCTTTTCTGACTTGGACAAGCTCCAGTCAGACCAGGTAAAGGTACCTGAGTGAGCACAAACTTATTTGGCTCAGTCGAGACAACTTTTAATGATAGAAAAAGGAGAACGTTAGGCTCAATCATGTGCTAGCATGATTTTCTTGAACCTAATTGAATCTTATTCAAATCAATTGAACTGGGTTAGTCCAATTGATGATATCCAGATCCAAACTCTTGTTTGTGTGACCTAGTTAGGTTCAGTTCTGTATGGTAATGGGATATGTCATGATCTCCATCATCGACATCATCGAAACTCCTTTCGATGGATCAGAACTCTTTTGATTCAGACAACTTAGAATGATCGATCATCTAAATCATTCTAATTGCTCTCAAAATCCACCAGTGACACTTAGCAGCATATAGTGGCAACCCATCAAAACTGAAAATGAACCTCTCGGTGCAGCTACTTGTGTGATTAAGTTCTTCTATCTTGAGCTTCCGATCAGATTAGGGTTAAGGTGAAACTCATCAAACCCTAATTTCTATCATATGATTTAATCATTCGATTCAAGTCTGAATGTGAAAATCCTTAAATAGAAACTCTTTCTATTATTTCACACTCTATCCATGGCCATGGGCTTTCTGGACTTGATTCTCATGATCATCATAGGGCTGCTCCTCTACCACCGAGGTAGATAGATTCCATCTTGATGTCCAGTTCCTACAATGAACATCATAGCCAACATACACCTCAGGACACTAGGAGACCTATAACACCCTCAAGGTGAACTGCCGATGCACCTCAGGTCAAAGAACCAGACACACCACTGCAGCATCGAGTCAGTCATCGACGAGAAGGTAGACTTCCTTATGACTACTCGAGGTGGTCACGCTCAGTGCTCTCGTTCTCTAACGAGTACCTATACTCTCGCTCCGATGTCTCTACACCGTAGACTTAAGACTCATCTACTATAAAGAAGCGATTGTACACTAACCTTCCGAATCAATCATCATCCTCATGATGATCCTACGGTCAGGAGCATTTTATGAGTTAATAATGAAAATTTGTCTTAAATTTTCAACACTTGAAAATAAGAATTATCATTACCATTAACTCAAAGGATGTATCATAGATACTAAATACACTTATGTGATAGAAAATAATTCATTTTATTATTTATAGTTAAAATTATAATTTTGCCCTTAGAAGTGTATTACAAGTGTTAGCTAATTCTGACTTCTAGGGCACATATATCTAACACCTACATCCTAGGGATGAAGATCTATTGGGATAGATCTAAGAGGATGCTTGGGTTATCCCAGTCCATGTACATAGATACAGTGCTGAAGAGGTTCAATATGGAGAATTCTAAAAAAGGCTATCTTTCGATAGGCCATGGAATTTCTCTCTCTAAGAAGGATTGTTTGACAACTCTTGAAGAGAGCATATGAGTAGTCCCATATGCTTCGGCAGTGGGATCTATCATATACGCCATGACATGTACGAGATCAGATGGGGCATACTCACTAGGAGTAGTAAGTAAATACCAATCTGATTTGGGAGAAAACCACTAGAAAGTGGTTAAAGCCAACATTAAGTATTTGAGAAATACTAAAGATCAATGGTTGCTTTATGGCGAGTTAGATCTGAAACTTGTGGAGTTCACTGACTCCAGCTTTCAGTCTGACCATGATGATAGCAGAAGCATGTCGGGTTACATTTTTACTCTAAATGATGGAGCCATCTGCTAGAAGAGTTTCAAGCAGCATACTATGGTAGACTTTATTTAAGGCAGAGTATATCGTAGCATCAGATGCTGTGAAGGAAGCTGTGTGGCTGAGAAAGTTCATCACCGAGTTTGGAGTAGCATCCTCTTTTGATGGTCCGATCCTACTTTATTGCGACAGCACTGGTGCCATAGCTCAGGCGAAGAAATCGAAGGCATACCAGCGGACGAAGCATATTCTGCACCGCTTTCACTTGGTCTGGGAGATCATGGATCAAGGTGACATCGATCTTTAGAAGATCAATGGAAAGAAGAACCTGGCCAATCCTTTCACTAAAGCCTTGGCAATAAAGGAGTTCGACAACCACAAGTTGAAGATGGGTATTAGATATTATTCCGAGTGACTCTAGAACAAGTGGGAGTTGTTGGAAAATATGTCCCAAAGCCAATCGTTAGTCTATTGACGATTGAGCTATATTGTAATTGTAATTGATTTATTGATGAATAAAATAATATTTTTGGCATTTTTATCATAAAGTTTTCATCTTTTAACGAACTCCATTATTGTGATAAAGTTCTTAGGACTATTTAGATTCAATAAAGAAAGAATTTATCGATTAGTCCTTAAAACTATTCGCGACAAAATGATAGACTATTAATAAGGATGATGGCGTCTATCGAGCATAGGTTGCTGTGTGCCATATAGGTTGGTTGTTCTCTTAACCAAGGAGTGTGGAAGCACTGGTATGGCATACAAGTAAGATGTAAGGATACATCATCATTGAACGTGACCAACTCCAGAGCATTCTACTGTCGAGAATGTCTCTGATAGGATATAGGTATAAGTGTCCCTTAGACCTAAGATCATCTCAGTGGCTTGCAAGCAACTCACTGTGCTTTGGTACCGGACTAACTGAATTTCTAATTTAGTAACGAAAGATTTTTGGGCACAGTCAGGTACTTGCGAAGTCGGTGTGTGAGCAAGATGGGATTGACCATTCCAAGAGTTGGAGAAGAATGTATCACTATATTTCAATATAGCAAAACCTTAGCCAGGATAATCCATTAGACAGATTTGGTATTTTGAAATACAATGTGGACAGTCTGATCAAAGTTGACAGTTGAACTCTGAGGTGTTCTATTAGCATTTTGGTCAAAGGGATGAATTATATGAAAACTATATCCACATGGGTTCTAAGGATGTTGTTCTATACATTCGACCTATTCGATTGTCAGGTACCATTGCTAGATGGTCACTTCAATTGGTACAAAAATTTATTCCAATGCTACCGGCTTAGGTTCGGATATATAGGGTCACACATATTAGAATTCACGATTTGATTGGATGTTGATCAACGATTAAAGGTCGTTCTAGTGTTAAATGATCAATACGATTGATGTTTAACTTAGTGCAAGTGTTGTAGGAGGATCGATTAGTAATAGAATTGCTAATTGGCTCAATTTGATTAAGCCAGAGGGCTGAGATTAAGTCTAATTAAATATGATTTAATTAGATTTGGTTTGGACTTGATTGGGTCAAGTTCAATTGGTTTTTTTGGATAAGTCAATTGCAAGGAAGAACTAGTCCTAGTTCAATTAGGACTTGGATCAACCCAATTTCTAATTTGATTAAAAAATTAATTTAGATTTAAATCTGATTTAATTAGATATAACCCCTATTTTAATTGGGTTGATTTATTTCTGGTTTAATTTGGTTTGAGAAACCATATTTGACCAAGTCAAATATGGAATCTTAGTAAGACTAGGATTCCCTCCTTGCACCACCTTAGCCCCAATGCCCCCATGCCCTCTTCTCCTTGATTTTGTGCATGGAAAAGCCTCTCCCCAGGTCTTCACGCGTGCCCATATCTCTCCCTTCTTTCTTACATGGCAAGTGGTTATGGACCAAGTCAAATTTGGAGAGTTGTTTTGAAATCAAACTCTATTTGATAGAGTTTGTTGCAATCAAAATTCCTCCTCGCTTATGCTGCCCATACTCCTGTATTTTCTCTAAAATTTTTATGGGAATTAGAGGAGTTTTTATGCGACAAAATGAGGTGGTCCATGCCAAAGAAAAAGGAGCGGGTGCCCAACAGTTGGGCGCCCCAAGTCTTGCCCTTTTTGGACATTCCTTGCTAGGTATTTGACCTAGACAAGGAGTCTATCCTAACTCTTTATTTAATGGGATTTTTGGGCTGCTTTTTTTTGTGATTCCAGATATTAGAGAGGGTTCTTGGGCGTGTGAAAACCAGGGAGAGAAACCCTTTGGGCGTGGAGATTTCATAGACACCAATCTAGGTGTCTAGGTGATAGAACAGAGAAGAAGAAGAGCGTCTTCTTCTAGGATTCCTTTGTTCTTCCCTTCTCCTCCTCCATAGAGATTTTCGAGTGTTGCTTCAGATTGAAAGTCTCTTCCTTTCCTTCTGATTTTTTGGAGTGTCCAAATCTTGAAGAAAGAAGCATCGGATCGACCATTGAAGAAGAATCAGCACAGTATTAGCATACTGTGCTAATTTTCGAAGATCGAACTTTTGATTGGGATTCGTGGACTCGTGTGGACATCTCTTAGAGGCCGGATGCATGTGTGGCTCAGAGCTACATCTTCAAGCCTAAATCAGTAAGTTAGAATGTCTAACTTGCATAGGTAATATGGATCTGATTCTTTATTACATACCTACAATAGATCTAGTGTAGATCCATGTTGATGGCACAAACAACATGCCTTTTATTTTTCTAATGATTTTTAATTTCTGATTTATCACATGTTATAATCATGTAATAGGATCCTAGATCTAGGAATTTTCTGTATTTTATAAATTAATTTTGATTAATTTCTATCTTTCACTACCTAAAAAAGTTTCAAGATCTAGCTCCGAAATCTTATATCTGGTTCCTTCACCAGTTAATACTAGTGCATACCAACCGTATCATATCATACCGGTACCAACCAAATATGTGGTATAGAGGGCATATTGAGACTCGATATTGCCGAACCGGCCCCCATACCCAATGTACTGACATTATAATAGGATGGTATTAATATAGGTTTTGTACCAAGATGATGAACCTTGCTCTAGCCCATCAAAAATTTTTTTGGATGTCTTTATTGTATAATTTATTCAGCTCCTGTTCATAATTGCTGCTTTTATCCTATAGATATCCAAATATATCACACTTGCGCATTGTGTTTACCATTTCTTTAAATAATTTTCTTACAGTCAAACATTCTATGCTTCCCATTAAGTACCATACTTTTGTTCCTAGCACCTTTTTGTTACTTAATGGTCACTTCTGCAAACTTCACAGGTGTATTCGTTGGGGTTAACATTAGGACTGATGTTTCCAACTTGCAATCAGCAGAAGGTGTAGTGTCAGTTCTTCAGGCTCAGCAGATCAAACATGTACGCCTGTTTGACGCTGACCACCAGATGTTGAATGCCCTTGCAAATACTGGAATTGATGTTATGGTTGGGATTCCCAATGACCGGCTACCAGTGATTGGAAAATCCCAAGAAGCAGCAGTGGATTGGATCAACAAAACCATTGCAGCTTTTCTTCCAGCAACAGATATTACTTATGTTTCTGTGGGTAATGAAGTTCTCACCACGACACCCGATGCAGCACTCTTGTTACCTGCTATGCAATTCCTCCACTCAGCTCTGCTTGCTGCTGACCTTCATTACCAAGTTAAGGTCTCAAGTCCCTTTTCCATGTTAATGATCCCCAAACCTTTTCCTTCATCCACAGCTACTTACAATTTGAAGTGGAAGTCTCTTATGCATCAGTTTCTCCTGTTCTTGAAGAATACTGATTCTTCTTTCTTGCTTAATGCCTATCCATCATATGGTCATACCAAAGGAGAGGATACCTTCACCATTGACAATTTTTTCTTCCGGTCCCTCCCTTCAAACAAGCAGATCATGGACCCCAAGACACCACTAAACTATTCGAATACATTTGATGCTATGGTGGATGCTGCTTATTATGCCATGCAAGCACTTGATGTCTATGGCATTCCAATTATTGTGACAGAATTTAGGTGGCCAAGGCTTGATGGCACCAAAGAGCCCGAGACTATGGTGGATAATGCATTGGTATATAATCGCAATCTTATTCGTCATGTACTTGATGATTCAGGCACACCAAGGCAACCAAATACAGCAGTTGGTGCATATTTGTATGAGTTGTTTAATGAGGGTCTCAGGGCAGGGCTTGTATCTGAGAAGAACCAGGAGTATATGTCTCCGAACAGGAACACAATGTACCCTTGGACATTTGCAAGTCTAGCAGATGCTGGCACTAACTTGCAAGGCTTAGAATTCTGTGTGGCAAATTCAAGTGCAGACACTGATGCGTTGATAAGTGGCTTGAATTGGGCTTGTGGGCCTGGTTCCGCAAATTGCAGTGCGATACAGCCAGGTCAACCTTGCTATGAAGCCAATAATTTGGTAGCCGTTGTTTCTTATGCCTACAATGATTACTACCAAAGAACGAAAGCAACTGGTGGGACCTGCGACTTTAATAACACTGCCATGGTCACAACTTCTGATCCTAGTAAGTTTTGATTGTGCTCTTTCTTAGTGCCCCTTTTAGAGCTTTGATTTTATGAAACTGAATTAATGTCTAGAAAAAGGGATCAGGTTGATATTGAAGGAGCTTTAACAGTTAAGTAGGTATTCCTTTCCCAAGTTTTACTTTCCATACAAGGAACACAAGAAAATCAGATTAGGAATAATAAGGGATGCTGCTTTTTCTTCCATGCACTAGATTTGGTCAACCAACATGCATTAAAGCACCGTGGAAGGAAAATGGATCACTTTGAGAACCTTTACTTGTAGATCTTCGATTCTCACTAGATTTATGATTTTAGTTCTAAGGATAGAGGGAGAGACCAAACGATGGGAAACTAGGGTATCTCATTGATGCTTTCATATATTCATAATTCAGAATTGTTTTTTCCCAAAGACAAACATGATTTCATTTTACCGTCTCTATAATGAAGTGCCATTTTACAACCATATCACCCGAATGCCAGCCTATATTTTTTTAAATATACAGTTAGCCTCAAATTTCTACCATGACTGCTTGTGGCTCTAAGATGAAGCCCAAACAATTTTTCCCTTTCTTGCAATCGCTTCAAAATGAAAGTTCCTTTGGGATGACAAGATTTCATGTTATTAAAATATTTATGTATGTTATGAAGGAAATCTACCACCATAAAATCGTTCAGGGTGATTGGCTGTGCGCATTAACTCAAACTAATTGTATTTCTGAACTTCAAAATGAGCACATTACCCATTATCATTTATATTGCTTAACAAAATAGGTGATAGCATAGTGGCTGCCAAGAATTTAAAGAAAGCGAACCTTGAATTTCATGCTAGATGTAGATGGATCTGTTGGCTTGATAACATTTTTCATATGCACACTGACTGAGATAGGCCATTGAATGGTTGCTGATATCCAAATCATGATTTCTTCTCCAGGGTTCTTTTAAAAATACCAAAATTTTATTCGTTAGTCTGATAGAAGTTAATTTTATGTCTGCAAACTATCTTCTTTCTTCTTGTCATATGAATACCGATCTATTTATTGGTTTGCATTCTCCAGGCCATGATCTGTGCATCTTCACAGGAAGGTCAGTAATTTTGATAATCATCAAATATTTATTATTGGAACTGAACATCTTTGTGCTTCTTTTAAATGATATTCATTTCTATGGACAGCATAGCACCAAGCCCGAGCCCGAGCAATGGTACAACCATAAGTCCTGGTAGTGGTGGATCGGGCACCAGTATCGCACCATTAAGCCCTTTTGACGGTGTTGCGAAGCTGCAAGTTCTTAAGATCACCTATCTAATTCCAGTGATATTGTACTTATGGTTTGACATGTAGAAAAGATGGGGCACCCAGCCACCCCTCCTATCGTTTCGAATAGAAAATGCCATTTTGGGCTGGGAGTGCACTCGCCATGTGATTATATATGAGCTTTCAGAAGTATGGCATTGATAGCTTGTTTTTCATCTCTTCTAGATGGTTATTTATTTTTCTCTGTTTTTCACTTCCTTCTTTTGATTTTTTTCTTTTCTTTGTTTTATATATGCGTTGATGATGTGCTGATGTGTTACATTAAGGTCTAGAAATTTGCTTAATTTTCTATTGATGGCACCAGGTAATTAAGTTCTCATAGAACTAGAGCTGTGATGTTTCCAACTATAAAAACTCGAATTTTATTTGCTATAACTGGAATTAGTGCTTAACTGCTCCCGGATACTACCAGTTCTTTTGTCATCTGTTTTTGGCAATGGAGCTGCTATTCTCTCAAAAATCATCAGGGCTGCCTCATGTAGCTGAAGTTGCATGAGAATTTTCGCTGATAGAAATAAATGAAAAAGTGTCAGCTGGAGTAACCAAAGTTGTAGGAGCAAATTTCTTACATGCAACTAAGTAAACCAAGATCTTAGTAATGGCAGGATTCACAAAGAAACATAATTTGTCACCATAAAGAAACAATAATTGTTATTTACCTTGTCATCCTATTTGACAAGTGATATACCTCAGTTCGATCTATTTGATATGGTACTACCGATGAATCTAATATGAATCAGCCAAACAATCGTTCATCTCTTTCTACCATATGGTCATCTCGGAAGCCATATGGAGATCCCTAAAACTCCCACCACTCAGTGATAACTAGTCAAAATGGTGGAGCAGTCTATCTAACTATGATGAGATCTATATCTCACCAGATAGCATCTCTTTTGGAGGTGCAAGTAATTATCTCCAACAAACTCCCCCTACATCCCAAGATGCCAATTGTAATGAGTACCAACCCTCGCCTATATAAACCTTTCCTCAGGACCCTCCAAATAAGTCAAATTAAAATGGAATCTAAGTCTACATGGAGGAGAAGCTAAACCCCGTAGAGCCTCTCGCAGTTCTAGGCTCAGCATGGTTCCAATGAAACTTTCCTCTCCTAAACTCATCTCTCTCTCTCTCTCCTCATAGACTTTAGGTTCCTCTATTCACTTTCTATACCTACTTTTATTTAGAACCTCCTCCATTGCACTGAGGTCATCTAACTTAGGCATCGCAGGTCCCTCGCTGGGAAAGCCTAGTAAATAGACTTCCTCTATTTATAGTATTTTAGAGTGCTCTTAGAAGTCCAACTATAGATCCGGCCAACATTAGCTTCATCAAGATCCTCATCAAGCTTACTAACATCCCAAGTCGTCACCATCAATTTTCTACTGTCAACTTCAACTCATCAAACTGAGCCAAATCTATCCTCGACAGCAATAGGATTGTTGCTAAAGTAAGAGCCTTGATCCACCAAGTAGGTGTGCTTTGCTAGAAGGTTGATTTTGGTTGCTCACTTTGGTTTAGGTAGTTCCTCCTTCATCGGTGTCAGAGTAATTTTCGACCATCCTTCCAGAATGAGTAGGTATCCTAGCAGCCATCATGAGTAATACTGCAATTGTACTACCACGGCCTTTCCAAAAGTAGATAATAGGTATCCATGACAACAACATCATACCAAACTTTATCGAAGTATTTTTGTTTGATAGAAAATAATATAAGGTAGCAACTATTAACAATCACCTCGCTCCTTTTTCAAAACCAAGATAGCTTGTACCCTATGTTTGGTTAGGGTCATGAGAGAGAGGATGGATGAGGTTGGAAGGATGGATGGCTTCCATTCAATGTTTGATTCAAAAAATTACAGAAAGAATGGATGAAAAAGTAAGATTCTTCATCCATCCTGGCCCTCCAATTTGCATTCTCCCAATTTGGAAAGATATAAGAAAGGATGGATAGAGCATTAATGGATGGCTTTTTACATTGATAAAATTATTTCTTATTAATTTTTTAACAAAACTATAATATTTTTTATTCATATTATTTTTATGTATACTATTAATCATATACTATTAAATTTTATTACTAATTATTTTAATTTTAATTCATAATTTTGATAATTATAATTAAATAACTAAAATTATCTTTAATTTCTTTATTTTTATTTACTATGTTTAATTAATTATTCATATAGTATTAATTAATTATTAAATTAAATTATAAATTAAATAATTATTTATATTATTAATGAAATTAAATTATAAATTAGCTAGTTATTTATATAAATAATTTATTAATAATCTAATTATAAAATTATTTATTAAATTAAACTAAACTAAAATTAAATATTTATATATTTTTTATATAATTATAGACTATAATGATTATAAGTTTATATATTGTTTACTTATTTAGTATAAATTAATGTAATAAATTAATAATAAAAATAATTTTTTTTAAAAAATAGTTTAGTAAAATATTATATAAATATCATCTATCCTCTTTTTCATTTCTAGTATACCAAACAGAGGAGAAATCACTTTTATCTATCCTTTCATGTTTTATCAAATATATGAAAGGATGGATGGAGGATCCATCCATCCTCTCCTCCATCCATTCTCTCCCTCATCCATCCTTTTTCTTCCATCCATCCATCCTTAATCCATCTTTCATACCAAACAGAGCAGTAAGGCTGAGAATGCTTTTTAGTGATCAGGTTTAGCTTCGTGACGGCCTTCTGAGAGATGACGTTCTCATAGCTTTCTCCATCGATGATGACTTTACAAATATTTTTTTTAATAATACAGTAGGTTTGAAAGATATTGATCCACCTCCAGTCTTCTTTATCCTTCTTTATGGAAGCAAGTAGACTCTTTCAAATAACTAGAGCCTCTCTGCTAGCTCCAAATAGTAGAAAATCATCCTCTTCTTTATCTCCTTCATTATAGATAGGCCCTTGATCCTCGATAGGTATCTCATCTTCTTCTTTCGCTTCTCAAACCGTCCAGCAGGCTTCTTACACTTATTTTGTGTATGCCCAATAATCGCTATCGTAGGCGATCAAAAATAAAATCTTACTCAAACTACATAGATAGGATGAGTCGGGATCATATCCACATGAATTATGTTAATTATGTTTGAATGATTTAAATTTTAAATTAAATAATATAATAAAAGTTGATTAAAAGATTACTTAGTTTAATAAAAAAATAAATAAATAAATAATTTAAATAAAGATTGAAATCAAATATGGAGATAAATTCTCAGAATCTCAACTGTTCTCTTATTAGACAGTTGGTATTCTTTTTAATATACTTTGGATTGATATCTAATCAATAAAGATATAATCTATCTTAGAAAGTACGATCCATTCTTTAAAATTATAGGCTAGTCAAAATTAATTTAAAAATAATAAAAAAAAATTAACCTATAGGTAATATATTCCAAGAGAACCGTACACGTAGATTATGACTCATCCCAATGGTCATAAATTATTCTAGATTAAAATCTGATGCAAGAAACATAAAGATTCAAAAGATATAGCAAAGAAAATAAATCTTTATTATATATTAGAAAGTAATACAAAAGATATGGAATAGAAAATACCATCAAAACAAGATTACAGAGATTTCATGAGAACATGACGATTAGCTAGCCATGGGGATGCTTCTTGTTGAATCCTTCATTATGGAGCTTTGACGACTTTCTTTCAATAGCTTGGAGTAGGGATCAAGAGCGGAAGAAGAGGTTTTTGTAGAGAAGAGGGTTAAAGATTGTGGAAAAAAGAAAGAAGAAGAAAGAAGAAGAAGAGAGCTTGGAGCATTTGAGAGAGAGAAAGGTGTTAGATGTGTGCCCTAGAAGCCAGATTGGTTGTCACTTATAATATACTTCTAAGGATAATTTTATAATTTTAATTATAAATTAATAAATAAATTATTTTTCTATCATAGTGTGTATTTAAAAGTGTTTGTGATACATCCTTCGAGTTAATGGTAATGATAATTCATATTTTCAAGAGTTGAAAATTTAAGACATGAATTTTTATAATTAACTCATAAAATGCTCCCGACCATAGGATCATCACGAAGATGGTGATCGATCTGGAAGGTTGGTGTATGATCGCTTTCTTAAGATAGACGTATCTTAAATCTATGGTGTGGAGATACCGAAGTGAGAGTATAGGTACTTGTTAGAGAATGAGGGCACTGAGCGTGACCACCTTGAGTAGTCATAAGAAAGTCTACCTTCTCGTCGATAACTGACTCGATGCTGCAGTGGTATATATGATTCTTTAACTTGAGGTGCATTGATAGTTCATCTTAAGAATATTATAGTTTGACTACATCATAACTTGATCTCCTAGCCATTCAAAATTCTCAGGTGTATGTTGGCTATAGCATGTTCATTGTTGAAATTGGATTGCACCAATAAGGAGATCTATCTACCTCGGTAGATAAGGAGTAGCCCTATAATAATCATGAGATTGAGTCCTTAAGACCATAACCATGGTAGAGTGAAGATGATAGAAAGAGTTTCTATTAGGATTTCACAATGAACTTGAATCGAGTGATTAATTCACATGACGGACATTGGATTTGATGAGTTCACCTTAACCCTAATTCTATCGGAGCTCAAGATAGAAGAACCCAATCACACAGGTAATTACATCGAGAGGTTCACTTTCAGTTCTGATGGATTGCCACCATATATTGCTAGGTATCACTAGTGGATTTTGGGAGCAATTAAAACTATTTTGATGATCAATCATTCTTATTGGGGATAAACCCCACTCCCATCGAAGTTCAATCAGATGCTCAGCCGATAATACAATCGGTAGTCATGAAAAAGCTTCAGTGGATGAGCCTTAGCCGAGCTCTTTAGCGGTCGATCTTCTATGGAAGTCAGACTCCTTGCGGACGCCTCCAGCGGTCGGACTTCTACGGAAGCCAGACTCCTTGCGGACTCCTCCAGCGGTTAGGCTTCTATGAAAGTCGGACTCCTTGCGGACTCCTCCAGTGGCCGAACTTCTCAGTAGCCGAACTTCTATGGAAGTCGAATTTCTTACAGATTGTTGATGGATTCCTATCGGTGATCTCATTACTAAACGATTACACGACAATAACGATCGACATTTATGAAGTCAATAATGATCGATATTTATCAAGTCAATAATGATCGGCATTGATTAGGATAGTTACGACAATCATTAATCAAGGTAGTTACAATAAGCTCCGCTTATAAAAAGGATCCTCCAGATACACTCAGACTAGGTTTAAAAAAACTCTTCTTTTCTCCTTGAAACTCTACCAAACTTCCTACTGAGCACTCCATATCTGTTGGCCAGAGCTAACTTGACCGTTGGAGGGTCCTGTCGGAGCCACCCCCCATCAACTCTAAACGAAACTTTGTTTTGCAGATCACCGACGGCGACCTCATCCTCCTCCACTCCAGCTCGATCCGACATCAACCAAATTCTGCACCAACAATTCTAATTGTATAAATAAGAAAAGTTCTGGTCCATCGAAAGATATTTCGATGATGTCGATGATGGAGATCGTGACATATATCATTATTATATAGAAATAAATCTAACTAGATTATACAAGCAAGGATTTGGATCTGGATATCATCAATTGAGCTAACCTAGTTTGATTGATTTGGATTAGATCCAATCAGGCTCAAGATAATCGTGCTAGCACATGATTGAGCCTTACTTTCTCCTTCTGAAATCTTTCTAATTCATCGCAACCAAGTCAAATTTAATTTGACTCATTCTTATATTTTGAATGGATTTATTTTTATCTAAGTGGAATAAGTCCAGATCAAATTAATTATAGAAATTAAATCCATTCATAGTCAAATTGGACTAGGGTCAAAAGTTGACCTATTTGAGAGAATTAAGGGTCACCTGATTAGATACTTTTAAAAAATTATTTAAAAATTATTTTGATTTATTTTTTGGATATGTGATAGATCATGAATTATATATTAGGTGTACTAAATTTTATAATTTTTGAAGGTGTCTAGACTGAGTTATGATTGAGTTTGATTTGGATCAAACTCTTGAGGGAAGGATCCTAAGCGCAGTGGACTCTTCCTTATCTATTCATGCCATCACCTTCTAGATTGATTTTTGGTTTCAAAATCAGATAGGATTTGGGGCTTTTCATGGAGATTAAGTCTAGGAGTCCCAATCATCAAAAAATTAAGGATTTTGGTCAAAGAGGAACTCTAACTTGGCGCTATGCTTTTGTATAAGAACCCTTGCACCAAGGCTCTTCACGTAGAAATATTTTTCATATCTAAAGGCTACCATTCTAGATATCCAACACTCCCTCTATCCTCTCTCTATATCTCTTCTATATGTCTAAAAATTTGGGCATAAATTTGAGAAGAAGATCCAATCAAATTTGTGAAGAGTTCAGCATCTATGCGACGATGTTTGTGAGATGGGCACGCTACCTTCAGAAATTTTTTGAAGAACTTTCAGATCAGATTCAGATCTGATCTTTGGAAGAAAGATTTGTGAGAAGAAGACATCCAAATTCATCCAAAGTGGATATTGGTAGAGGCTAGGTTCCTTCATGGCTCCTTCTAGAACCTCAGGAAACATCAAGATCATCGTAGGATAATCAGATTATCCAAATAAGGTATGAAATTAAATTTAATTTATTTTTTTATTTTAATTTTTAATATTAGATCACTATGATTAGATCTGAGAACTCTTAGATCTGATCATATCATTTAAATTTTTTTTTAAAAAAATTATCTCAGATTTGATCAGATCTGCATGATCCTACGATGGAAAATAGGATTTTTCCTTCAATTGATATTAGAGCCAGATTAGCAATTCTTCAAATCTATCTTAGATCTAATTTTATTTTTATTTATAATCTGATATTAAAAGATTTTAGATATTACATCAGATGTGATTAGATCTAAAATTAAAAAAATTAAAAGTTAAATAATTTAGATCTAATATGTATGAGATGCATGACTAGACTAGATATAGAATAGTTCTATGTGTAGTCTAGTATAATCATGTATTTATTTTAATTAAATATAATTTTAGATCTATTTAATTTTTATTTTTTGATATTATAATTATTTTAATAAGATCTAAAAATAGAAAATAAATTTTTTAATTTTTTATTTATTCATATGAGATATGAAAGATGCATGCTTAGACTAGTCATAGAATAGTTCTGATTTGTATCCCTTCCACCGATCTCACTTACCTGGCCATTTGTATCCATTCAGTTCTGATTTGAGGTGGCTAACAATTCGAGCCAACCCATGCCACTAGATTAGTCATATGACTAAGTCAAGTTAAGTTTAAAGAGATCTAAATTAAATTTTTCAAAAAAAATATTAAGTCTAAGATCTTCCACCATTGTAGATGTGTGGGCCCTTCCCGGGGTTGATTATTCTCGATTGGATATAGTAGTTCAATTTCACCGAAAAGATGCAACTATATCTATTAGGCATTAGATGCTATGGATTGGAGGATGGGTTAGGCTCAATATTTTAGATACGGTGAGGAATCCAATCAAAAATCCAATCTGTGCAAATGGTGGATCTGACTTAACTAAGGAGTGCATCAATATTTTGGACATGGTGAGATTTATGAATTAGAGATCAGGTTAGGATGCACCATGATTAGAGAATCATTAAACAAGAGTTGTCCACTCATCGGTTGACCCATCATTAATAACTGTTAGATGAGGTGGTGAGTTAGTTGGTGGGACCGCATCATCCACTAAAAATCAATAATCATGAAGATTTTCACATCTCTACCAAGAGAGTGTAGGCATCTGAGTAAATAGTGAAAGCCTAATTTATTTAAAAATAAAATTTTTAAATAAATTAATTAAATTTAATTATAAAATCTAACTAGAAACTTTAACTCTCTATAGAAAAATATCTGCGTCCAACCCGTATCCTAGACACCCATAGACTAACCGAATCTAGCTACAAGGATTGGCTTCAAAACTTTAAAATTATTTTGGATTTTGAGAAGTTGACTCATGTGTTGGAATAGGATTCTTCCAGCTTACCAGCCCATCCATCCACTGATCAGAGAGCGTCTCTTGAGAAGTGGATGGATGAAGATAACAAAGTCAGGTATTATATGTTGGGCTCGATATCTGATGAGCTTCAGTGCCAACATGAAGACATTAAGACTAGCCACCAAATGTTGGCTCACCTACAAGAGTTGTTTGGTGAACAGAGTCACGCAATCAAATATCAAGTCACTAAAAGACTGTTTAAGGCTCAAATGCATGATGAACAGTCGGTCCAAGATCATTATCTGATGATGATCAAAAACTTAGAAGAGCTTGAGAAGCTTGGTATCAAGTTAGATCAGGATCTACAGGTTGACTTAATTCTATAGTTTTTGACTGATGCATATGGGCAGTTCATCATGAACTACCATATGATAAACTTCAAAATATCTTGGCTGAGCTCATGAATATGTTGGTTACTGTTGAGCTTTTTATGAAAGATTCTAAAGGCTTAGTACTTATTGTGGAGTGGATTTCTTTCAAGAAAAAGTCTTTTGGGAAGAAGAAGAAGTCCGTAAAGAAGTAGAAGGTGGATGGTGGGAAGAAGATAGAGCCAAAGAAGAAGACTGCTGATACAGAAAAATATTTTTATTGTAATACTGACGGCCATTGGAAGCAGAACTGCCCTCTTTATCTAGCCAGCCAGAAGAATAAGAAGGAGACAGGTCGTTCTAGAGGTATGCTTGTTATAGAATCTAATCTTACATTTTTTCTACATCCAGTTGGGTGCTTAACTCTAGTTCTAGTGATCACTTATGCACTTCTATGCAGGGTGTTGAAGATAGCAGAAGGCTGAGGGATGGTGAGATAATCCTACTTATCGGGAACGATGCAAGAGTTGTTGCTATGGCCGTAGAAATCTACCCTCCATGATTACCATTAGAATTAGACTTAGTACTTGGGGACTATTTTTATGTGCCTGCAGCAAGCAGAAATTTGATTTCTATTTCATATTTAGCATAGGAAGGCTATGTAATTAGTTTTCTTAAGGACCATTATAATATTCTTTATGAAAGAAATAAAATTGTAAGTGGTTTTCTTATAAATAGTCTCTATCAGTTATATATTTATGTTTCTATTTTTAATATCGAGCAAAATATGAATACCATAGGATCAAAGCGATCTAGGGATAGTCTAAATGATAGGTATCTTTGGCACCTTAGGCTAGGTCATATAGCTGATGATAGAATTAATAAATTAAAAAAAATTAAACTATTGAGTTCATTGACTTTCAAGTCATATCGGATTTGTGAATCATGCCTTCATGGCAAAATGGCCAAGCTCCCTTTTATGGGACATGGAGAAAGGGCCACAGACCTACTTGCCCTAGTACATACTGATATATGCGGCCCATTTGATGTACCAGTCAGGGATAATTATATCTACTTCATTATCTTTATCGATGGTTTATCTCGGTATGGGTATGTATATTTGATGAGATATAAGTCTGAAGGCTTTGAAAAATTCAAAAAATTTAGACTCGAAGTAAAAAATAAATAGAAAAACTAATTAAGTTTCTTTGATTAGATCGAGAAGATGAATACCTTAGTTGAAAATTCCTAGACTATCTTAAGGATTATGGCATAGTCTCTCAATGGACTCCACCTAAAATGCCTCAACTCAATGGGGTTTCAGAATGAAGAAATTGGATCCTATTAGATTGTTGGAAATTGTATCCCAAAGCCAATCGTCAGTCTATTGATGGTTGAGCTATTTTATAATTATAATTAATTTATCAATTAATAAAAATATTTTGGCATCTTTTTCATCATAAGTTTACATCTTCTAATGAACTCCATTATTATGATGAAGTCCTTAGGACTGTTTAGTTTTGATAAAGAGAGGATTTATTGAGTCCTTAAATTTGTTCATGACCAAATTATAGGCCGTTAATTAGGACAATAGCGTCTATCGAGCATAGGTCGATATATGCTATATAGGTTGGTTGTCCTCTTAATTAAAGAGTGTGGAGACACTGGTATGGCATACAGATGAGATGTATGGATACATTGCCATTGAATGTGACCAACTTCAGAGCATTCTGCTATCGAAAGTGTCTCTAATGGGATATAGGTATAAGTATTCCTTAGACCTGAGATCATCTTAGTGACTTGCAAGCAACTCACTGTGCTTTGGTACTAGACTAACTAAATTTTTAATTCAGCAATGAAAGGTTTCTGAACATAGTCAAGTACTTGCAAAGTCGAAGTGTGATCAAAATGAAATTACCACTCTAAGAGTTGGAGAAGAATATATCACTATATTTCAGTATAGCAAAATTTTGCCAGGGTAATTCATCAGATGGATTTGATATTTTGAAATACAATATGGACAACCTGATCAAAATTGATAGTTAAACTCTGAGGTATCCTATGAGCATTGTGTTAGATATGTGTGCCCTAGAAGCCAGAATTGGCTGACACTTGTAACACACTTCTAAGGATAAAATTATAATTTTGATTATAAATAATAAAATAGATTATTTTCTATCATATAAGTGTGTTTATTGTCTGTGATACATCCCTTGAGTTAATGATAATGATAATTCATATTTTCAAGAGTTGAAAATTTAAGACATGAATTTTTATTTATTAACTTATAAAATGCTCCTGACCGTAGGATCATCATGAGGATGGTGATTGATTCGGAAGGTTAGTGTATAATCGCATTTTTATAGTAGATGAGTCTTAAGTCTATGATGCAGAGACATCGAAGCAAGAGTATAGGTACTCGTTAGAGAACGAGGGCACTGAGCGTGACTAGCTCGAGTAGTCATAAGAAAGTCTATCTTATCGTCGATGACTGACTTGATGCTATAGTGGTGTGTCTGGTTCTTTGATCTGAGGTGCATCGGCAGTTCACCTTGAGGGTGTTATAGTTTGACTACACCATGACTCGATCTCCTAGCCATTCGAAACCCTGAGGTATATGCTGGCTATAGCATGTTCATTGTAGGAATTGGAATGCACCAAGATGGAATCTATCTACCTCGGTAGAAGAGGAGCAGCCCTATGATGATCATAAGAATCAAGTCCATAAGCCCATGGCCATGGCACAGTGTGAAATAATAGAAAGAATTTCTATTAAGGTTTTCACATCAGACTTGAATCAAATGATTAAATCATATGATAGAAATTAGGGTTTGACGAGTTCACCTTAACCCTAATCTGATCGGGGCTCAAGATAAAAGAACTTAATCACACAAGTAGCTACACTGAGAGGTTCATTTTTCAATTTTGATGGGTTGCCACCATATGCTGCTAGGTGTCATTGGTGGATTTTGGGAGCAATTAGAATGATTTAGATGATCGATCATTCTAAGTTATCTGAATCAGAAGAGTTCTGATCCATCGAAAGAGTTTCGATGATGTC
>QRFJ01002814.1:60538-98050 GCA_006176705.1 Cocos nucifera | reverse complement strand
CTTATACTAGGACAACAATGGCGCCATAGCCCTTGCTAAGGAGCTGAGGTCTCACCAGAAATCAAGCACATCGAGCGGCGATACCACCTCATCTGCGATAACTTTGGAAGGGATACGTCGAGGTCAAGAGAGTCAACTCCACACAATAATGCACCCACTTACAAAGCGTTGGCCACACAATTCGAACCCACCTTGAGAAGATGGACTTAGACTTGTAGCCAATTGCTTTAGACAAGTGGAGATGTTAGATATATGTGCCCTAGAAGCCAGAATTGGCACTATCACAAAATTGTTAGATACATCCTTTGAGTTAATGGTAATGATAATTCATATTTTCAAGAGTTGAAAATTTAAGACATGAATAATCATTATTAACTCATAAAATTGCTCCCGACCATAGATCATCACGAGATGGTGATTGATCCGAAAGGTTGGTGTACAATCGCTTCTCTTTAGTAGATGAGTCTTGAGTCTACGGTGTGGAGACACCGAGCGAAGTACAGGTACTCGTTAGAGAACGAGGGCACTGAGCGTGACCACCTCGAGTAGTCATTAGGGAGTCTACCTTCTCGTCAATGACTGACTCGATGCTGCAGTAGTGTGTCTGGTTCTTTGACCTGAGGTGCATCGCAGTTCACCTTGAGGGTGTTATAGTTTGACTACACCATTACTCGATCTCCTAGCCATATGGAACCCTGAGGTGTATGTTGGCTATAGCATGTTCATTGTAGGAACTGGATTGCATCAAGATGGAATCTATTACCTCGGTGGTAGAGGAGCAGCCTATGATGATCATGAGAATCAAGTCCAGAAGCCCATGGCCATGGCAGAGTGAAATAATAGAAAGAGTTTCTATTTAGATTTTCACATTGGACTCGAATCGAATGATTACATCATATGACAGAGACTAGGGTTTGACGAGTTCACCTTAACCCTAATCTGATCGGGGCTCAAGATAGAAGAACTTAATCACACAGGTAGCTGCACCAAGAGGTTCGCATTCAGCTCTGATGGGTTGCCACCATATACTTGCTAGGTGTCACTGGTGGATTTTGGAAGCAATTAGAATGATTTAGATGATCGATCATTCTAGCTGTTCGAATCAGAAGAGTTCTGATCCATCGAAAGGAGTTTCGATGATGTCGATGATAGAGATCATGACATATCCCATTACCATACAGAACTGAACCTAACTGGGTCACACAAACAAGGGTTTGAATCTGGTGATCATCAATTGAACTGATCTAGTTCAATTGATCTGAATGAGATTCAATTAGGTTCAAGAAAATCGTGCTAGCACTCGATTGAACCTAACGTTCTTCTTTTACTATCATAAATAGTTGTCCTGACTGAGCCAAAGGAGTTTGTGCTTGATTAGAGGCCTTCACTTGGTCTGACTGGAGTCTATCCAGATCAGAAAAGGGTTGTCTTATTTTGTAAGACAATACTTGCCATTTTTGGTCACCTATCATTTCTCATCTTTTGACTTTGGTCAAAAGTTGACCTTTGACTGGTCAAATGTTGACCATTGACACTTTGACTTCTGTCCATATGTCATGCATCTATTGGAGAGCTAGTGGGGGCTTGTCCCCCTGTCAGAAACTGGCAAGCAGGAGGGCGCATGCCACCTGCACCCAAGTTTGAGGCGCCTAGGAGTCCTTGTTGGATAGGGACTCCATCTCCTTTTTGGATTCTGATTAGACTCCTTCTAAGAATCAACTTTGACTGATCTTAGGCATCATCTAAGGATGAATCCAAGGGACTCTATTCCCACCAATTAGATTTAGGTCTGATTTCACAAAGGGTTGTGATTGGTTGGGATAAAGAGGAGTTGGATCACGCATAGTCTATAAATAAGACCCTGCACCCAACTCAAAAAGCAATGCAATTCCCTATGCCCCAAGGCTACCTCTCTCCTCCTCCTTCACACCAAGTCCATCTTCTCCCTCTCCTCTCCACACCCAAAGTAGTTTGGGATCTCAGTTGGTGCAATCTAGGCGAGAGAAAGGTGACAGAAAGCTAGAAGGCTGCGTTGCTACAAAGGACAACTGCTGATCTTCGAAAGCTGTTTTGAAGATCCTCTAAATCAGATTCAGATCTTTTTTTTGGAGACGTGATAGAGAAGAAGAGGATCTCTAGATCTAGTCTGAGTGGATATCGAAAGAGGTCAGTCACTTGCATGGCTAGATCCAAAACCTTCCGCTGCTTACAGGATCATCAATGGGTAATAGGATTACCCTACATTAAGGTAAATTAAATATGATTTAATTTATCTTTATTTTATTTTAATTATTAAAATAATAAAAATTAGATCTAAAATATCATAGATCTGATTTGGATCAAAGAGAAAAATTTTTGAAATATATCTCTTGATTCGATCAGATTTGAACGAACTTGGTCCAAAAAATCAGAATTTTCCTTCACTTAGTACTTCGATGAGCCGCTATCTCTCAGCCTCAAAGCCAAGAGAAGCTTACCCCAAATTAGGAAGGCTCGTATGAAATAAAGGAGGTCGTCTGGTCCGAAATTTATCGCCTAAAGGAGCTCAGAGGAACAACGCTCCCACAACCTTAGAATTCAAAAAATCTGAGAATGTACTGCTAGTAATTTTTCTTTAATAAAACTCCTTCATTTTAACATTATTATTTCTTGGTGAAAAAACTATGTGATGATAGGAGAGAAGAAATAAAAGGTGGTCATATTAGAAATAGGAAGAGAATCTCGTCCTAACATGAGCAACTTAAAGACCTCTGGTTATTTAAGACAGGAGGAGGAGAGAGGCTCTAACAACGGTCCTAATGTGCCCTTACAGCCCGTTAGGAACAAGAGAAAAACCTCATCCTAACATGAGCAAAGTCGAAGGCCTCGTTCATATTAGACGAAATGAGAGAAGAGGTCCTGACAACGGCCCTAATTGAAGAAAAATCTTGATTTTTTGGATCAGGTTCGTTCAGATCTGATTGGATCGAGAGGCATATTTCAAAAATTCTCCTCTTAGATCTAGATTAGATCTGACATTTTTTAGATTTGATTTATAAAATGATAATTAAGAAAATAAAACTAAATTAATTTTGAATTAATTTTTACCTTGATCTTGGATAATTTGATTATCCGTTGATGATCCTGCGGAAGCTCTAAGGTTCTGGATCTAGCCATGCAAGCACCTAGCCTCTACTGGTATCCACTCAGGCTAGATCTGGAGATCTTCTCCTTCTCTTTCTTTTCTCCAAAAATCAGATCTGGATCTGATTTGGAGAATCTTCAAAACTTCTTCTCAAGATCATCCATCGTCTCTATAGCAGTGTTGCCTTCTTCCTTTTTCGTCAGCCTTTTCTTGCCTGACTCGTACTAATCTGAAGGCCCAACTTTCTTGGGCGTGGAGAGGAGAGAGAGGGCCAGATGGTGGTATGGAGAAGGGAGAGGGGCAGCCTTGGGGCATAGCTTGGAAGAGGAGTTTTTAATAGTAGGTGCAGATAGGGTCTTTTTATAGACTCTGCTGTGCCATGCAGTGCTGCATCACCCCAGCCAATCACGTTGCTTCGTGCAATCAGATCTAAATCTGATTGATGGGATGATATCACTTGATCCAATTAGATGAAAGACCCATAGGTTCATTCTTAGATGGCACCTAAGACTGGTCAAAGTAGATACTCAAAGGCCACCTAAGTAGAGACTAAGAAGCAACCTAGAGTCCCATCCGAATGGGACTCCAGCGTCTCTATCCATAGGTGCACACCATCCTAGGCATGTGCCCCCTTCTTTCTAATTTTCAAAGAGGGGATAAGCCCCTATCTGCTCTCCAATAAGTGTATGATACATGGGCAGATGTCCAAGGGTCAAAGATCAACATTTGACCAAGTCAAAGTACAAGAATTATCAGGTGATGGAAAATGGCAGGTGTTGTCTCAAATTTATCTCATAAATTAAGACAACCATTTTCTAACTTGGACAAGCTTCAGTCAGATCAGGTAAAGGTACCTGAGTGAGCACAAACTCATTTGGCTCAGTCGAGATAACTTTTATGATAGAAAAAGGAGAATGTTAGGCTCAATTGTGTGCTAGCACGATTTTCTTGAACCTAATTGAATCTTATTCAAATCAATTGTACTGGGTTAGTCCAATTGATGATATCTCGATCCAAACCCTAGTTTGTGTGACCTAGTTAGGTTCAGTTCTATATGATAATGGAATATGTCATGATCTCCATCATCGACATCATCGAAACTTCTTTCGATGGATCAGAACTCTTCTGATTCAGACAACTTAGAATGATCGATCATCTAAATCATTCTAATTGCTCCCAAAATCCACTAATAACACCTAGTAGCATATAGTGGCAACCCATCAAAATTGAAAACAAACCTCTCGGTGCAGCTACTTGTGTGATTAGTTCTTCATCTTGAGCCCCGATCATATAGGTAAGGTGAACTCGTCAAACCTAATTCTATCTATGATTTAATCATTCGATTCAGTCTGATGAATAACTAATAGAAACTCTTTCTATATTTCACTCTTTGCCTGGCATGGATTATGGATGATTTCATTATCATCATAGGGCTACTCCTCTCCACCGAGGAGAAGACCATCTTGGTGCAATCCAATTTTACAATGAACAGCCATAGCCAATATACACTCAGGTTCTGAATGGCTAGGAGACGAGTATTTGTGTAGTCAAACTATAACACCCTCAAGGTTGAACTATCGATGCACTCAGATCAAAGAACCAACACACCACTGCAGCTTGAGTCAGTCATCGATTGAGAAGGTAGCTCCTTATGACTATCGAGTGGTCACCTCAATGCTCATCTCTAATGATACTTTATCTCCTCCAGTGTCTCTACACCGTAGACTCAAGACTCATTACTAAAGAAGCGATGTAACTACTTCGGATCAATCACCATCCTTATGATGATCCACGTTAGGCTTTTATGAGTTGATATGATTCTTGTCTAATTTTCAACTCTGAAAATAGAATTATTATACATTAACTCAAGATGTTCACAGACATAAATACCATGTGATAGAAAATAACCATTTATTATTATAGTCAAAATTAAATTTTGTCCTTGAAGTGTATTACAAGTGTCAGCCAATCTGGCTTTAGGGCACACATATCTAAAAAACTCTACTTGACCTAAAGCCAATTGCTACAAATCTATGTCCATCTTCTCAAGGTGAGCTTCGATCTTCTGCTGCCAACGGCTTAAAGTATTGCCGTATTGTCTGTGAGTCGATTCTCTTGACTTCAACGTAACTCTTCTGAGAATCGCGGATAGGTGGACGCCGCTCGATGCTTGGTTTTTGTGAATCTTGGCTCCTTAGCAAGGGCTATGGCACCATTGTTATCGTAGTATAGAGGAATGGCATTTGATGGCATTACTCCAATCTCTACGGTAAATTTTTTGTACTAGAATGCCTCCTTTGTAGCTTCTGACGCAACAATATATTTTGCTTCCATGGTGGAATTTGCTATCACTGTCTATTTGGAACTTTTCCAACTGACAACTCCACCATTGCACACAAACAGACTTTCAGATGTCGACTTTCGATCATCTACATCGGACATAAAGTCTGAGTCTGTATACCCCTGGACTTGGAGTTCTCCATTACCAAAGACCAACAACATATCCTTAGTTCTTCTCAAGTACTTAAGGATATATTTCACAGAAGTTCAGTGTTTTTCACCTGGATTCGACTGATATCTGCTCGACACTCACAGCATGTGCTATATCAGGTCATGTACATAATATGGCATACATGAGGCTCCCTTTTGCTAAAGCATAAGGGATCTTGCTCATGCATTCTATTTCCTCAGGTGTGCTAGGGCACTTTTTCTTGGAAAGATGAATGCCATGCTTGAAGGGTACTAAACCCCTCTTAAAGTTTTCTATACTAAATCTCTTTAGTACTTCCTCTATATACATCTTCTGTGAAAGTCCTAGCATCCTATTTGGTCTATCTCTATAGATCTTAATTTCTAGAATAAAGGATGCTTCTCCTAGATCTTTCATGAAGAATTCTTTAGATAACCACATTTTAACTGTGGTCAACATGGGAACATCATTTCCTATAAGGAGGATGTCATCCACGTACAATACTTGAAAGACAACAGTGCTCCCACTAATCTTTTTAAAGACACAAGGCTCCTTCTTATTTTTGATGAAATCAAACATTTTGATCACATCATTAAAATGAGTATTCCAGCTCCGAGATGCTTGCTTAAGTATTGATCACATCATCTACCAAGGTCCAGACTTGGTTTGAGTGCGAGTCAATTTCTGACTTCATTGTCTCTAACCATTTTTCGGAGTCGATATCTGATATCGCCTCATTATAGGTTTTGGGATCATCACCATGAACCCCATTACCTATGAGGAACATTTCCTCTACATCCTCTGAAATAGTACCTAAATACCTTTCAGAGGGACGAAAAATTCTTTCTGATCTACGAGATGGAGGAGGTAGTGTATGGATTGGCTTAACCTAATTTGGTTCCGTTTGATCCTTAGCTTGTTGCTCTTATGAGACTTTCTCATTGAGCTTGATCTACTTTCCAATGCCGCTATCTTGAATATACTATTTTTCAAGAAAGATGGCATGTCGACTCACAATCACATTATAATCTTCTGAAATGTAGAAATAATATCCTAATGACTCTTTAGAATATCCTATGAATCAAGCTCTAAAGGACCTAAAGTCTAACTTGTCTGCTTGTTGTCTTTTGATATGAGCTGGACAATCCCAAATTCTGAGATGACTCAGACTCGGTTTCTTATCATGTCATATCTCATATGGTGTGGTAGGAACGATTTTAGAAGAAACCCTATTCAGTAAGTATATTGCAGTTAACAAACAATATCCCCAAAGAAAATTAGAAGGGTCTGTGAAGCTCATCATGGATCGGACCATATCTAATAGGGTCCTGTTTCTCTGTTCTGAAACCCCATTGAGTTGAGGTGTTCCTGGTGGAGTCCGTTGAGTGACTATGCCATTTTCTTTTAGATAGTCCAGGAATTCCTGACTAAGGTATTCACCTCCTCGATCTGATCGAAAAACCTTAATGAGTTTTCCAATTTTCTTTTCTGCTTCATGTCTGAATTTTTTGAGCTTTTCAAACACTTTAGACTTGTGTCTCATAAGATACACATACCCATACCTTGATGAATCATCGGTAAAGGTTATGAAGTAGACTAGGTTGCCTCTAGTCAGCACATTAAATGGGCCACACACATCTGTATGTGCTAGGGCAAGAAGATCCGTGGCCCTTTCCCCATGTCTTATAAAAGGAAGTTTAGTCATTTTGCCATGAAGATAGGATTCACAAATTAGATATGACTCAGAAGTCAATGGACTCAATAGCCCAGTTTTCTTTAATTTGTTAATCCTATCTTCTGCTATATGACCTAATCTTAGGTGACATAGATACCTATCATTAGGACTATCCCTAGGATGTTTTGATTTTATGGCATTCACATTTTGCTCGAAGTTAAGAACAGATACCTCAACATGTAACTGATAAAGACCATTAATAAGGAAACCATTTGCAATTTTATTTCTTTCATAAAGAATGTTACAATGGTCCTTAAGAAAACTAATTACATAGCCTTCTAATGCAAGGCAAAAAACAGAAATCAAATTTCTACTTGTTGTAGGTACATAATAACAGTCTTTTAATACTAAGTCTAAACTAGATGGTAGTCGAAGAGGGTATGTTTCCACGGCCATGGCAGCAACCTTTGCTCTATTTTCGACTCGTAGGATCATCTCACCATCTCTCAGCCTCCTGCTATCCTTAAGGTCTTGCATAGAAGTGCACAAGTGAGCACTAGAACCAGAGTCAAGCACCCAACTGGATGCAGAAGAAATCGTAAGGTTTGATCAATAACGAGCATACCTCCAGAAGACCTGCCTCTTTCTTCTTTAGGGTGGTAGGTAGTAGGACAGTTCCGCTTCCAGTGGTTGTCATTATTGCAATGAAATACTTCTTTATGGGCCTTCTTCTCGGCTCTATCTTTTTCTTCTTTTCTCCTTCCATCTTTGCTTTTTGTAGACTTCTTCTTCTTTTCAAAAGTTTTCTCTTGAAGAAGTCCATTCCATAGCAAGACTGAGCTTTAACCTTTTATGATCTCTAACCAGCATGTAAGTTCGGCCAAGGATTTTTGAGTTTATGCATATGGTTTTCATAACTGCCCAAATGCATCAGTCAAGGATTGAGAATTATGTCATTCTTACAGATCCAAGTCCAACCTCACTCAAGCTTCTCAAGCTCTTCCAAGTCTTGATCACAATCAAAATTGATTTGATATGCCATCATATCGATTGAACAGTTGTTTAGTGGACTTGATACTTGGCTGCACGACTCTGTTCACCAAACATCTCCTATAGGTGCCAAATTGACGAGCAGTCCTTATCTTCACACTGAAGCTCATCAGACGAGCAACAGTATTTGCCTTATTATCTTCGTCAGTCACTTATCTATCTCTCTATTCAGCGATGGATGAGCTGTAAGATGGAAGGTCCTTGATCCAATACATGAGTTAACTTCTCGAAATCCAAAATAATTTTGAAGTTTCGGAGCCAATCCTTGTAATTTGGTTCGGTCAGTCTATGGGTGTCCAGATTCGTGCTAGTGGGTTGGATCAAACATTTTTCTATAGAAAGTCAAATTTCTAGTTAGATATTATAATTAAGACTTAACCAATTATTTAAAAATTTTATTTTAAATAAATTGCTCCCACTATTCTCGGATCCCAACTCTCTCTGTTAGAGATGTAAAAATTCCATATTACTGATTTCTAGTGGTGGTGCGGTCCACCGACTTACTCATCACCTCACCTAACAGTTATTGGTGATGGGTTAGCCAATGGGTGAAAACTCTTGTTCAATGATTCTCAATCATGTGACAAACTAGTCTCTAATTCATGAATCTACGTATCTGAAATATTGATCCACTTCTTAGTTAAGTCAAGACCCACCATTTGATAGATTGGATCTAATTAAGTCTCTCACTGTATCTGAAAATATTGAGCCCATCCATCCTCCAGGCTTAGCATCTAATGCCTAATAGACATGGTTGCATCTTTTCATTGTAACTGAACCACTTAACCAACCAGAACAATCAACCCGGAAGGATCCGCACATCTACAATGGTGGAAGACCTTAGACTTAATCTTTTCTTAGGGAGATTTGATTTAGGTCTCATTAAACTAGACTTGACATAGTCATAACTATTATGACTAACCTAGTGGCATGGGTTAGCTCGGATTATTGACCACCTCAGATCAGAACTGAGTTAACAAACATGGCCAGGTAAGTGAGACCGGTGGAAGGGATATGCCATTAACTCGACAAGAACGCATTCGAGTCGAGTAGCTCCCAATTAAAAATCAGTCGATCGTATCTGCCAAACTTACCTTAGACACCAAATTGTTGAGCCAGAATCCAATCGGGTTAGCCTACAATTCAGACTCTAACCACTGAGCCTAATTAGGTCTTAGCTTGATCGATCACTCACGTGACTTGATCTTGATCCAGACTTAATCCTATTAGGCTGGTCAATTTAAGCATTGTTGATCCCATCTTAACCAACTCTTGATTCGGTTTGATCAATCGCTTAGACCTAATTGAGCTACCCAAGCTCGAACCCAATTTTATGAATATGTCTTAGATCTAAAATTCTTAATTTTAGACCTAATTGATATTTCATAAACTTAATTCTTAATTAAGTTAGGGTTCTTAAACAAAACATGTAAATAAGATCTTAGGGTTTTGCAGAAAGTAAGTTTTTCAATTTCTGATTAAGGATGAACGTGCAGCACCCCTACACATCATAAGAACACCCATCGAATGGAAAAGAGAGTCTTTAAAATCTTTTATGACTGGACGCAAGGGACGCTTAATCAGAAAAACAACTAATTTCAAAACTAATTAATCTAGCATATATCTCATATAAAAAATTATCTAATTAAAATATTTTATTATCACATATTCATGCATGCATATTTTTCAGTCTAAATTATCTATCATCTAAAAATTAAATTTAAATTTGATCTTATCAAATAAAATTTAATCTAGACTTATAGAACTATTCTACAACTTGTCTAAACATGCAACTATCATATCTCATAAGAATAAATTATTTATTTAATTTTCTATTTTAGATAATATAATATTTATAATATCAAAAATAAAAAATAGATAATTTATATTTCAAATAAATGATTACAGACTACCATAAATAATTCTATCCATCAGTTATGTATCTCTACATCTTAGATCTATATTAAATTTTAATTTTTTAATTTTTTGATAATATAATCATCTCATGTGATATCTAAAATCACTAATTAATTTATTAGATTAAAAAATTTATAGTCCTGTCTGATACCAGTTGAAGGAAAATGTTTTTCCGGCAGATTCGTTTTTGATTGGATAAGAGACATATTTCAAAATCTTCTCTCAGATCAATTAGATCTGAAATATTTTTAATTTAATTTTATAATTATAATAAGAAAATTAAATTAAAATTAATAAATTAATTTTTCCTTGATCTGGTAATCGATTACCGTGATGATCTGAAGCCTAGGTTCGGATCTACCAGCAGCATGGCCTTACGTATCCACTCAGGATGATTTAGATCTTCTCCTTCTCTTTTTTTCTCTAAAAATCAGATATGGATCTAATTTGGGACTCAAAACTATTCTGAAATACCTGTCGTCCTACAGTGTTGCCTTCTTCCTTTTTCTCACCTTTCTTGCTGACTCGCCTAATTGAAGGCCCAAACCTTAGAATGGAGATAGAGAGAGGAGATTGGCATGGAGAGGAGAGGGACAGCCCCGGGTGGCTAGAGGAGTTTTAAAAGTGACGTAGATAGGTCTTTTTAAGACTCTGCTGCGCCATACAGTGCTGCATCACCCCGCCAATCACGTTGCTTCGTGCAATCAGATCTAAATTTGATTGGTGGGATGACATCACCTATCCCAATCAGATGGGAGACCTATAGTTCAATTCTTAGATGGCACCTAAGTGGTCAAATAGATACCCAAGGCCACCGAAGTAAGACCAAGAAGCAACTTGGAGTCCCTCCAATGGGACTCAGCATCCCTATCATGGCGCACGCTAGGATGGCGTGTGCCCCCTCTTTCTAATTTTCAGAGAGGAACAAGCCCCTATCTACTCTCCAATAAGTGCATGACACCATGGGCAGATGTCCAAGGTCCAAGGTCAACGTTTGACCAAATCAAAGTACAAGAATAGGAGTGACGGAAAATGGCAGTGTTGTCCAAATTTATCTCATAAATTAAGACAACCCTTTTTGACTTGGACAAGCTCTAGTCAAACTAGGTAAAGGTACCTATGAGCACAAACTCATTTGGCTGAGTCGAGACACTTTTATGATAGAAAAAAGAACGTTAGGCGCTCATGGCTAGCACGATTCTTGAACCAATGATCTTATTCAATCAATGAACTGAATTAGTCCATTGATGATATCCAGATCCAACCTTTGTGTGTCTAGTTAGGTTCAATCTGTTGGTAATGGATATGTCAGATCTCCATCATCACATCTCGAAATTCTTTGTGGATCAGAACTCTTCTAATCAGACAACTTAGAATGATCGATCATCTAAAACATTCTAATGTCCCAAAATCCACCAGTACACCTAGCAGCATATGATGGCAACCCATCAAACTAAAAACAAACCTCCGGTGTAGCTACTTGTGTGATTAAGTCTTCTTCTTGAGCCCGATCAGATTAGGGTAAGGTGAACTCTTCAAACCCTAATTTCTATCATATGATTTAATCATTCGATTCAGTTCGATGTAAAAACCTTAATAAAACTCTTTGATTATTCACTCTCTACCATGCACATAGACGTCTCATGACACAGGGCGTCCTCATCCACAGGTAGATAGATTCCATCTTGGTGCAATCCAATTCCTACAATGAACATGCTAACCAATAACACCTCAGGATCCGAATGGCTAGAGACGAGTCATGGTGTAGTCAAACTATAACACTCTCAAGGTGAATTACCAAGCACCCAGTTAAAGAATCAGAGACACCACTACAGCATCGAGTCAGCATCGACGAGAAAGTAGCTAACTATCGAGGTGTCACTGTGCCCTCCAACGAGTACTTGTACTCTGCTCCATGTCTTAGACGTAAACTCAAGACTCACTACTATAAAGAACGATGTACACTTACCTTTCAAGCATCACCATCCAAACCTACGTCAGGAGAATAAAAAATTCTTGTCTAAACAATCGAAAAATAAACCAAACAAGGATGTACCAGACACTAAATATACTTATGTAAAAAACCCATTATAGTTAAAATTAGAACTAGAAGTGTAACAAACCAATCGGGCTTCTAGGGCACAACATATCTAACACTAATGGCCTATAGCTTAGAAATAGGAGGAGAACCTCATCCTAAAGAGCAAAGTCGAAGCTCATCATATTAGATGAGATGAGAGAGAGGTCCTGACGATAGCCCTAATGTGCCCCTACAGTCGTTAGAAATAGGAGAGAATCTATCCTAACATGAGCAAAGTCGAAGCCTCGTTCATATTAGACGAGATGAGGGAAGAGGCCCTAACAATAACCCTAATGTGCTCTTATAGTCTGTTAGGAATAGGAGGATAACCTCCAACACATGAGTAAAGTCGAAGGTCTCAATTCATTTAGACAAGGTGAGAGAAAAGGCCCTGACAATGGCCTAATGTCATCCTACAGCCCTAGGAACAGGAGGAGAACCTCATCCTAATGTGTGCAAAATTGAAGGCCTCGTTCATTTTAGACGAGGTGAGGGGATAGATCCTGACAATAGCCCTAATTTGCCCCTACAGCCCGTTAGGAACAGAAGAGAACCTCATCCTAACGTGAGCAAAAGTCAAAGGCCTCGTTCATTTTAGACGAGATAAGGGGAGATCCTGACAACGATCCTAATATTCTCCTACAATCCATTAGAATAGGAGGAGAACCCTCCTAATATGAGCAAAGTCGAAGGCCTCATTCATTTTAGACGAGTTGAGAGAAGAGGCCCTGATAATGGCCCTAATGCACCCCTACAGCCCGTTAGGAATAGGAGAAGAACCTCATCCTAACATGAGCAAACTCGAAAGTCTCATTCATTTTAGATGAGGTGAGGGGAGAGGCCCTGACAATGGTCCTAATTTATCCCTACAGCCCATTAGGAATAGGAGGAGAACTTCATCATAACATGAGCAAAGTCAAAGACCTCATCGATATAAGACAAGATGGAGGGAGAGGCCCTACCGACGATCCTAACGCACCCCCATAAGCCATGTTAAGAACAAAAGAAAAGCCTCATCCTAACATAAGCAAAAGTTGGAACCTCATAGACCAAAGACGTGGAGAAGGAAGAAGCTCGATGGAGAATCCCTACATGTATTTTTCCACGACAACCTGACTACGTCAAATGTGAAAAGGAAAGGTCGACTACCGTATTAGACGGTCCCACCTCCATGTCGTCTTCCTCCTCCTCCCAAAAGTTGAGGTCGACCTTGGGGAACCTTCGGGCTACCCTGCCTTCACACGCTTCCTATTCGAACTCGACGTTCAGGTTTCGCATCTCGAAAGATGTCTTGAACCCTTCCATGGCCCGGGTCATTGCCTCTGAGATCGACTTTGCTATTTAGGTCTCCAGTTCGGCGACTCTATTTTTGGATTCCTTCCTCCTCTCCTCCTCCAGGACTAGTGCGATCTTTAGCCCGATTGAGGCGAACTCCTCTTTGTGGAGCGCTTCTTGAAGACTTTCGATGTCCACCGCCTTCTCCTCAATAATATGCTCAACCTCGTCGACCCTCTCTTGAAGATAGTGGATCTCAGCTCGAAGGTCCTCCTAAGCCTTCTGTGCCTCCACCTCCTGACAATGCGCCCTCTTGATGTGAGCAAGCATCTGGTGATCCGATTGTAATAAATGATTGGTGTAATACCGAAACGTCTCACTTGATAAGTGCGGAACCCAGGATCGGACTTCAGTCGTCACCTTTTTTACTCTCTTCCTTCAAACTTTGAACTCGGGACTGGAATTCTCTCATGAGCTTCAACTTCAATAAGAGATAAGATCTCCTTCAACCTCGACTGGAGATAAGATCTCTTCCGAGCTTCAACTTTAATAGAAGATAGGATCTCCTTCAACCTCGACTGGAGATAAGATCTCTCCTGAGCTCAACCTCGATTGGAGATAAGATCTCCCCCGAGCTTCAACTTCAATAGGAGATAAGATCTCCTTCAACCTCGACTGAAGATAAGATCTCCCCCGAGCTTCAACTTCAATAGAAGATAGGATCTCCTTCAACCTTGGCTGAGATAAGATCTCTCTCGAGCTTCAACTTAATTAGGAGATAAGATCTCCTTCAACCTCGATCGGAGATAAGATCTGTTCCGAGCTTCAACTTCAATAGAAGATAGGATCTACCTCAACCTTAGCTGAAGATAAGATCTCCTCCAAGCTTCAACTTCAATAGAAGATAAGATCTCCTTCAACCTTGATTAAAGATAAGATCTCCTTTGAGCTTCAACCTCAATAGGAGATAAGATCTCCTTCAACCTCGGCTGAAGATAAGATCTCCTCCAAGCTTCAACTTCAATAGGAAATAAGATCTCCTTCAGTCTCGACTAGAGATAAGATCTCCCCCGAGCTTCAACTTCAAAAGAAGATAAGATCTCTCTCAATCTCAAAAGGAGATAAGATCTCTTTCGAGCTTTAACTTCAATCAAAGATAAGATCTCTCCTAAGCTTTGACTTCAATAGAAGGTAAGATCTCCCCCAAGCTTTAACCTCAATGGGTGCAGAGCCCAGAAAAAAACTTTGGCAGTCATCTTTTTTGTACTCCCTTCCTTCGAATTTTGAACTCGAGAGTAGGGGGATTACTGCTAGAGATAAATCTTGCTCCCATCGAAGTCCAGTCTGATGCTTAGTCTAATGTAACTGGTAATCACGGAAGAGCTTCCATTAGGAATTCCTCCTCCAACAGTCGAACTCCAACCGAACTCCTTCAGTAGCCGAACCCCTCCCGAACTCTTTCAGCAGCCGAACTCCTCCAATGATCGAACTCCTCTCAGACTCTTCTAGTGGTTGAACTCCTTCTAAACTTCTCCTTTAGCCAAACTCCTCCCAGACTTCTCCTTCGATCGGACTTCTCCATCAATTGGACTCCTTCCAGACTTCTCCTTCAATCGAGCTCCTCCCAAATTTATTCTTTGACCAGACTTCTCAATCAGTCGGACTCCTTCCAGACTTTTCCTTCAGCCAGACTTCTTAATCAATCGGGCCCCTTCCAGACATCTCCTTCGATCGAACTTCTCCATCCATTGGGCTCCTTCCAGACTTCTCCTTCGATCAAACTTCTCTATCAGTCGGACTCCATCAGGACTTCTCCATCAGTCGAACTTCATCAGGATTCCTCCAGCGGATTACTTCTAGATTTTAACTAGCATTCCTCTCGAATAACACCCTCTGGCCATATTGAAAGAAAAACCTAGTTTCTTGGATTAGGTTTGTTTAGATCTGATTGGATCAAGAGAAATATTTCAAAATTTTTTTCTTTTAAATCCAGACTAGATCTAAGATATTTTAGATCTAATTTTATAGATCTAATAAAATAAAAATAAATTAAAATAAATTTAATTTTGTATCTTGTTGTTGGGTAATCAGATTATCCTATGATGATCCTACTGATTGCCTGAGGTTCTAGATCTAACCATGCAAGTGCCTGGCCTCTATCAGTATTCACTTAGGCTAGATCTAGAGATCTTGTCCTTCTTTATTACTACTCCAAATATCAGATCTAGATCTGATTTGGAGGATCTTCAAAAATCCTTTTGAAGATCGGGTATCGTTTCTTACAGCAGTGCTGCCTTCTTTCTTTCTCATCACTTTTTTCTTGTCTGGATCACACCAAACTGGAGCCCAAATCTCCTTGGGCATAGAGAGCAGAGAGGGGACCTAAAGATGGTGTGGAGGAGGGAGAGGGATAGCCTTGTGGCATGGGCAATGGTCTAGGCTCTCTGAAACTAGACACAGATAAGGTTTATATAGATCTCGATCAATCACGTTGCTTCATGCAATCAGATCTAAATCTGATTGGTAGGATGACATCATTTGATCCAATCAGATAAAAGCCCCTCTAAATCATCCTTAGATGGTGCCTAAGACTGGTCAAAGTCTAATCTTTGGCGCCACCTAGGTAGAAACCCTGAAGTAACTGGAGTCCCATCTGTCTGGGACTCTAGGCACCTCTATCCATGGGTGCATGCCTCCCTAGGCATGCACCCCTGGTCCACCTAGTTTTAGCAGGTTGATTGGTCCAAAATCAATCTCCTATGGGTGCATGACACATGGGCATATGTCTAAGTATCAAAGGTCAACATTTGACCAAAGTCAAAAGACAAGAATTAGCAGGTGACGGAAAATGGCAGGTGTTGTCTCAAATTTATCTCATAAATTAAGACAACCTTTTTTTTGACTTGGACAAGCTTCAATCAGAACAAGTAAAGATATCTGAGTGAGTACAAATACATTTGGCGCATTCAAGACAACTTAAAATGATAATTGAAGGAAGACATTAGGCTCAATTGTGTGCTTGCACGATTTTCTTGAACCTAATTGAATCTTATTCAAATCAATTGAACTAGATTAGTCCAATTGATGATATCTAGATCCAAACCCTTATTTGTATAATCCAATTAGGTTCAGTTTTGTATGGTAATAAGATATGTCGTGATCTCTATCATCGACATCATCAAAATATCTTTCGATGGATCAGAACTTTTCTGATTCAGATAACTAGAATGATCGATTATCCAAATCATTCTAATTGCTCCCAAAATCCACCAGTGACACCTAGCAGTATATGGTGGTAATCCTTCAGAATTAAAAATGAACCTCTCGGTGGAACTACCTGTGTGATTAAGTTCTTCTATCTTGAGCCCCGATCAGATTAGGATTAAGGTAAACTCGTCAAACCCTAATTTCTGTCATATGATTTAATCATTTAATTCAAGTCTGATGTGAAAACCTTAATAGAAACTCTTTCTATTATTTCACTCTGCCATGACCATAGGCTTATGGACTTGATTCTCCTGATCATCATAGGATTGCTCCTCATCTATCGAGGTAGATAGACTTCCTCTTGGTGCAATCTAATTCCTACAATGAACATGCTATAGCCAACATACACCTCAGGATTTCGAATGGCTAGGAGATTGAGTCATGGTGTAGTCAAACTATAACACCCTCAAGGTAAACTATCGATGCACCTTAGATCAAAGAACCAGACACACCACTGCAGCTTCGAGCCAGTCATCGACGAGAAGGTAGACTTCCTTATGACTGCTCGAGGTGGTCATGCTTAGTGCCCTCATTCTCTAACGAGTATCTGTACTCTCGCTTCGGTGTCTCTACACCGTAGACTCAAGACTCATCTACTATAAAGAAGCGATGTACACCAATCTTTCGGATCAATCACTATCCTCATGATGATCCTACGGTCTGGAGCATTTTATGAGTTAATAATAAAAATTCATGTCTTGAATTTTCAACTCTTGAAAATAAGAATTATCATTACAATTAACTTAAGGGATGTATCACAGACACTAAATACTTATTATGATGAAAATAATCCATTTTATTATTTATAGTCAAAATTTCAATTTTGCCCTTAGAAGTGTATAATAAGTGTCAACCAATTCTAACTTCTAGGGCACACATATCTAACAAACTCCCACTTGATTAAAGCCAATTGGCTATAAATCTAGGTCCCATCTTCTTAAGGTGGGCTTCGATCTTCTGTTGGCCCAACAACTTTGTAAGTGGATCTGCCGTATTGTCTATGGAGTCTACTCTCTTGATCTCGACGTAATCCTTTTTGAGGTAATCATGGATGATGTAGTATCGCCGCTCGATGTGCTTGGATTTTTGGTGAGACCTTGGCTCTTTAGCAAGGGCTATGGCGCCATTGTTGTCGCAGTATAGAGATATGGAATCTGATGGCATTGCTCCAATCTCTACGGCAAACTTTTTGTACCAGAATGCCTTCTTCATAGCTTCTGATGTAGCAATGTATTCTGCTTCTATAGTAGAATCTACTATCACTGTTTGCTTGAAACTCTTTCAACTGATATCTCCACCATTATGCACAAATAGACTTCCAAATGTCGACTTTTGATCATCTACATCGGACATAAAATCCGAGTCTATATACCCATGGACTTGGAGTTCTCCATTACCAAAAACTAAAGATATATCCTTAGTTCTTCTCAAGTACTTAAGGATACTTTTACAGAAGTCCAGTGTTCTTCATCTGGATTCGACTGATATCTGCTCGTGACACTTACAGCATGGGCTATATCAGGTCGTGTACATAACATGGCATGCATGAGGCTCCCTATTGCTGAAGCATAAGGGATCTTGCTCATGCATTCTATTTCCTCAGGTGTGCTAGGGCACATCTTCTTGGAAAGATGAATGCAATGTCTAAAAGGTACCAAACCCCTCTTAGGTTTTTCATGCTAAACCTCTTTAGCACTTCCTCTATTATATCTTCTGTGAAAGTCCTAGCATCCTATTCGATCTATCTCTATAGACTTTAATTCCTAGAATATAGGATGCTTCTCCTAGATCTTTCATGGAGAATTCTTTGGATAACCATATTTTAACTATGGTCAACATGGAAATATCATTCCTAATAAGGAGGATGTCATCCACGTACAATACGAGGAAGACAACAGCGCTCCCACTGACCTTTTTGAAGAACACATGGTTCCTCCTTCATTTTTGATGAAATCCAAATAATTTGATCACATCATTAAAATGAGTGTTCCAGCTCCGAGATGCTTGCTTAAGTCCATATATGGACCTTTGCAGCTTGCATACTTTGTGATCAGTATCACTGGATGTGAAACCTAGCGGCTGTTCCATATAGATATCTTCCTCAAGATATCCATTTAAGAATGCCATTTTCACGTCCATTTGCCATATTTCATAATCGAAATAGGCTGCAATAGCAAGCAATGTGCGGATGGATTTTAGCATAGCTACTGGCAAAAAGGTATCCTGATAGTCAATGCCTTCGCGTTGACTATAACCTTTTGCCACTAATCTAGCTTTGAATGTCTCTACATTTCCATCTGCACCAATCTTTCTCTTGATAGATCCATTTACACCCAATAGGTACTATACCTTCTGGTGGATCTACCAAGGTCCAGACTTGGTTTGAGTGCATCGAGTCAATTTCTGACTTCATTGCCTCTAACCATTTCTCGGAGTCGATATCTGATATCGCCTCGTTATAGGTTTTGGGATCATCACCATGAACCCCATTACCTACGAGGAAATATTTTCTCTCTATTTCCTCTAAAAATAGTACCTAAGTATCTCTCAAGAGGATGAAAAATTCTTTCCGATCTACGAGGTGGAGGAGGTAGTGATTGTATTGGCTCAACCTGATTTGGTTCCATTTGATCCTTAGCTCATTGCTCTTATGAGACTTTCTCCTCGAGCTTGATCTGCTTTCCAATGCCGCTATCTTGAATAAACTATTTTTCAAGAAAGATGACATATTGATTTACAATCACATTGTGATCTTCTGAAATATAGAAATAATATCCTAATGACTCTTTAGGATATCCTATAAATCGAGCTCTAAAGGACCTAAAGTCTAACTTATCCACTTGTTGTCTTTTGACATGAGCCAGACAACTCCAAATGCTATGATAACTCAGACTTAATTTCTTACCATGCCATATCTCATACAATGTGGTAGGAATGATTTTAGAGGGAAACCTATTCAGTAAGTATATTACAATTAACAAACAATGTCTCCAAAGAAAATCAGGAAGGTCTATAAAGCTCATCATGGATCGGATCATATCTAATAGAGTTTGGTTCCTCCATTCTGAAATCCTGTAGAGTTGAGGTATTTTAGGTGGAGTCCATTGTGAGACTATGCCATTTTCTTTGAGATAGTCTAGGAATTCCTGACTAAGGTATTTACCTCCTCGATCTGATTGAAGAACCTTGATGGGTTTTACTGTTTGCTTTTCTACTTCATGTCTGAATTCTTTGAACTTTTCAAAAGCTTCAGACTTGTGTCTCATAAGATATACATACTCATACCTAGATAAATCATCGGTAAAGGTTATGAAGTAGACAAAGTTTGCTCTAGCCGGCACATCAAATGGGCCGCACACATTAGTATGTACTAGGGTAAGAAGATCCGTAGTCCTTTCCCCATGTTCTACAAAAGGGAGCTTAGTCATTTTGCCATGAAGACAAGATTCACAAATTGGATATGACTCAGAAGTCAACGGACTCAATAGCCCGATTTCTCCAATTTGTTAACTCTATCTTCTGCTATATGACCTAGTCTTAGATGCCATAGATACCTATCATTTGAACTATCCCTAGGTCGTTTCATGACATTCACATTTTGCTCGATATTAAAAATAGATACATCAATATGTAACTAGTAAAGACCATTAATAAGGAAGTCACTTGCAATTTTATTTCTTTCATTCAGAATGTTACAATGGTCCTTAAGAAAACTAATTACATAGCCTTCTAGTACTAGGCATGAAATAGAAATCAAATTCCTGCTTACTGTAGGCACATAATAACAATCTTTTAATACTAAGTCTAAACCAGATGGTAGTCGAAGAGGATATATTTCTACGGCCATAGAAGCAACTCTTGCTCTATTTTTGATGCATAGGATCATCTCACCATCTCCCAGTCTCCTGCTATCCTCAAGACTCTGCATGGAAGTGCATAAATGAGCACTAGAACCAGAGTCAAGCACCCAACTAGATGCAGAAGAAAACGTAAGGTTAGACTCAATAACGAGCATACCTCTAAAAGGACCTGCCTCCTTCTTATTCTTTAGGATGGCCAGATAAGTAGGGCAGTTTGCTTCTAGTGGCCATCAATGTTGCAATGGAAATACTTTCCTTTGTCAGCGGCCTTCTTCTTCAGCTCTGTCTTCTTCTTCTTTCCTCCTTCCACCTTCTACTTTTTTTATAGACTTCTTCTTCTTTCCAAAAGACTTTCTCTTGGAAGAAGTCCATTTCATAGCAAGCACTGAGCCTTTAGAATCTTTTATAGAAAGCTTAGTAGTAACCAGCATATTCATAAGCTCAGTCAGAAAATTTTGAAGTTTATGCATATGGTAGTTCATGATGAACTGCCCATATGCATCAGTCAAAGATTGTAGAATTATATTATTCTACCGATCCAGGTCCAACTTCACTCTGAGCTTCTCAAGCTCTTCCAAATCCTTGATCATCATCAGACAATGATCTTGGACTGACTGTCCATCATGCATTTTAGCCTTGAATAGTTGTTTAGTAACTTGATACTTGGCTATGCGACTCTGTTCACCAAACATTTCTTGTAGGTGAGCCAACATTTGGCAAATAGTCCTGATATCTTCATGTTGGCATTGAAGCTCATCAGACATTGAGTCCAATATGTAGTATCTGGCCTTGTTATCTTCGTCCATCCATTTATCAAGAGATACTCTTTATTCAGTGGATGGATGAGCTGGTAAGGTGGGAGGGTTCTGGTCCAATACATAAGTTAACTTCTCGAAACCTAAAATGATTTTGAAGTTCCAAAGCCAATTTTTGTAATTGGGTTCGGTCAGTCTATGGGTGTCCAGGATACGTGCTAGTGGATTGGATGCAGATATTTTCTTATAGAGAGTCAAAGTTTCGTGTTAGATATTGTAATTAAGACTTGACCAATTTATTTAGAAGTTTTATTTTTAAATAAATTAGCTTCCACTATTTTCTCAGATTCTTACACTTCCTCTGTAGAGATGCAAAAATCTCCATGATTAATGATTTATAGTAGGTGGTGCGATCCCACCAACTGACTCATTACCTTACCTAACAGTTATTGATGATGGGTTAGCCAATGAGTGAATAACTCTTGTTCAATAATTCTCTAATCATGGTTTACCCAAACTTGATCTCTAATTCATGAATCTCACCATGGCTGAAATATTGATCTACTTCTTAGTTAAGTCAGACCTATTATTTGCACAGATTGGATTTCTAATTGAGTCTCTCACCGTATCCAAAAATTGAGCCTAATCCATCCTCCAGCCCATAGCATCCAATGCCTAATAGACATGGTTGCATCTTTTTGGTGCAACTGAACCACTGTAACCAGCCAAGAACAATCAATCCCGGGAAGGACCCGCACATCTACAATGGTGGAAGACCTTTGACTTAATCTTTTTTTAGGAAGATTTGATTTAGGTCTTATTAAATTAAACTTGACATAGTCATAACCATTATGACTAACCTAGTGACATGGGTTAGCTTGGATTATTAGCCACCTCAGATCAGGATTGAGCCAACAAATATGGCCAGGTAAGTGAGACCGATAGAAGGAATATGCCATTAACTCGACAAGAATGCATTCAAGTCGAGTAGCTCCCAATTAAAAATCAGTCGGTCGTATCTGCCAAACTTATCTTAGTCACCAAATTGTTGAGCTAGAACCAATCAGATTAGCCTACAATCTAGACTCTAACCACCAAGTCTAATTAGGTCTTAGCTTGATCAATCACTTAGGTGACTCGATCTTAACCTAGACTTATTCCTATTAGGCTGGTCAATTTAAGCACTCTTGATCCCATCTCACTAACTCTTGATTCGGTTTGAGCAACCGCTTAAACCTAATTGAGCTACTCAAGCCCGAACCTAATTTTATGAATATATCTTACATCTTAAATTATCAATTTTAGACCTAAAATATTTTATAATCTTAATTCTTAATTTAGTTTAGGGTTTACAAACAAAACATGTAAATAAAATCTTAGGATTTCAGGATCTAAGATTTTGTAAAAAATAATTTCTTGATTTTTGATTAAGGATAAATGCGCAGTACTCTTATACATTATAAGAACACCCCATCGAATAGAAGGGGAGAGAATTTAAACTCTACTTTGTTCTTATGATCGGATGGCCAAGGGAAACGTCTTAATTAGAAATATAAAAACTACAAAACTAGTTAGATCTACATCATATATCTCATATATAAAAATTGATCTAACTATAAACATATTTTGCATACATATCATGTATCACATCATGCCTATTTTCAGATTTAAATTATCTCATAACTCATCTAAAAAATTAAATTTAAATTGATCTCATCAAAATAAATTCTATTTTAGATAATTATGTAGAACTATTCTACAACTAGTCTAAATATGCATTCATCATATCTTATATGAACCAAAAATTAAATAATTTTTTTTTTTATTTTTTAGATCATATTATAATATTTATAATATTAAAAAATAGTAAATAAATTTATCTAAAATTATAACTTAATTAAATTAAATTATGATCATGCAAGACTATTCAAAGAATAATTCTATTCTACAACTAGTCATGCATCATGTAGAACTTAGATCTAAATTATTTAATTTTAATTTTTTTAATTTTGATCTAATCACATCTCATGTGACATCTAAACTTATCTAATTATTAGATAAAAAATAAATTTAAATAAAATTTAAATAATTTATGAGAAACTGGCTCTGATACCAGTTGAAGGAAAAATCTCAATTTTTTGGGTCGAATTTGTTCAGATCTGATTGAATCAAGAGAGATATTTCAAAAAATTTTTCTTTTAAATCTAGATCAGATCTAAAACCTTTTAGATCTAATTTTATAGATCTAATAAAAATAAAAATAAATTAAAATAAATTTAATTTTGTATCTTATTGTTGGATAATCAGATTATCCTGTGATGATCCTACTGATTACCTGAGATTCTGGATCTAGCCACGCAAGTGTCTGGCCTCTACCAATATCCACTAGGCTAAATCTGGAGATATTCTCCTTCTTTATCACTACTATAAATATCAGATCTAGATCTAATTTGAGGATCTTCAAAACTTCTTTTGAAGATCGGGTATCGTCTCTTGTAGTAGTGCTGCCTTCTTCCTTTCTCGTTACCTTTCTCTTGCCTGGATCGCACCAAACTGAAGCCCAAATCCCCTTGAGCGTAGAGAGGAGAAAGGGGACCTAAAGATGGTATGGAAGAGGAAGAGGGGCAGTCTTGTGGCATGGGCAATGGTCTAAGCTCTCTGAAATAGGCGTAGATAGGGTTTATATAGACCCTACTGCGCCATGCAATGCCACATCATCCCGGCCACTCACATCACTTCGTGCAATCAAATCTAAATCTGATTGATGGGATGACATCATCTAATCTAATTTGATAAGAGACCCTCTAAATCATCCTTAGATGGTGCCTAAGATTGATCAAAGTCTAATCTTTGATTCCACCTAGGTAGAAATCCCAAAGTAACTGGAGTCCCATCTATATGAAACTCCAGGCACCTCTATCTATGGGCGCACGCCTCTCTAGGGGTGCACCCCTAGTCCACTTACTTTTAGCAGGTTGATTGGTCCAAAATCAATCTCCTATAGGTGCATGATACATGGGCAGATGTCTAAGTGTCAAAGGTCAACATTTGACCAAAGTTAAAGGACAAGAATTAGCAGGTAACGGAAAATGGCAGATGTTGTTTTAAATTTATCTCATAAATTAAGATAAGCCTTTTCTAACTTGGATAAATTTTAATCAGACCAAGTAAAGATACCTAAGTAAGCATAAACACATTTGGCGCATTCGAGATAACTTAAAATGATAATTGAAGGAGAACATTAGGCTCAATCGTGTGCTAGCATGATTTTCTTGAACCTAATTAAATCTTATTCAAATTAACTGAACTTGATTAATCCAATTGATGATATCCAGATCCAAACCCTTATTTATGTGACCCTGTTAGATTTAGTTCTGTATGGTAATGGGATATGTCGTGATCTCTATCATCGACATCATTAAAATATCTTTTGATGGATCAAAACTTTTCTGATTCAGACAACTAGAATGATCGATCATCCAAATCATTTTAATTGCTCCCAAAATCCACTAGTGACACCAAGTAGTATATGGTGGCAGCCCATCAAAACTAAAAATGAACCTCTCGGTGCAGCTACCTATGTGATTAAGTTCTTCTATCTTGAGCTCCGATCAGGTTAGGGTTAAGGTGAACTTGTCAAACCCTAATTTCTATCATATGATTTAATCATTTGATTCAAGTCCGACGTGAAAACCTTAATAGAAACTCTTTCTATTATTTCACTCTATGGCCATGGGCTTATGGACTTGATTCTCATGATCATCATAGGGCTGCTCCTCATCTACCGAGGTAGATAGATTTCCTCTTGGTGCAATCTAATTTCTGCAATGAATATGCTATAGCCAACATACACCTCAGGATTTTGAATGGCTAGGAGATCGAGTCATGGTGTAGTCAAACTATAACACCCTCAAGGTGAACTGTCGATGCACCTTAGGTCAAAGAACTAGACACATCACTGCAGCTTCAAGCCAGTCATCAATGAGAAAGTAGACTTCCTTATGACTGCTCGAGGTGGTCACGCTTAGTGCCCTCGTTCTCTAATGAGTACCTATACTCTTGCTCCGGTGTCTCTACACCGTAGACTCAAAACTCATCTATTGTAAAGAAGTGATTGTACACCAATCTTTCGGATCAATCACCATTCTCATGATGATCCTACCGTCGGGAGCATTTTATGAGTTAATAATGAAAATTCATGTCTTGAATTTTCAACTCTTGAAAATAAGAATTATCATTACCATTAACTCAAGGGATATATCATAGACACTGAATACACATTGTGATAGAAAATAATCTATTTTTATTATTTATAGTCAAAATTATAATTTTGCTCTGAGAAGTGTATAATAAGTGTCAGCCAATTCTAGCTTCTAGGGCACACATATCTAACACATATTCTCTTTAGGAGTTCAAACTCCTCTGGAATTGATATATGTCAAAGATCTTCATCAACCAACGCCTGCTTCCTCCAAACTTTGACTATTAAATCTCAACGAACGGGCACATCACAATAATGGATACCTCTCTCCATAATAAACTCCACATGGCCCCGAGCGATCCACTATCAGATAGTTATGGCTGTCACTATTAGTGTGCTACAGACAACACCTCTCTTCGTAACAAACTCTACGCGGCCACGAGCGGCCCGCTATCGGACGATTACGACTGTCACTATCTATGGCTATCACTATCAGTCTACTACAGGCAACATCTCTCTCTCCGTAATAAATTCCACGCGATCCTGAGCGACCGACTACCAGACGGTTATGGCTATCACTATCAGTCTGTTACAGGCTCCATTTATAAAAAGGGACCCTCCAGATATATTTTCTCTAAGCTCTCTTCTTCTTTTTAAAATTCTACTAAATTCTTTTTTGAGCACTCCATTTCTGTTAGCCAGAAGAGCTGACTTGATCATCGGAGGGTCCTACCAGAGCTACCACCACCGACTCAAGATGGAACTTTATTTTACAGATCACCGACGGTGATCTCTTCTTTCTCAACTCTAGCTCGATCTAGCATCAACCAGATTTTGCACCAACAATAATTAATTTATTAAATCTAAAGATTTAAACTTTAATCAAAAGATTCTTTCACTATTTTATTCGAATTGATAGTTTTTATCTCTAATTCGAGGAATTATCCTAATTCCTTAGTAGATACTAGAATCCGCATAGACTGTACACAAGCCCGACTTTAGTCGGTTAACCCATGTACATCTATGGATAGGTTCATAACTAATTATTTCTCTAAACAGCTTCTAGTAATTTAATTTTGCCCCAGTCCCTAATCAGTAGGCTTTGGCCTCCATTGAAAAGGTCCAGTTAGATCCGACCATTAATATGATCATACTTGGTCCATCTGATAAATGAATGATTAAGTCCAACTTTGATTGATCAACCTAACTACCATTTAGAAAAATACAGCCAAGAAATCATATTATGAATAACAATTCCATTAGCCGATAAGCACCAGGCCTTTGGGCCTCCAATGATTTTTCAATTAATAGACCCATTATCACTTAACTTAATGGGAGGCTATGATTTAGTTTTCACCATAATGATTTAAGGATCTAATAATTTTAGAGGATTTGATTAATTTAATTTAAGAGAAAAAAGTCAGATAAACTAGCTAATCATTATCCTCCTATTGACTTCATCAAGTCAGATTAATGGAGACCATAGATAGGCTAGTCTAGGAGTACCAAAATCAGTCACACTGATTTATCTAGCTGATATGGATCAGCTCAAATTATCAAGTGATCTGATCAAAATATAACTTCACCGAGAAGACTAGGTAAGTGAAATCGGTGGGAGGGATATGCTATTAACTCATTAAAGACCGAATCAGTGCAAGTAGCTTCTAATTAACAACCACCGATTATAAACTGCCAGACCTACCTTAGACACAAACTGGTTAATTAGTTTCAATTGAATGAACCTAACAGTTCGGGCTAGACCACTTAGCTAAGAATCAAGTCTATTTTGATTCTCATTAAAGACATGAACTTGACTAGCTATAACTATTGTAATTGATGTATAGAGACCTTGACTTAATCTAAAACAACATTTGATTAGATTTAGTCAATTTTCTAATTAAGTCCATTCTTTAATCTAATCTTAGGTCTAATCCAATTAATGGACCTAATTCACTCTAACCCGTTAACCCAAGCATTATGTTTTGGGTCTTAGGATCTTCAATTTACAATCCTAGATCCTAAACAAATAACTTTTAATTCTTAATTAAGTTTTAGGCTGAGAATTGAGGTTTGATATTTCAAAAATAATTTTTATATTTGTAAAATATTTTTACAATATAATTCAATCAACCATATGCATGTTTAATTTATAATCCATATGCAAGTTAACATAAACATGAATCTACTTTAAATTTAACCTAAACATATTCATGATCCTAAATATTTAGTTAAAATAATTTTAATTTTAAATAATCATAAATTATCATAAATAAAATCTAACATATTTATGATTATAAAAATTAGATTGAAATAGTTTTAATTAAATTATAAAATTTCTTAGATCAAATCTAAAATTTTATAATTAGGATTTTAGATTAGCACATACTAGGACAACCTATACACTACAAGAGATAAACCTTACAGTAGGACAAACTTATAAGATCAGTTCGTATAATCTAAAACTTTAATTTTAAATTTAATTTTAGATTTTTATTTAGATCAAATCCAAATAATAGATTTAAAATATGTAAAGAAATCATATTAAAAAAAAATAAACTAGCTCTGATACCAATTGAAGGATAAATCTAGGATTTCTAATATATATTTTAAAACTTTTTCAAAATTTTACCAACAGAAGTAGAAGATTAACCCAATTAATCTATAAAATATGCAAATAAATCCTAAATCTAGGATCTAATGACATGATCCATGCATTCATATAAATCTAAAAATTAAATAAAGAGTTAAAACAAAGATCAACATCAAATAGAAAAACTAGATTTGATCTAGTGGGACAAAGAGATTGAATCTCTTTTACCTTTCGCAAGTTAGGACTTCACTTGCTGATCTAAGGCTGAGGTTATCACTTCAAGCTGCATATGCATATGATCTCTATGGAAAGTCCACATGAAGCTCCAATCTTGATCCGAAGTCCAACAATTTAGAAACAAGCATAATGTGCTAGCATTGTGCTGATACTTCTTTGACGGTTGATGCCAAATCTCCTTCTTCGAATGACTTAGACTCTCTAAGAACCAAAGAAGGAGAAGAAAGGATCTGGAGAAGCCTTCTTCCTCATATTTTTCTCTTAAAAAGTGGTGGAAGAAGATTGAAAACAAAACCCTAAAGAAGACCTTCTTCTCTATTCCTTTCCTCTCACCTTGACACAATAATTTGTGCCTTTACAAAAGCTTGTGCCCTGATGTTTCTTGCACCCAAGGATCCCACACCCAAGCCCTCTCTCATAGATGTAAAAGCTTTAAAAATCCTATGCCCAAAGTCCCTTTAAATAGAGAGTTAGAGAGGAGTCTTTTTCTAGGTCAAACACCTAGAAAAGAGTATCCAAATAGGACATGGATTGGGGTGCCAAACTCATGGGTGCCTCCTCCTCTTTTGGCATGGACTCTAGATATTTGGTGCACATAAAGTCTTCTAATTCCACCAAAAATTTTAGAAAAAAATTTAGGAGAGATGGCACCACAAATGGATACAATTTTGGCTTTGTAAAACTCAATCAAATAGAGTTTGAAATCATAACTACTTCTTAGTTTTGACCAAATCCAAAGTCAACTTCCATCTATAAGGGATATGGGGTGCAAGGGTCTTCTTATGGCATGATATATCTCACACCCAACTTTAGAAAAATTGGCATGGGCATGGGCAAAGGTGGCATGGAGAGGCTAGGTGGTGCAAGAGAGGAACCCAACCAAACTAAGACTTCATGCTTTGACTAGTCAAAGTTATTCTTAAGCCCAATTAAAATACATCTTGATGCAACCTAATCAATGGTGTTCTTAATCCAATTAGGAACCCCATTAAATCAAATTAAATCTAATTTAATTCTGATTTAAATAAAAAATTAGATGCATTCAAGTTCTAATTCAATTAGAAATTATTTTTTCTTAAAATTGGCTTATCCAATAAATCAATTGGACTTGATCCAATCAAGCACAAACTAAATCTAATTGAATCATTTTCAATTTGACTTGATTTCAGTTTAATTGCTTAATCAAATTAAGCCAATTAGCAATCTAATTGGTAATCGATTCTCCTATAATACTTGTACTAGGTTGAACATCAATCATATTGATTGTTTGACTCTAAAATTATTCTTAATCATTGATTAACCTTTTAATCAGATCAAGATCTCTTATGTGTATGATCCCATAGGTTTGAACCTAAGCCAATAGCATAGCAACATATTTTAGTACCAATCGAAGTGACCATCTAGCAATGGTACCCGATGGTCGAATAAGTCAAATGTATAAAGTAACACACTTAGAATCCATGTGGATATGGTTTCCGTATAATTCATCCCTTTGATCTAAATGCTCATAGGTGAAGAAAAAATCCTATTTCTCGGATTAGGTTCATTCAGATCTGATTTGACCAAGAGAAATATTTCAAAAAATTATTTCTCTTAGATCTAAATCAGATCTGATACTTTTTAGATCTGATTAGATGGATCTAATAAATAAAATAAAAATAAATTAAATCAGATTTAATTTGTACCTTATTGTTGGGTAATCCTATTATCTTGTAATGATCCTGCTGATTGCTTGAGATTTTGGATGCAGCCACGTAATCGCCTGGCCTCTACCAGTATCCACTCAGGTAGGATCTAGAGATCTCCTTCTTCTTAATCTATCCTCCAGAGATCAGATCTGAATCTAATCTTGAAGGTTTTTAAAATAATTTTTGAAGATCCGATGTCATCTCTTGCAGCAGTGTTGCCTTCTTCCTTTCTTGTCACCTTTCTCTTATCTGGATCGCACCAAACTGAAGCCTAAAGCCTCTTGGGCATGGCGAGGAGAAAGAAGATTAGAGGTAGGCATGGAGAAGAGGAGAGAGGGGCTATGTGGCAGAGGCAAGGGAAGAACTCTTGAAACCTAGGCGCAGACAGGGTTTATATAGACCCTGCTATGCCATACAGTGCCACATCATCCCGACCAATCACGTCTCTTTGTACAATCAGATCTAAATATGATTGGTGGAATGACATCACCCGATCTAATCAGATGAGAGCCCCTCTCAAACATTCTTGAGTGGTGCCAAGACCGATCTAAGTAGAGTCTTAGGCACCACCTAAGTTTATTCCATGAAGCAACCTGGAGTCCCATCTGTATGGGACTCCAGGCATCATCATCCTTGGGTGCATGCCTTCCTAGGCATATGCCCCCTCCCTTTCCTCCTTTTAGTAGGTGGACAAAGGTTAAATCTCTCTTATGGATGCATGACACATGGGTAGATGTCTAAGTGTCAAAGATCAATGTTTGACCAAAGTCAAAAGACAAGAATTAGCAGATGATGAAAAATGGCAGGTGTTGTCTCAAATTTATCTCATAAATTAAGATAACCCTTTTCTGACCTGGACAAGCTCCAGTCAGACCAAGTAAAGGTACATGAGTAAGTTCAAACATATTTGGCTTAGTCGAGATAACTTTTAATGATTGTTGAAGGAGAACATTAGGCTCAATCGTGTGCTAGCACGATTTTCTTAAATCTAATTGAATCTTATTTAAATCAATTGAATTGGGTTAGTTCAATTGATGATATCTAGATCCAAATCATTATTTGTATGATTCAGTTAGATTCAGTTCTGTATGGTAATAGAATATGTCATGATCTCTGTCATCGACATCATCAAAATATCTTCTGATGAATCAGAACATTTTTGATTCAAACAACTAGTATGATCGATCATCTAAATCATTCTAATTGCTCCCAAAATCCACTAGTGACACTTAGCAGTATATGGTGGCAATCCATTTGAACTGAGAACGAATCTCTCGATGCAGTTACCTGTGTGATTAAGTTCTTCTATCTTGAGCCCCGATGGAATTAGGGTTAAGGTAAACTCGTCAAACCCTAATATCCATCATATGATTAATTATTCGATTCAAGTCCAATATGAAAACCTTAATAGAAACTCTTTCTATTATTTTACTCTGCCATAGCCGTGGGCTTATGGACTTGATTCTCATGATCATCATAGGGCTACTCCTCATCCACCGAGGTAGATAGATTCTCTATTGGTGCAATCCAATTCCTACAATGAACATGCTATAGCCAACATACACATCAGGATTTAGAATGACTAAAAGATCGAGTTATAGTGTAGTCAAACTATAACACCCTCAAGATGAGCTACCGATGCACCTCATATCAAAGAATTAGACACACAACTGTAGCTTCGAGCCAATCATCGACGAGAAGGTAGACTTCCTAATGACTGCTTGAGGTGGTATGTTTAGTGCCCTCATTCTCTAATGAGTATCTGTACTCTCGCTCTGGTGTCTCTACACCATAGACTCAAGACTCATCTACTATAAAGAAGCGATTATACACCAATCTTCTAGATCAACCACCATCCTCATGATGATCCTACGATCAAAAGTATTTTATAAGTTAATAACGAAAATTCATGTCTTAAATTTTCAACTCTTGAAAATATGAACTATCATTATCATTAACTCAAGGGATATATCACAGACACTAAATACACATTGTGATAGAAAATAATCCATTTTAATATTTATAGTCAAAATTATAATTTTGCTCTTAGAAGTGTATAATAAGTGTCAGCCAATTCTGGCTTCTAGGGCATACATATCTAACAATAGGATACCTCAAGGTTTAACTATCAGCCCTGATTAGGTCATTCATATTATATTTCAAAATATCAAATCCATCATATTGATTATCCTAGCTAAGATTTTGCTAAATTAAAATATAATGATGCATTATCTCCAAACTCTTAAAGTAGTCCATCCCATCTTGATCACTCACCAACTTCATAAGTACTTGACTATACCCAAAAAATCTTCTATTACTAAATTAAAAATTCAGACAGTCCGACATCAAAGTATAGTGAGTTGCTTGCAAACCGTCGTAGTAATCTCAAGTCTAAGGGACACTTATACCCATATCCCATCTGGATAATTCTTGATAGTAGAATGCTCTAGAGTTGGTCATGTTTAGTGATGATGTACCCCTACATCTCACTTATATACCATATCAGTGTCTCCACATCCCTTGGTTTAAAGGACAACCAATCCATATGGCACACAATGATCTACACTTGATAAACGTTATCATCCTAGTTAACTACATATCATTTGATCATAAATAATTTAAGAACTAATCGATAAATCCTCTCTTTATCAAATTTGAATAGTTCTAAGGATATCATCATAACATAGAAGTTCATTAGAAGATATAGATTTCTAATGAAAAATGCCAGAATAAATATTTTATTTATTAATAAATTATTAAGGTTAGCACAACCATCAATAGATTGACGATTAGCTTTGAGACACATTTTTTAACACCTAATAACTCCCTAATCTCTTAGATCAGATCTAGAGATGGAGGTGGTTTGACGTTGGGATGTGTAAGAAAGGAGAGAAGAGGCATTAGGGTGGTTGGTGTGGTAGGCAAGAAAACTAGTGCATCTCCAAAACCCACACACACCCTACTCCCTTTATCATCTTATTTTTATCACACAAAACATGATTTCCAATGCCCAATATTATAAGGATTAGTTCCTACTTGATTAAGAATCAAATCATATGAAGATAGAGTCCTAACCCTAAGGGGATGTGCCAATTTGCACCTCCTCCTTATCTCACGCACACTAGAGAAGGGGCGTGTATCTCCACGTGCACCCTCTCTCTTTTCAACATGAAAGAAGATAGAGAAGTCCAATAAAAGTGGGCAAACTCGATCCAATCAGGATTGAAATCCAAGTCTAACTTGGGTAATTAAACCAAATTAGCCTTAAATTAATTTAAATTTAATTTAATTAAATATAATTTAAATTAATTAAGACTTGATCCATAATTTAATCAAGCCTAATTGAGTTACAATATTTATAATTAAGTCCCTCATGCTAATAATTAGCAGTTGCCAAATTTGTAACTCTTATAAATTAGTAGTTTCTAAATTTGTAACTCTTACAAATTAATTCAAATCATGAATGTAATTGATAATTTGGTTATGATCCAAGCAGTTGATCAGGATGAGCTCCTTTTGTGTGTGACCCCTAAAGTTTTATTCTATCTGATAGTGAGATATATTGTGATTTCCATCATAGTATCATCAATACTCCTTTTGATGGACCGGAACAATTCTAACTCATCCAAGAAGGATTGTTAATCCAAAAATAATCTTAATGCATTCTCACAATCCACCAGTGATACCTAACAGCATGTAGTAGCAATCCAGTAGAGCAGAAAGATGAGCCCCTATATATAGTTACTGTGTGATCAAGTTCTTCTATTAAGAGTTCTGATAAGATGCAGGTCATGAAAACTCATAAAATCCTAAGCATCCATCATATGCTAGACATAATTAGCTTAAGTCCAATCATGAATCCTATGAAAACTTCTTTCTATAATGATGCTATGATGGCCATAGATTCAAGGACTCAGCCTATTAGGTTGCATAGGACTACTCCTCACTACTAAGGCCGATAGATCTCCTATAAGTATACATTCTACTCTTATAGGAAATCTACTATAGCCAACAAATACCACAAGATTCCGAATGGCTAGAGACCATGTTTATGTATTATCAAATTATGGTAACTCCACTGAGCAGCCGAAGCATCGTAGGTCAAAGAACTACTCAACTACAGCATCGAGATAGTCACTAACGAGTGGATAGACATCCATGTGATTTTTCATTCTTGATCACGCTCAGTACCATTGTTCTCTAATAACTACCTGCATTCATGCTTTAATGTTCCTACACTGTAGACTTAAGACTTGTCTATTCAAAAAAGAAGCGATCCATACACCAATCTTAATGGATCCATCACCATCTCCATGATGATTCAACGATTAGAAGCAATTCAAAAGTTAACCTATAATGACATATATCTCAAATTCTCAACTCTTGAGAATATGTGTCATTGTCCATCAACTCCTTGGATGATTTACAAACACATTAGATTTGAATGAATAAGAAAAAAAATTATTTTATTAATTTTAATAAATTAAGTATAAATATATGTCTTGAAAAAATATAATGTGTCAGCCAATAATTGACTTTTTAGGTCATATATCTAACACTAAGTCCTAATGGTAGTCTAAGAGGATAGGTCCAGATAGCCATAACATCAACTTTTGCCTCATTACCGACCTAGAGAGTAATCTCGCCTTCTCTCAGTCCTCTAACTTTTTGTAGATCCTGCATAGAAATGTACAAGTAAGCACTAGAATCAAAATCTAGAACCCAACTAGAAGAAGAGGAAACTATTAGATTAGTTTTAATAACTAGCAAATCAGGCATACCTTGTATCCTTCTTCTTATTCTTTACAGTGGCCAAGTATGTAGGATAGTTCCTTCTTTAGTGACCTTTGATATTATAGTGGAAATATTTTTCTTTGTCATCATCCTTCTTCGAAGCCTACTTCTTGGGCTTGTTTTCAGTCATTTACTTCTTTGCAGGCTTCTTTTTCTTATTACAAGAAGACTTTCTCTTAGAGGAAGCTTGCTCCATCGTAAGAACTGTATCCTTTGAACTTTTCAAGGTGCCCTCAGCTATCACCAATATATTTAGCATTTCGAGCAAAGTGCTATCAATCTTATTCATACGGTATAGTTAATGACGAACTATCCATATGAATCAGGAAGGAATTGTAGGATCAGGTCCACTTGCAATTCCTTATCCATGTTCATACTGAGCTTCTGATACTCCTTGATGTCCTTGATCATTGTCAAACAATGATCGTGGATGGACTATCCATCACATATTTTTGCTCTAAAAAGTCTACAGAAGACCTCAAAGTGAGCCATGTGACTCTACTCACCGTACAACTCTTATAGGTGAGTCAGCATATCCTTAGCAGTCCTCATGTCTTCATGCTATTGCTGAGATCATTGGACATGGATGCAAGAATATAGCACTTAGCCTTATTATCCTTGTCCACCCATTTCTCAAGTCCAGCTCATTGATTAAGGGATGGACGAGCTAGCAACACAGGCACATCCTAGTCGAGAACATGGTTTAGCTTCTTGAAACTAAGAATGATTCTCAAATTCTAGAACCAATCCTTGTAGTTTGTACTGGTCAGCCTATTGGTATTAGTCCTTGTAGAGGGTTTGAACTTGACATGGTTAATTGTAGAGTGAAACAATTTCTAATTAGATATTTGTTCTTGTAAATGTTTATTATTAGGACTTTAATAAACAAACAAGAGCTCCCACTATTTCTATGGATCTTCCACACTCCTCGGTGGAGAGCATAAACTTATATGCGATTAGTTTCATGTGGATACTATGGTCTCGTTGATTTGTGTGTATCTCACCTAATAGTTATTGATGACATACAAATCAATAATGGACAACTCTTTGTCCATTGCTTCACTAAGCAAGATATAGTAGGTTCGGTCTCTAAGTTCTATGGCCCCACCTAATAGTTATTAGAATATTTTTTAGTTAAGTCAAATCCACCCTATACTAGCATGTGCAAAGCCGTCATTGGGACCCTTACCTAATAGTTATTGGGCCCAACCACATCTCTATCCTAGGGCATCCAATGCCATAGAGTGGTTGTGCCTCTCTAATGCAATCAAACCACTGTGACCAGCCAAGAATGATCAAAGCCAGAAGGCACTTGTATCTCTACAATGGTGGAAGACTGCTAGACTTAATATTTAATTCAGAAGATTTGGTTGAGGTTTCATCCTTAATTAGTTATAATGGTTATGACTAATCTAGTGGCATGGACTAGCTCAAATCATTAGCAACCTAACTCAAAACTCAATCGACCAAGTGGGCTAGCTAACTGAGATTGGTGGGAGGATCTACCAAGGCTTGCCTTAGATATCATTGAAATGGCCAAGTAAGCGGGCTGCCAATAAAAACCACCAGTCAAACTGTCAAATTTATCTTAGACACCAATTGGTCAATAAGAATTAATCACATCATGCTGTTGATCTAGGCTCAAACCATTAAGCCAAACTAGGTCTTTTAATTTGATCGACAACATATGGTTGTTAATCGATCCGACTAATCTACAACTATCTGGGTTGGTCATGAGTAGATTAGACCTAAACCTAACCGACTATTGATTTAGTTTGATCAGCCACTCAAACTACACCTAATTGAGCTACCCAAAGCCTTAACCCATGCTTTATGTGTTAGATATATGTGCCCTAGAAGCCAGAATTGGCTGACACTTGTAATACACTTCTAGGGGCAAAATTATAATTTTGACTAAAATCAATAAATGGATTATTTTCTATCACATATATGTATTTAGTGTCTGTGATACATCCTTTGAGTTAATGGTAATGATAATTCATATTTTCAAGAGTTGAAAATTTAAGACATGAATAATCATTATTAACTCATAAAATGCTCCCGACCATAGGATCATCATGAGGATGGTGATTGATCCGGAAGGTTGGTGTACAATCGCTTCTCTTTAGTAGATGAGTCTTGAGTCTACGGTGTGGAGACATTGGAGCGAGAGTACAGATACTCGTTAGAGAATGAGGGCACTGAGCGTGACCACCTCGAGTAGTCATTAGGGAGTCTACCTTCTCGTCAATGACTGACTCGATGCTGCAGTAGTGTGTCTAGTTCTTTGACCTAAGGTGCATCGGCAGTTCACCTTGAGGGTGTTATAGTTTGACTACACCATTACTCGATCTCCTAGCCATATGGAACCCTGAGGTGTATGTTGGCTATAGCATGTTCATTGTAGGAACTGGATGGCATCAAGATGGAATCTATCTACCTCGGTGATAGAGGAGCAGCCCTATGATAATCATGAGAATCAAGTCCAGAAGCCCATGGCCATGGCAGAGTGAAATAATAGAAAGAGTT
>QRFJ01002814.1:24775-59538 GCA_006176705.1 Cocos nucifera | reverse complement strand
TTCGAATCAGAAGAGTTCTGATCCATCGAAAGGAGGTTTCGATGATGTCGATGATAGAGATCATGACATATCCCATTACCATACAGAACTGAACCTAACTGGGTCACACAAACAAGGGTTTGAATCTGGTGATCATCAATTGAACTGATCTAGTTCAATTGATCTGAATGAGATTCAATTAGGTTCAAGGAAATCGTGCGAGCACTCGATTGAACCTAACGTTGACACTTTGACTTTTGACCATAGGTCATGCACCTATTGAAGTACTGGTGGGGGCCTGTCCCCTACCAGAACCTGGCAAGGAGGAGGGCGCACGCCACCCTAGGCATGTGCCCAAGTTGGAGGCGCCTAGGAGTCCTTGTTGGACAAGGACTCCATCTCCCTTTTGGATTCCAATTAGAGTTCTTCTAAGAATCCAGTTTGACTGGTCTTAGGCACCCTCTAAGGAGGAATCCAGGGGACTCTATTCCCACCAATCAGATTTAGATCTGATTTCACAAAGAGTTTTGATTGGTTGGGAAGAAGAGGAGTTGGATCATAGTTAGTCTATAAATAAGACCCTGTACCCAACTCAAAGAGGCTAAGTGTTTCCATATGCCCCAAGGCTGCCTCTCCCCTCCTTCTCCATGCCAAACCACCTTCTCCCCTTGCTCTCCATGTCCAAAAGGAGTTTTGGATTTTTGTTGGTGCGATTCAAGCAAGAGAAAGGCGATCAAAAGCAAGAAGGCTGCGCTGCTGCAAAGGACGACTGCTGATCTTCAAAAGGAGTTTTGAAGATCCTCCAGATCAGATCCAGATCTAATTTTTGGAGATGTGATAGAGAAGAAGAGGATCTCCAGATCCAGCCCGAGTGGATATCGGTAGAGGCCAGGCGCTTGCGTGGCTAGATCCAGAACCTTCCGCTGCATACAGGATCATCAACAGGGTAATAGGATTACCCAAATCAGGTAAATTAAATTTGATTTAATTTATCCTTATTTATTTTATTTATTAAAATAATATTAATCAGATCTAAAACATCCAGATCTGATATAGATCAAAAGAAAATTTTTGAAATATATCTCTTGATCTGATCAGATCTGAACGAACCTGGACCGGAAAATCAGGATTTTCCCTTCAACTGGTATCAGAGCCATGGTTCTAAAAATATTTAGATCTAATTTTAAATTTATTTTAATCAAAAAATAATTGATTTCAGATGTCACATGAGATGTGATCAGATCTAAAATTAGAAAAAATTAAAATTAAATGATTTAGGATCTAAGATTAGAAGATATGCATGACTAGTTCTAGAATAGAATAGTTCTATAGAATAGTCTTGCATGTTTTCAATTTAATTTGATTAACCCATATTTTAGATCTATTTATTTACTATTTTTTGATATTATAATGGTTATAATAACATCTAAAAAATAGCAAATAAAATTATTTAATTTTAAACATCATATGAGATGTGATTGATGCATGTCTAGACTAGTTGTAGAATAGTTCTACATAGTTGTCTAGATTAGGATTTATTTTGATAAGATCAATTTAAATCTAATTTTTTAGATTATTATGAGATAATTTAGATCTAAAAATATGCATGATTCGATACATGAGATGTATGCAAAATATGCCATGATTAGATCTACTTTGTATATGAGATATATGATATAGATCTGATACTGTTTTGTAGTATTGAATGTTCCTGATTAAGGCGTTCCTCTTGGCCGTCCGATCATAAGAACGAAGAAGGGTTTAAAGGCCCTCTCTTTCCATTCGATGGGGTGTTCTTATGATGTGTAGGGGTGCTGCGTGTTCGTCCTTAATCAGAAACCCAAAACTTACTTTCTGCAAAACCCTAGATCCTGAAACCCTAGGATTTATTGTGCATATTTTGTTTATGAACCCTACTTAATTAAGAATTAAGTTTATGGAATATTAATTAGGTCTAAAATTGAGAATTTTCAGATCTAAGACATATTCATAATACTGGGTTCGGGCTTGGGTAGCTCAATTAGGTCTAAGCGGTTGATCAAACCGAATCAAGAGTTGGTTAGATGGGATCAACAATGCTTAAATTGACCAGCCTAATAGGATTAAGTCTGGGTCAAGATCGAGTCACGATCAAGCAAGACCTAATTAGGCTCAGAGGTTAGAGTCTGGATTGTAGGCTAACCCAATTGGTTCTGACTCAACAATTTGGTGTCTAAGGTAAGTTTGGCACATACGACCGACTGGTTTTTAATTGGAAGCTACTCGACCTGAATGCGTTCTTGTACGAGTTAATGGCATATTCCTTCCACCGGTCTCACTTACCTGGCCATATCTGTTGACACAGTTCTGATCTGAGGTGGTCAATAATCCGAGCTAACCCATGCCACTAGGTTAGTCATAATTGTTATGACTAAGCCAAGTCTAGTTTAATGAGACCTGAATCAATTCTCCCTAAGAAAAGATTAAGTCTGAGGTCTTCCACCATTGTAGATGTGCGGGCCCTTCCCGGGGTTGATTGTTCTCGGCTGGATACAGTGGCTCAGTTGCACCGGAAGATGCAACCATGTCTATTAGGCATTGGATGCTATGGGCTGGAGGATGAGTTGGGCTCAATATTTTGGATACGGTGAGAGACTCAATTAGGAACCCAGTCTATGCAAATGGTGGGTCTGACTTAACTAAGGAGTGGATCAATATTCTGGATACGGTGAGATTCATGAATTAGAGACCAAGTTTGGGTGCACCATGATTAGAGAATCATTGAACAAGAGTTGTTCACTCATTGGCTAACCCATCACCAATAACTGTTAGGTGAGGTGATGAGTCAGTTGGTGAGACCGCACCACCCACTAGAAATCATTAATCGTGGAGATTTTTCGCATCTCTACAGAGGGAGTGTAGGGATCCGAGAAAATAGTGGGAGCTAATTTGTTTAAAAATAAAATTCCTAAATAAATTGGTCAAGTCAAAATTACAGTATCTAACTAGAATCTTTGACTCTCTACAGGAAAATGTCTGCGTCCAACCCATTGGCACGTATCCTGGACACACATAGACTGACCGGACCCAATTATAAAGATTGGCTCAGGAACTACAAAATTATTTTGGGTTCTGAGAAGTTAACCCATGTTTTGGACCAGGACCCTCCCACCTTACCAGCCCGTCCATCTGTTGAACAGAGAGCATCTCTGGAAAAATGGATAGACGAAGATAATAAGGCCAGATATTACATGTTGGGCTCGATGTCTGATGAGCTCCAGCGCCAACATGAGGATATCGGGACTGCTCGCCAAATGTTGGCTCACCTGCAGGAGATGTTTGGTGAACAGAGTCGCGCAGCCAAATATCAAGTCACGAAATGACTTTTTAAGGCTAAGATGCGTGATGGGCAGTCAGTCCAAGATCACTGTCTGACAATGATCAAGGACATGGAAGAGCTTGAGAAGCTCGGTGTGAAGTTGGACTTGGACCTGCAGAACGATATTATTCTGCAATCCTTGACTGATGCATATGGGCAATTCATCATGAATTACCACATGCATAAACTTCAAGAATTCCTTGGCCGAATTAATGAATATGCTGGTTACCGCTGAGCTTTCTATGAAAGGTTCTAAAGGCTCAGTTCTTGCTATGGAACGGACTTCTTCCAAAAGAAAGTCTTATGGAAAGAAAAAGAAGTCTGTGAAAAAGCAAAAGGTGGAAGGATCAAAGAAGAAGAAGGCAGAGCCGAAGAAGAAGGCCGATGTCAAAGGAAAGTGTTTCCATTGCAACAGCGACGGCCATTGGAAGCGGAACTGCCCTACTTACCTGGCCACCCTGAAGAACAAGAAGGAAGGTCCTTCTGGAGGTATGCTCGTTATTGAGTCTAACCTTACGGTTCTTCTGCATCCAGTTGGGTGCTTGACTCTGGTTCTAGTGCTCATCTGTGCACTTCTATGCAGGGTCTTGAGGATAGCAGGAGGCTGAGGGATGGAGACATGATCCTACATGCATCGGTAATGGAGCAAGAGTTGCTGCAGTAGCCGTGGGAACATACCCTCTTCGATTACCATCTGGTTTAGACTTAGTTTTGAAAGACTGTTATTATGTGCCTGCAGCTAGCAGGAATTTGATTTCTGTTTCATGCTTAGCACAAGAAGGTTATGTGATCACCTTCTTTAAGGACCATTGTAACATTCTTTATGAAAGAAATAAAATTGCAAATGGTTTCCTTATTAATGGTCTTTATCAGCTACATATTGATGTACCTGTTCTAACTATCGAGCAAAACGTGAATGCCAAACGACCTAGGGATAGTCCAAACGATAGATATCTATGGCACCTGAGATTAGGTCATATAGCAGAAGATAGGATCAACAAATTGGAGAAAAATGGGCTATTGAGTCCATTGACTTTCGAGTCATATCCAACTTGTGAATCTTGTCTTCAAGGCAAAATGACTAAACTCCCTTTTGTTAGGACATGGGGAAAGGGCCACAGATCTCCTTGCCCTAGTACATACTGATGTGTGCGGCCCATTTGATGTGCCGGCTAGAGGCAATTTTGTCTACTTCATTACCTTTACCGATGATCTGTCTAGGTATGGGTATGTGTATCTTATGAGACACAAGTCTGAAGCTTTTGAAAAGTTCAAAGAATTCAGACATGAAGTAGAAAAACAAACAGGAAAACCCATTAAGGTTCTTCGATCAGATCGAGGAGGTGAATACCTTAGCCGGAATTCCTAGACTATCTAAAGGAAAATGGCATAGTCTCTCAATGGACTCCACCAGGAACACCTCAACTCAACGGGATTTCAGAATGGAGAAATCGGACTCTATTGGATATGGTTCGATCCATGATGAGCTTCACAGACCTCCCTGATTTCCTTTGGGGACACTCATTGTTAACTTCAATCTATCTACTGAATAGGGTTCCCTCTAAAACCGTTCCTACCACACCGTATGAGATATGGCACGGTAAGAAACCAAGTCTGAGTCATCTCAGAATTTGGGGTTGTCCGGCTCATGTCAAAAGACAACAAGCGGACAAGTTAGAGTTTAGGTCCTTTAGAGCTCGATTCATAGGATATCCTAAAGAGTCATTAGGATACTATTTCTACATTCCAGAAGACCACAATGTGATTGTGAGTCGACATGCCATCTTTCTTGAAAAATAGTTTATTCAAGACAGCGGCATTGGAAAATAGATCAAGCTTGATGAGAAAGTCTCACAAGTGGAACGAGCTAAGGACCAAGTGGAACCAAATCAGTTTGAGCCAATAAGAACACTACCTCCTCCACCTCGTAGATCGGAAAGAGTTTTCCGTCCCCCTGAAGAGATACTTAGGTATTATTTCAGAGGAAGTAGAGAAAATGTTCCTCGTAGGTAATGGTGCTCATGGTGATGATCCCAAAACCTACAATGAGGCGATATCAGATATCGACTCCGAGAAATGGCTAGAGGCAATGCAGTCAGAAATTGACTCGATGCACTCAAACCAAGTCTGGACCTTGGTAGATCCACTAGAAGGTATAGTACCTATTGGGTGTAAATGGATCTTCAAGAGAAAGATTGGTGCAGATTGGAATGTGGAGACACCGAAGCGAGAGTACAGGTACTCATTAGAGAACGAGGGCACTGAGCGTGACCACCTCGAGTAGTCATTAGGGAGTCTACCTTCTCGTCAATGACTGACTCGATGCTGCAGTAGTGTGTCTGGTTCTTTGACCTGAGGTGCATCGGTAGTTCACCTTGAGGGTGTTATAGTTTGACTACACCATTACTCGGTCTCCTAGCCATATGGAACTCTGAGGTGTATGTTGGCTATAGCATGTTCATTGTAGGAACTGGATGGCATCAAGATGGAATCTATCTACCTCGGTGGTAGAGGAGCAGCCCTATGATAATCATGAGAATCAAGTCCAGAAGCCCATGGCCATGGTAGAGTGAAATAATAGAAAGAGTTTCTATTTAGATTTTCACATTGGACTCGAATCGAATGATTACATCATATGACAGAAGACTAGGGTTTGACGAGTTTCACCTTAACCCTAATCTGATCGGGGCTCAAGATAGAAGAACTTAATCACACAGGTAGCTGCACCAAGAGGTTCGCATTCAGCTCTGATGGGTTGCCACCATATACTGCTAGGTGTCACTGGTGGATTTTGGGAGCAATTAGAATGATTTAGATGATCGATCATTCTAGCTGTTCGAATCAGAAGAGTTCTGATCCATCGAAAGGAGTTTCGATGATGTCGATGATAGAGATCATGACATATCCCATTACCATACAGAACTGAACCTAACTGGGTCACACAAACAAGGGTTTGAATCTGGTGATCATCAATTGAACTGATCTAGTTCAATTGATCTGAATGAGATTCAATTAGGTTCAAGGAAATCGTGCTAGCACTCGATTGAACCTAACGTTCTTCTTTTGCTATCATAAATAAGTTGTCCTGTCTGAGCCAAAGGAGTTTGTGCTCAATCAGAGGCCTTCATATGGTCTGACTGGAGGTTGTCCAAGTCAGAAAAGGTTGTCTTATTTTGTAAGACATTACCTGCCATTTTTGGTCACCTGCCATTTCTTGTTCTTTGACTTTGGTCAAAAGTCTACCTTTGACTGGTCAAACATTGACCATTGACACTTTGACTTTTGACCACATGTCATGCACCTATTGGAGAGCTGGTGGGGGCCTGTCCCCCTGCCAGAACCTGGCAAGGAGGAGGGCGCACGCCACCCTAGGCGTGTGCCCAAGTTGGAGGCGCCTAGGAGTCCTTGTTGGACAAGGACTCCACCTCCCTTTTGGATTCCAATTAGAGTTCTTCTAAGAACCAAGTTTGACTGGTCTTAGGCACCCTCTAAGGAGGAATCCAGGGGACTCTATTCCCACCAATCAGATTTAGATCTGATTTCACAAAGGGTTGTGATTGGTTGGGAAGAAGAGGAGTTGGATCACAGTTAGTCTATAAATAAGACCCTGTACCCAACTCAAAGAGGCTAAGAGTTTCCATACGCCCCAAGGCTGCCTCTCCCCTCCTTCTCCATGCCAAACCACCTTCTCCCCTTGCTCTCCATGTCCAAAAGGAGTTTTGGATTTTTGTTGGTGCGATTCAAGCAAGAGAAAGGCGATCAAAAGCAAGAAGGCTGTGCTGCTGCAAAGGACGACTGCTGATCTTCAAAAGAAGTTTTGAAGATCCTCCAGATCAGATCCAGATCTGATTTTTGAAGATGTGATAGAGAAGAAGAGGATCTCCAGATCTAGTCCAAGTGGATATCGGTAGAGGCTAGGTGCTTGCGTGGCTAGATCCAGAATCTTCCGCTGCATATAGGATCATCAATAGGGTAATAGGATTACCCAAATCAGGTAAATTAAATTTGATTTAATTTATCCTTATTTATTTTATTTATTAAAATTATATTAATCAGATCTAAAACATCTCAGATCTGATATAGATTAAAGAAAAAATTTTTGAAATATATCTCTTGATCTGATCAGATCTGAACGAATCTGGACCGGGAAATCAAGATTTTCCTTCATTATGCTGTGAATTTCGGATCATAAATTTGGAATTTTAGATCTTTAATTTTACATCTTAATTCTTAATTAAGTACAATATCAACATTGGTTTGGTTTAGATGTTGAAACAGTTTCAGATCTAAACTACACTAGATTTGCATCTCATACATGGTGACATATAGTATCATTTTAGATCTAAAACTAAAATTACATATCATATACATGAAAATCAAATAAAAAATTAAGCATATATCACTTACATGCAAAACTAGATCTAAAAGATGATGTAATTAAAAACCATCTTCAAAAAACCATTCATCAACAAAATTTTAGATCTAGGTTTTTTTATTAACTGTCACCATAACTTTCCTTTCGTTGTTTTTCTTCATGGAATATAATCACGACGGCACCCCTACATGCTATAAGAGAACCCATCGATTCGACAAGAGAGGGACTTCAATCCCTACTTCCTCTTATGACCAGACAACCATGGTGATCAACCCAATCCAAATACTAGGCAACAAGGACACACAGATCTAAACTATCTATGCATCATATACATCAATTAAAATTTTTGATTTGAATAAAATCAAAATAAATCATTTAAATCAAAAACTAATTTTTATACCTAAGATAAACTTAGATCACACATGTCAAATTAGAACCATGGCTCTGATACCTATAAGACCTGGTGCCATGCTCCCAAGGCTCTGAGGCCAAGGTCCAAAGTCCATGAGGGGTTCATGGGGGTTTCTAGGACTAGTTTGGGCCCTAGGGTGAAAGGCTATAAGCCTTCATGGTTTTGAGGTCTAGGAAATTTGTGCCTTGATGGGCTAACTTTTTTTTTAGGCCACGCTTGAGTGCATGGTATGAGAACACATGAGACCATAGGTGTATATTGTTGGGAATTGTATTCCAAAGCTAATCGTCAGCCTGTTGATAGTTGAGATATTATAATTAATTTATTAATTAATGAAAAATATTTTGGCATCTTTTTTCATCACAAGTTTACATCTTTTAATGAACTCCATTGTTGTGATGAAATCCTTGGACTATTTAGTTTCGATAAAGAGAGAATTTATCGATTAGTCCTTAAATTTGTTTATGATCAAATGATAGGCTGTTAATTAGAACGATAACGTCTATCGAGCATAGGTCATGATATGCCATATAGGTTAGTTATCCTCTTAACCAAGATGTGTGGAGATACTGGTATGACATACAGATGAGATGTATGGGTACATCATGATTGAACGTGTCCAACTTCAGAGCATTTTGCTGTCGAGAATGTCTCTGATGGGATATAGGTATAAGTATCCCTTAGATCTGAGATCACCTCAGTGACTTGCAAGCTCACTATGCTTTGATATTGGACTAACTGAATTTTTAATTCAACAACGAAAGACTTCTAGGCACAGTCAAGTACTTGCAAAGTTAAAGTATGATCAAGATGGAATTGACCACTCTAAGAGTTGGAGAAGAATGTATCACTGTATTTCAATATAGTAAAATCTTGGTCAGGATAATCAATCAAATAGATTTGATATTTTAAAATACAATGTGGACAACCTGATCAGAGTTGATAGTTGAACTTTGATGTGTCCTACGAGCATTGTGGTTGAGGGGATGAATTATATGGAAACTATATTCGCATGGGTTCTAAGGATGGTGTTCTACACCTTTGACCTATCCGACTATCGGGTATCATTGTTAGATGATCACTTTGATTAGTATAAAAATTTATTTCTATACTACCGGCTTAGGTTCAGACCTATGAGATCACATACATTAGAGCTTATGATCTAATTGGATGGTTGATCAATGATTAAGAATCGTTCTAGGGTTAAACAATCAATATGATTAGTGTTTAACCTAGTGCAAGTATTGTAGGAGAATCGATTAGCAATTGGATTGCTAATTGACTTAATTTGATTAAGCTAATAGGTTGAGATTAAGTTTAATTAAATATGATTTAATTAGATTTAGTTTGGACTTGATTGGATCAAGTTCAATTGGTTTATTGGATAAGCCAAGTGCAAGGAAGAACTAGTCATAGTCTAACTAGGACTCGGATTAACCCAATTTTTTAATTTGATTAGAAAATAAATTAGAATTAAATTTAATTTAATTAAATCCATAAATGGGGTAGGGCCTTATTTAATTGGGTTGGTTTAATTTTGATTTTATTTGGTTAAAAAATCTTGTTTGACCAAGTCAAAATAGGAGTCCTAGTGTGAATAGGACTCCCTATCCCTATTGAAAATTGTGTCCCAAAGCCAATCATCAGCCTATTGATGGTTGAGATATTATAATTAATTTATTAATTAATAAAAAATATTTTGGCATCTTTTTTCATCATAAGTTTACATCTTCTAATGAACTCCATTGTTGTGATGAAGTCCTTAGGACTACTTAGTTTCGATAAAGAGAGGAATTATTGATTAGTCCTTAAATTTATTCATGATCAAATGATAGACCGTTAATTAGGATGACAGCGTCTATCGAGCATAGGTCATCATATGCCATATAGATTGGTTGTCCTCTTAACGAAGATGTGTGGAGACACTAGTATGGCATACATGTGAGATATATGGGTATATCATCATTGAATGTGACCAACTCCAGAGCATTCTACTATCAAGAATATCTCTGATGGGATATAGGTATAAGTATCCTTTAGACCTGAGATTACCTCAGTGACTTGCAAGCAACTCACTGTGCTTTGGTACCGAACTAACTGAATTTCTAATTCAGCAATGGAAGGCTTCTGGGCACAGTCAAATACTTACGAAGTTAGAGTGTGATCAAGATGGAATTGACCACTTCAAGAGTTAGAGAAGAATGTGTCACTATATTTCAATATAGCAAAACCTTGGCCAGGGTAATCCATCAGATGGATTTGATATTTTTAAATACAATGTGAACAACCTGATCAGAGTTGATAGTTGAACTCTGATGTATCCTATGAGCATTGTGGTCAAGTGGATGAATTATATGAAAACTATATCTGCATGGGTTCTAAGGATGGTGTTCTACACCTTCGACTTATCCGACCGTCGGGTATCATTGCTAGATGGTTACTTCTATTGGTATAGAAATTTATTCCTATGTTATCGACTTAGGTTCGAACCTATGAGGTCACAGACATTAGAGCTTACGATTTGATTGGATGGTTGATCAACGATTAAGAATCATTCTAGGGTTAAACAATCAATATGATTGGTGTTTAACCTAGTGCAAGTATTGCAGGAGGATTGATTAACAATTGAATTGCTAATTAGCTTAATTTGATTAAGCCAATAGGCTGAGATTAAGTCTAATTAAATATGATTTAATTAGATTTGGTTTGGGCTTGATTGGATCAAGTTCAATTAATTTATTGGATAAGCCAAGTGTAAGGAAGAACTAGTCCTAGTCTAACTAAGACTCGGATTAACCTAATTTTTTAATTTAATTAAAAAATAAATTAAAATTAAATATGATTTAATTTGATTTAATTAAGTTCCTAAATGTATTAAGACCTTACTCAATTGGGTTGGTTTAATCTTGATTTTATTTGGTTAAAAGATCTTGTTTGACCAAGTCAAAATAGGAGTCCTAGTGTGACTAGGACTCCCTATCTCCTTGCACCACCTTGGTCCCAATGCCCTCCATACCTATTTTTTAGGTATTTTTCATGGAAAATCTCTTTCTTCCTGATTTTCATACCCTCTCTCTCCCTCCAAGTCATATTTGGAAGTTAGGTGGAAGACCAAGTCAAAGGAGGAATTGGTTTTGCTTAGGATTCTATGGGATAGAATCCTTATTGACCAAAATATCTTTCCTTGAGTATTGCTCTCTCTTTTAATTAATTCTTTTCTTATTCTATGAAAATAATCTCTTTTTTTATGCACCCTCTCTTGCTGATCCATGCCAAAAATTGTGGAGGAGGCACCCAAGAGTTAGGTGCCCCAACAACTTCCCATGTTTAGATATTCCTAGTTTAGAAATTTGACCTAACTTAGACTCTTCTTTTCTCCTATTTATTGGATGAATTTTATTTTTATTTTTCTATGGAATACAGAGCTTTGGGAGAGATTTGGGGTGTGCAAAAATCAGAGGAAGAAGGTCCTTGTGCGTGGGGGTTCCTTAGGCACCAAACTAGGTATCTAGGTGAGAGAAAAGAGAAGAAGAAGAGGATCTTCTTCTAGGGCTATTTTATTTTCAATCTCTCCTCCTTTCTTTTGAGTTTTTTTTAAGAGAGTCTCAGATCAAAAAACTCTCATCTTCCTTCTCATATTTTGGAGAGTTCAAATTTTGAAGAAGGGAGATCGGATCGCCATCGAAGAAGGATCAGCACAGTACTAGCATGCTGTGCTAATTTCCTGCATCGAACTTCAGATCAAAGATCGTAGGCTCGTATGGACGACTCCTAGAGGCCGAACACGTATGTGGCTTGTGACTTCATGCTCAAGCCCGGATCAGCAAGTTAGAATGTCTAAACTTGCTCAGGTAATAGATCTAAACTATAAACTTCATACCTATATTTGATGTAGTGTAGATCTAGGTTGATTTGATCAATTTTTTTCTTTCTTATTTGATTTTAATTTTTGATTTAATATCATTCCTTAATCATGTAATAGATCTGAGATTTAGGTATTTACATGGTTATTTAAATAAATTTTAAATTTATTTAAGTCTTTCGCTCAAGATCTTGAAAAGGTTTCAAGATCTATTTGTGAAACCCTAGATCTGGTTCCTTCAATTGGTATCAGAGCCTAGGTACTTATTACATGATTTTTATGCATATTTAGATTATTTCTTAAATTAAATCTAATTTATAATCTAATTATTAAATTTAAAATTAAAAAATAAATAAAATAAAATAAAATATTTTAGATTGCAAGGACTGCCATAAGGTTGTCCTGCTATAAGGTTTATCCCTTACGGTGAATAGGTTGTCCTAGTACGTGTTGATCTAAAATATTGATCATAAAATTTTAGATTAGATCTAAGAGATTTTATGATCTAATTAAAAATATTTTAATCTAATTTCAATCATCATAAATGCGTTAGATTTGATCTAGGAAGATTTATGATTGATTATTATTGGAACTGTTTCAATTACATGAACCTATTTAGATTAGATCTAAAATAGTTTTATGTTTATTTTACTTGCATATTGATTATGAATCAAACATGTAACTTGATTGATAGAATCATGTTATAAAAATATTTTATAAATATGAAAATTATTTTTGAAAAGTCGAACCCCAACCCTCAGCCCAAAACTTAATTGAAAATTAAGAAGTTGATTGATTAGGATCTAAGATTGTGAATTGAAGATCCTAAGACATAAATCATAACATATTGGATTAAATGGGTTAGTGGAGATTAGGTCCATTAATTGAGTTAGACCTAGGGTTAGATTAAAAAATGGACTTAATTAGAGAATTGACTAAATCTAATCAATTATTATCTTACATTAGATCAAGGATTCTCTAGATCAATTACAATAGTTGTAGTTGGTTAAGTCCATGTCTTTAACAAGATCTAATATGGACTTGATTCTTGGCTACGTGGTCTAGCACGAACTGTTAGGTTGATCTAATTAAAACTAATTAAACTAGTTGGTGTCTAAGATAAATCAGATCAGTGGTTTTTAATTAGCAGTCCGATTATCTGGCCATTTCTAATGGTGTCTAAGGCAAGCCTGACAGACCCTTCTACTGATTGAACTTACCTGGTGAGATTATGTTTTGATCGGATCGCTTGACTATTCGAGCTAACCCATGTCAGCTAGGTAAATCAGTTTGACTAATTTAGGTGCTCCTCGATCAGCCTATTAATAGCCTCCCTTAAGCTGACTTGGTGAAGTTAGTGGGAGGATCATGATAAGCTGGTTAATCTGATCTACTCACTTCTATAAATAAGTTTTTTAAAATTTTTAGATCCCTAAAATAAAATAGTTATATTATAACTGGATCATAGTCTTCCATTAAAGTGGATGATAATAGGTCCATCAGTTGGATAATCATTGGAGGCCAAAAGGTCTGGTGCTTATCGATTGATGGAATTATCATTTATTATATGATCTCTTGGATACATCCTTCTAAAAGGTGGTCAGGTGGGCTAACCAAAGTTGGTCCTGATCATTCATTGGTTGGATTGGCCAAGTATGGTTATGTTAATGGTTAGACCTAACTGGACCCTTTTCTGAGAAGGCCAAAGCCAACTAATCAGCACTTGGAAAAAAATTTAATTACTAAAAATTATTTAGAAAAATAATTGGTTATAAATCTATCTTTAGATGTACATGGGTGGGCCAACCAAAGTTGGATTTGTGTACAGTCTATGTGGATTCTAGTACCCACTAAGGAATTAGGATAATTCCTCGAATTGGAGGTAGAGGCTACCAATTCGAATAAAATAGTGGAAGAAACCTTTTGATTAAAGGCCAAATCTTTAGATTTAATGAATCAATTACTAATTAGATTTTGGTTTTTCTTTGTGTAGACATGGCCACTTTTCTATCGCTTTGATCATTGTTGGACAATGATAAGTTGGTGGAATCCAACTTCGGTAGCAGATACTGAAAGTTGAAGATTATCCTGGAGCATGAATGGATCCTATATGTGCTGACGGATCTTGCACCTAAGAAATCAGCTGCCAAATCATGTGGAATAGTTAGAGACACTTATCAGAAGTGGCTCAATAATTCAACAATGGTGTGCTACATTATGCTGACTGCGATGAGCGATGAGTTCAGTCGTAAGTTTGAGACAGCTCAGCCAAACAAAATACTCCAAGTGTTGGAGGATTTTTTTGGCACACCCAATAACATTGAGAGATACAAGATTAGTTGTGCCATCTTCAATGCCAGAATGCGGAATGGTGCCTCTGTCAGTTATCATGTATTGTACATGATTGAGCTGATAGAGCGCTTGAGCAAGCTCGGCTTTTTCTTGCACAAACAACTTGGGAAAGATGCAATACTGAACTCGCTGCCTAAGTTTTATCTCCCATTCTTTACACATTATAGAATGTCAAAGCCTGAAGTGGACTACCATGAGTTACTGGGGTTACTTCAGAACTTTGAGAAGGATCACCAACTCCATAAGGAGTCGATGAACTTAGTGGGCCGCCTTCTCGTTCTCGATCCTTTGGAAAAGGAAAGAAGAACAAGAAGAAGAAAGTCAAGAAGGTCCATGTTCATGCTAGGACACCCGTGCAGGCTTAGATCCCAAAGACCAAGCCCGATAAGAGTCAAGCTAAATGCTTCTTTTGTAAGAGGCGGGGGCACTGGAAGAGGAACTATCCTCTGTATATTGCCTTCCTGGATCTGAACAGGTAGAGAAAGAAGCAAGCTGTTGTTGGACAAGGTATTTGTATGATAACTTCTTACAATTTCTCTATTTGTGATATTACTGACTGGGTATTAGATACCGATAGCCCTTACCATATTTGCAATTCATTACAGGGGTTGCAGGTTAGTAGAAGATTTGAGCAAGGCAAGAGATTCCTGAACGTTGGAGATGGAAGAGCAATTCCAATTCTAGCTTTAAGAATTTAGAAACTTGTATTTGAATCTCATACCATTGTTCTTAGTAATTATCATTTCTGTCCTAGTTTCTTTTTAAATATCATTTATGTAGGCCTTTTAGCTATGAACAATTATGAAATTTCAATAAAGAAACGAGTTTGTAATGCCATTATGAATGGTGTTATTGCTTTCTATGGATAATTGAACAATGGTGTATATATGTTATAACAACCTATTAATGTAGTCTACTCTACTGACAAGCACCCTATATTAGATAGTGTATTAGATATCTACTTATGGCACTATAGGCTAGGTCATATAGACAAGAATAGGATAAACATGTTGACTCAAGAGGGAATCCTTGAAGTTAATAATTGTGAATCACTTCCAACCTATGAGTTCTGTCTTCTTGGTAAAATGATCAAGTCATCTTTTATTGAAAAAGGTGAGAGAGCCAATGAGCTCTTAGGTCTAGTACATACTGATATATGTGGACCAATGAGCACAAGTGTCAGAGGTGGATATGTCTACTTCATTACTTTTACAGATGATCTATCCAGATATGGATATGTCTATCTGATGAAACATAAGTCAGATTCTTTTAAAATATTCAAATAATTTTGAAGTAAAGTAGAAAAATAAACTGAAAAGAGTATTAAAACTCTTCGATCTGATCAAGGAGGAGAATACCTTTTTGGTGAGTTTCTTATTTATCTAAGAGAGAATGAAATTCTCTTCTAATAGACTCCTCCTGAAACACCACAGCATAATGGTGTGTCTGAAAGGAGGAATCGGACTTTGTTAGATATGGTCCGATCCATGATGGGATTTGCCAGCTTACCGATATTCTTCTGGTTATATGCACTCGCATCGGCTTGTTATCTATTAAATAGGATTCCAAGTAAGTCTGTAGTTAAAATCCCATATGAGATATGGATAGGACGTAAGCCAGTACTTTCACACCTTAGGATTTGAGGGTGCCTGGCTTATGTCAAATGATTAGTTACAGACAAACTTGGACCTAGGTCTGATAAGTGTACATTCATAGGATACCCAAAAGAGACCAAAGAATACTATTTCTACCTTGCTGATGAACAAAAGGTGTTCGTTAGCCTTAGGGCAATCTTTTTGGAAAAGAAGTTTCTTGATGAAGGAACTGTTGCCTCTAAGGTTGAACTTGATGAAGTTCAATAGATAGAAAGTTCGATATAGAATATTGAACCTAAGTCAGATTTGATCAGATCAGATCCGAAGCCTAACGAACTCGCACCATTATAGCGATCCGGTAGAGTACCCCATCATTCGGACAGATACTATAGATTCTTGATCTAGGATGGTGATCCCATCGAACTCGATGAGAATGATGAGGATCCAATTACTTATATGGATGCGATGCAGAGATTCAACTCTAAGAAATGGCTAGAAGCCATGAGATCCGAAATGGATTCCATGACGGTCAATGATGTATGGACATTAGTTGACCCACCTGAAGGAGTTAAATCCATTGGGTGTAAATGGGTCTTCAAAAGAAAGAGGGGCGTAGATGGAAAGATGGAGACCTATAAAGCCCATTTGGTTATCAAGGGATATCATCAACATTATGGTATTGACTATGACGAGATGTTCTCTCCATGGTAATGCTCAAGTCCATTCAGATCATGCTTGCTATTGCTGCCCATCTAGACTATGAGATCTGATTGATGGATGTGAAAATAGCTTTTCTAAATAGACAGCTGACCGAAAAGATGTATATGATACAATCTGAAAGGTTTACATCCATAGATGAGTCCAAGGTGTGCAAGCTTTAGAGATTCATTTATGGATTGAAGCAGGCATCTCGAAGTTGGAACATGTATTTTGATAAAGTGATCAAAACATATGGCTTCGTTAAGAATGGAGAAGAACCCTGCATTTACAAATGGGCAAATGGTCCAGCAGTGGTATTCCTTATTTTTTACGTGGATGATATTTTCTTAATCGAAAATGACATCTCCACATTATAAGGAATAAAAGTTCGATTGTTATCACAGTTCTCCATGAATGACTTGGGTGAAGCATTCTACATCCTAAGGATGAAGATCTATAGGGATAGATCTAAAAGGATGCTTGGTATATCCCAATCCACGTACATAGAAACTGTATTGAAGAGGTTCAGCATGGAGAATTTCAAAAAGGGCTATCTTTCGATAGGCCAAGAAATTTCTCTCTCTAAGAAGGATTGTCCGATAACTCCTGAAGAGAGAGAGCGTATGAGTAGAATTTCATATGCTTCGGCAGTAGGATCTATTATGTATGCAATGATATGTATGAGACCAAACATGGCATACTCACTAGGAGTAGTGAGTAGATACCAGTCTAACCCTGGAGATAATCACTGGAAGGTGGATAAAATCATCCTTAAGTATTTGAGAAATACTAAGAATCAATGGTTAGTTTATGATGAGTTAGACCTGAAGCTTGTGGAGTTTACGGACTCCAACTTTCAATCTAATCATGATGACAGTAAAAGTATGTCGGAATATATCTTTGTTCTAAATGATGGAGCCATCTATTAAAAAAGTTTCAAGCAGTGTACAGTGGCTGACTCTATTTATGAAGTAGAGTACATGGCAGCATCAGATGCAGCAAAGAAAGCTGTATGGTTGAGGAAGTTCATCATCGAGCTTGGAGTAACATCCTTCATTGATGGTCTAGTCTTGCTCTACTGCGATAGCACTGACGCCATAGCTCAAGCAAAGGAACCGAAGGTACACCAACGAACAAAGCACATTCTGCACCACTTCTATTTGGTTCGTGAGATCGTGGATCATGGTGACGTCGACCTTCAGAAGATTGATAGAAAGGAGAACCTAGCCGACCCCTTCACTAAAGCCCTGGCAATCAAGAAGTTCAATAACCATAAGTTGAAGATGGATATTAGATACTGAGTGGCTTTAGAATAAGTGAGAGTTGTTGGAAATTGTGTCCCAAAGCCAATCGTCAGCCTGTTGACAGTTGAGATATTGTAATTAATTTATTAATTAATGAAAAATATTTTGACATCTTTTTTCATCATAAGTTTAGATCTTCTAATGAACTCCATTGTTGTGATGAAGTCCTTAGGACTATTTAGTTTCGATAAAGAGAGGATTTATCGATTAGTCCTTAAATTTGTTCACGACCAAATGATAGGCTGTTAATTAGGACGACAACATCTATCGAGTATAGATCGCTATATGCCATATAGGTTGGTTGTCCTCTTAACTAAGATGTGTGGAGACATTGGTATGGCATACATGTGAGATGTATGGGTACTTCATCATTGAACGTGATCAACTTCAGAGCATTTTGCTATCGAGAATGTCTCTTATGGGATATAGGTCTAAGTATCCCTTAGACCTTAGATCACCTCAGTGACTTGTAAGCAACTCACTATGCTTTGGTACCAGACTAACTAAATTTCTAATTCAATAATGGAAGGCTTTTGGGCACAGTCAAGTACTTACAAAGTTAGAGTGTGATCAAGATGGAATTGACCACTCCAAGAGTTGGAGAAGAATATATCACTGTATTTTAATATAGCAAAATCTTGACCAAGGTAATCCATCAGATGGATTTGATATTTTGAAATATAATGTGGACAATCTGATCAGAGTTAATAGTTGAACTTTGATGTGTCCTATTAGCATTGTGGTTAAGGGGATAAATTATATGAAAATTATATCCGCATGGATTCTAAGGATGGTGTTCTACACCTTCGACCTATCCGGCCGTCGGGTATTATTGCTAGATGGTCACTTTGATTGGTATAAAAAATTATTTCTATGCTATCAGCTTAGGTTCAGACCTATGAGATCACACATTAGAGCTTATGATCTAATCGGATGGTTGATTAATGATTAAGAATCATTCTAGGGTTAAACAATCAATACGATTGGTGTTTAACCTAGTGCAAGTATTGCAGGAGGATCGGTTAGCAATTGAATTGCTAATTGACTTAATTTGATTAAGCCCATAGACTAAAATTAATTCTAATTAAGTATGATTTAATAAGATTTGGTTTGTGCTTGATTGGATCAAGTCCAATTGATTTATTGGATAAGCAAAGTATAAGGAAGAACTAGTCCTAGTCTAACTAGGACTCGAATTAATCTAATTTTTTAATTTAATTAAAAATAAATTAGAATTAAATATAATTTATTTAAGTTCTTAAATAGATTAGGGCCTTATTTAATTGGATTGGTTTAATCTTGATTTTATTTTATTAAAAGATCTTGTTTGACCAAGTCAAAATAGGAGTCTTAGTGTGACTAGGACTCCCTATCGCCTTGTGCCACCTTGGTCCTAACATCCCCTATACCTATTTTTTAGATATTTTTTATGGAAAATCCTTTTTTTCCTGATTTTCATGCCCCCTCTCTCCCTCTAAGTCATATTTGGAAGTTAGGTAGAAGACCAAGTCAAAGGAGTTGGTTTTGCTTAGGATTCTATAAGATAGAATCCTTGTTGACTAAAACATCTTTCCTTGAGTGCCGCCCTCTCTTTTAATTAATTCTTCTCTTATTCTATGAAAATAATCTTTTATTTTGTGCACCATCTCTTGATGGTCCATGCCAAAAATTATGGAGGAGGCACCCAAGAGTTGGGCGCCCCAACAACTTCCCACGTTTGGATATTCCTAGTCTAAAAATTTGACCTAACTTGGACTCTTCTTTTTCTCTATTTATTAGATGAATTTTATTTTGATTCTTTTATGAAATATAGAGCTTTGAGATAGATTTGGGGTGTGCAAAAATCTAAGGAGGAGGGTCCTTGAGCATGGGGGTTCCATAGGCACCAAACTAGGTGTCTAGGTGAGAGAAAAGAGAAGAAGAAGAGGGTCTTTTTTTAGAGCTAATTTATTTTCAATCTCTCCTCCTTTCTTTTGAGCTTTTTTAAGAGAGTCTCAGATCAGCAAACTCTCATCTTTCTTCTTATATTTTGGAGAGTCCAAATTTCAAAGAAGAGAGCATCGGATCGACCGTCGAAGAAGGATCAGCACAGTACTAGCATGCTGTGCTAATTTCCTACATCGGACTTTAGATTAGAGATCGTAGGCTCATGAGGATAACTCCTAGTGGTCGGATGCATGTGCCGCTTGTGACTTCATCCTCAAGCTCGAATCAGCAAGTTAGAACGTGTAAACTTGCTTAGGTAATAGATCTGATCTATAAACTTCATACCTGCATTTGATGTAGTATATGAAGGAAAATCCTGATTTCCCGGTCCAGATTCGTTCAGATCTGATCAGATCAAGAGATATATTTCAAAATTTTTTTTCTTTGATCTATATTAGATCTGAGATGTTTTAGATCTGATTCTTATTATTTTAATAAATAAAATAAAATAAGAATAAATTAAATCAAATTTAATTTACCTAATTTGGGTAATCCTATTACCCTGTTGATGATCCTGTTTGCAGCGGAAGGTTCTGGATCTAGCCATGCAAGCGCCTGACCTCTATCGATATCCACTTGGGCTAGATCTGGAGATCCTTTTCTTCTTTATCATGCCTCCAAAAATTAGATCTGGATCTGATCTGGAGGATCTTCAAAACTCCTTTTGAAGATCAGCAGTCGTCCTTTGCAGCAGTGCAGCCTTCTAGCTTTTGATCGCCTTTCTCTTGCTTGAATCGCACCAACAAAAATCCAAAACTCCTTTTGGATGTGGAGAGCAAGGGGAGAAGGTGGTTTGGCATGGAGAAGGAGGGGAGAGGCAGCCTAGGGGCATGGGGAATTGTGATTCAATCATCTCATATAATTTGAGTTGGGCACAGGGTCTTATTTATAGACTGACTGTGATCCAACTTCTCTTCTTCCCAACCAATCACAACCCTTTGTGAAATCAGATCTAAATCTGATTGGTGGGAATAGAGTCCCCTGGATTCCTCCTTAGAGGGTGCCTAAGACCAGTCAAAGTTGGTTCTTAGAAGAACTCTAATTGGAATCCAAAAAGGAGATGGAGTCCTTGTCCAACAAGGACTCCTAGGCGCCTCCAACTTGGGCACACGCCTAGGGTGGCGTGCGCCCTCCTCCTTGCCAGGTTCTGGTAGGGGGACAAGCCCCCACCAGCTCTCCAATAGGTGCATGACATGTGGTCAAAAGTCAAAGTGTCAATGGTCAACATTTGACCAGTCAAAGGTAGACTTTTGACCAAAGTCAAAGAACAAGAAATGGCAGGTGACCAAAAATGGCAGGTAATGTCTTACAAAATAAGACAACCTTTTCTGACTTGGACAACCTCCAGTCAGACCATATGAAGGCCTCTGATTGAGCACAAACTCCTTTGGCTCAGACAGGACAACTTATTTATGATAGCAAAAGAAGAACGTTAGGTTCAATCGAGTGCTAGCACGATTTTCTTGAACCTAATTGAATCTCATTCAGATCAATTGAACTAGACAGTTCAATTGATGATCACCAGATTCAAACCCTTGTTTGTGTGACCCAGTTAGGTTCAGTTCTGTATGGTAATGGGATATGTCATGATCTCTATCATCGACATCATCGAAACTCCTTTCGATGGATCAGAACTCTTCTGATTCGAACAGCTAGAATGATCGATCATCTAAATCATTCTAATTGCTCCCAAAATCCACCAGTGACACCTAGCAGTATATGGTGGCAACCCATCAGAGCTGAATGCGAACCTCTTGGTGCAGCTACCTGTGTGATTAAGTTCTTCTATCTTGAGCCCCGATCAGATTAGGGTTAAGGTGAACTCGTCAAACCCTAGTTTCTGTCATATGATGTAATCATTCGATTCGAGTCCGATGTGAAAATCTAAATAGAAACTCTTTCTATTATTTCACTCTGCCATGGCCATGGACTTCTGGACTTGATTCTCATGATCATCATAGGGCTGCTCCTCTACCACCGAGGTAGATAGATTCCATCTTGATGCCATCCAGTTCCTACAATGAACATGCTATAGCCAACATACACCTCAGGGTTCCATATGGCTAGGAGATCGAGTAATGGTGTAGTCAAACTATAACACCCTCAAGGTGAACTGCCGATGCACCTCAGGTCAAAGAACCAGACACACTACTGCAGCATCGAGTCAGTCATTGACGAGAAGGTAGACTCCCTAATGACTACTCGAGGTGGTCACGCTCAGTGCCCTCGTTCTCTAACGAGTACCTGTACTCTCGCTCTGGTGTCTCCACACCGTAGACTCAAGACTCATCTACTAAAGAGAAGCGATTGTACACCAACCTTTCAGATCAATCACCATCCTCGTGATGGTCTTATGGTCGGGAGCATTTTATGAGTTAACAATGATTATTTATGTCTTAAATTTTCAACTCTTAAAAATATGAATTATCATTACCATTAACTCAAAGGATGTATCACAGACACTAAATACACATATGTGATAGAAAATAATCCATTTTATTAATTATAGTCAAAATTATAATTTTGTCTTTAGAAGTGTATTACAAGTGTCAGCCAATTCTAGCTTCTAGGGCTCATATATCTAACAGTATAGATCTAGGTTGATTTGATCAATCTTTTTTTTCTTATTTAATTTTAATTTTTAATTTAATATCATATCTTAATCATATAATAGATCTGAGATCTAGATGTTTATACAATTATTTAAATAAATTTTATATTTATTTAAGTCTTTCGCTATAAGATCTTGAAAAAATTTCAAGATCTACCTGTGAAACCCTTGATCTGGTTCCTTCAATCCCCTTGCGCCACTTTGATCCCAACGCCCCCCAAACCTATTTTTTTAGGTATTTTTCATGGAAAATTTCTTTTTTTCTGATTTGCATGCCCCCTCTCTCCCTCTAAGTCATATTTGGAAGTTAGGTGGAAGACCAAGTCAAAGGAGAAATTGGTTTTACTTAGGATTCTATGAGATAGAATCCTTGTTGACCAAAACATTTTTTCTTGAGTGCTATCCATTCTTTTAATTAATTCTTCTCTTATTCCATGAAAATAATCTTCTTTTTTGTGTGCCCTCTCTTACTGGCTGACGCCAAAAATTATGGAGGAAGCACGTAAGAGTTGGGGGTCCAACAACTTCCCATGTTTTGATATTCCTAGTCTAGGAATTTGACCTAACTTGGACTCTTCTTTTTTCCTATTTATTAGATGAATTTTATTTTAATTTTTTTATGAAATATAGAGATTTGGGAGAGATTTGGGGTGTGGAAAAATCAAAGGAAGAGGGTCCTTGGGCATGGGGGTTCCAGAGGCACCAAACTAGGTGTCTAGGTGAGAGAAAAGAGAAGAAGAAGAGGGTCTTCTTCTAGGGCTGTTTTATTTTCAATCTCTCCTCCTTTGTTTTAAGTTTTTCTGGAAGAGTCTCAGATCAGCAAACTCTCATCTTTCTTCTCATATTTTAGAGAGTCCAAATTTTGAGGAAGAAAGCATCGGATCAATCATCGAAGAAGGATCAGCACAGTACTAGCATGCTGTATTGATTTTCTATATCGGATTTAGATCAAAGATCGTAGGTTCGTGTGGACGCCTCCTAGAGACTAGATGCATGTGCGGCTTGTGACTTCATCCTCAAGTCCGAATCAGCAAGTTAGAACGTCTAAACTTGCTCAGATAATAGATTTGATCTATAAACTTCATACCTATATTTGATGTAGTGTAGATCTAGATTGATTTGATCAACCTTTTTCTTATTTGATTTTAATTTTTGATTTAATATCATGCCTTAATCATGTAATAGATCTGAGATCTAGATATTTTTATGATTATTTAAATAAATTTTAGATTTATTTAAGTCTTCCACTGTAAGATCTTGAAAAAGTTTAAAGATCTACCTGTGAAATCCTAGATCTGATTCCTTCAATTGGTATTAGAGCAAGATTCTTATTGCATGATTTTTATGCATGTCTAGATTATTTCTTAGATTAGATCTAATTTATAATATAATTATTAAATTTAAAATTAAAAAAAATAAAATATTTTAGATTGCACGGACTGCCATAAGGTTGTCCTGCTATAAGGTTTACCCTTTATAGTGAATAGGTTGTCTTAGTATGTGCAGATCTAAAATATTGATTATAAAATTTTAGATTAGATCTAAGAGATTTTATGATCTGATTAAAAATATTTTAATCTGATTTTAATCATCATAAATATATTAGATTTGATCTAGGGAGATTTATGATTGATTATTATTGAAACTGTTTCAATTACATGAACCTGTTTAGATTAGATCTAAAGTAGTTTTATGTTTATTTAACTTGCATATTGATTATGAATCAAACATGCAACTTGGTTGATAGAACCATGTTGTAAAAATATTTTACAAACATGAAAATTATTTTTGAAAAGTCGAACCCCAACCCTCAGCCCAATACTTAATTGAGAATTAAGAAGTTGATTGATTAAGATCTAGGATTGTGAATTGAAGATCCTAAGACACAAATCATAACACATTGGGTTAAATGAATTAATGGAGATTAGGTCCATTAATTGAATTAGACCTAGGGTTAGATTAAAGAATGGACTTAATTAGAGAATTGACTAAATCTAACCAATTATTATCTTAGATTAGATCAAGGATTCTCTAGATCAATTATAATAGTTGTAGTTGGTCAAGTCCATGTCTTTAACAAGACCCAAGATGGACTTGATTCTTGGCTACGTAGTCTAGCATGAACTGTTAGGTTGATCTAATTGAAACTAATTAAACTAGTTGGTGTCTAAGATAAACCAGACCAGTGATTTTTAATTGGCAGTCTGCTTACCTAGCCATTTCTGATGGTGTCTAAGGCAATTCTGGCTGACCCTTCCACTGATCGAACTTACCTGATCTCTTAGTGAGATTATGTTTTGATCGGATCACTTGATTATTCAAGCTAAGCCATGTCAGCTAGGTAAATCAGTTTGACTGATTTAGGTGCTCCTAGATCAGCCTATTAATGGTCTCTCTTAAGCTGACTTGATGAAGTTAGTGGGAGGATCATGATAAGCTGGTTAATCTAACCTTCTCACTTCTATAAATAAATCCTCTAAAATTATTAGGTTCCTAAAATGAAATAGTTATATGATAACTGGATCATAGCCTCCCAATAAAGTGGATGATAATGGGTCCATCAGTTGGATAATCATTGGAGGCCCAAAGACCTAGTGCTTGTCGATTGATGGAATTATCATTCATTATATGATCTCTTGGATACATCTTTCTAAATGGTGGTTAGGTGGGCCAACCAAAGTTGAACCTTATTATTCATTGGTTGGATGGGCCAAGTATGGTCATGTTAATGGTTGGACCTAACTGAACCATTTTCTGAGAAGGCCAAAGCCAACTGATCAAGGCTTGGGGCAAAATTTAATTATTAAAAATTATTTACAAAAATAATTGGTTATGAATCTATCCTTAGATGTACATGGATGGGCCAACCAAAGTTGGGCTTGTGTATAGACTATGTGGATTCTAGTACCACTAAGGAATTAGGGTAATTCCTCGAATTGAAGGTAGAGGCTACCAATTCGAATAAAATAGTGGAAGAAATCTTTTGATTAAAGTCCAAATCTTTAGATTTAATGAATCAATTACTAATTCGATTTTGATTTTCTTTATGCAGACATGGCCACTTCTCTATTGCTCCGATCATTGTTGGACAATGATAAGTTGGTGGGACCCAACTTCGATAGCTAGTCCCGAAAGTAGAAGATTATCCTAGAGCATGAACGGATCCTATATGTGCTGACGAATTCTACACCTGAGGAGCCAGCTGTCAATGCACGTGGAATAGTTAGAGATACTTATCAAAAGTGGCTTAGTGATCGAACCATGGTGCGCTGCATTATGCTAGCTGCGACGAGCGATGAGTTCAGTCGCAAGTTTGAGATAGCTCAATCAAACAAAATGCTCCAAGTGTTGGAGGATTCTTTTGGCACATCCGATGACATTGAGAGGCACAAGACTAGTTGTGCCATCTTCAACGCCAGAATGCAAGATGGTGCCTCTATCACTAATCATGTATTGTACATGATCGAGCTGATAGAGCGCTTGAGCAAGATCGCCTTTTCCTTGTACAAACAACTTGGGAAAGATGCAATACTGAACTCGCTGCCCAAGTCTTGTCTCCCATTCCTTACACGTTATAGAATGTCAAAGTCTAAAGTGGACTACCATGGGTTACTGAGGTTACTTCAGAACTTTGAGAAGGATCACCAACTCCATAAGAAGTCGGTGAACTTAGTGGGAGGTTCGTCTTCTCATTCTCGATCCTTTGCGAAAGAGAAGAAGAATAAGAAGAAGAAAGCCAAGAAGGTGCATGTTCATGCTAGGACACCTGTGCAGGCTCAGACCCCAAAGACCAAGCCCGATAAGAGTCAAGCTGAATGCTTCTTTTGCAAGAAGCGGGGGCACTGGAAGAGGAACTGTCCTAAGTACATTGCCTCCCTAGGCACAAACAGACAGAGAAAGAAGCAAGCTATTGCTAGGCAAAAAATTTATTTGATAACTCCTTGCAATATCTTTATTTGTGATATTACTAATCGGTATTGGATACCGATAGCACTTACCATATTTGTAATTCGTTACATATCAGTAGAAGATTCGAGTAAGGTGAGAGATTTCTGAACGTTAGAGATGGAAGAGCAGTTTCAGTTCTAACTTTAGAAATTTTGAAACTTGTATTTGAATCTCATACCGTTGTTCTTAGTGATTATCATTTTCATCCTAGTTTCTTTTTAAATATCATTTTTGTAGACCTTTTGGCCATGAATAATTATGAAATTTCAATAAAAAAATGAGTTTGTAATGTCATTATGAACGGTGTTATTACTTTTTGTGGACAATTGAATAATGGTGCATATATGTTTTCACAACCTATTAATGTAGTCTATTTTACTGGTAAGCACCCTAGATTAGATAGTATATCAGATATCTACTTATGGTACTATAGGCTAGGTCATATAAACAAGAATAGGATAAATAGGTTGACTCAAGAGGGAATCTTCGAAGTCAATGATTGTGAATCACTTCCAACCTGTGAGTCCTATCTTCTTGGTAAAATTACCAAGTCACCTTTTATTAAAAAATGTGAGAGAGCTAATGAGCTCTTAGGTTTAGTACGTATTGATATATGTGGACCAATGAGCACAAGTGCCAAAGGTGGATATGTCTACTTCATCACTTTCATAGATGATCTATCCAGATATGGATATGTCTATCTGATGAAATATAAGTTGGATTCTTTTGAAATATTCAAACGATTTCAAAGTGAAGTAGAAAAATAAACTGAGAAGAGTATTAAAACTCTTCGATCTGATCGAGGAGGAGAATACCTTTTTGGTGAGTTTCTCATATATCTAGGAGAGAATGGAATTATCTTTCAATGGACTCCTCTTAGAACACCACAGCATAATGGTGTGTCTGAAAGAAGGAATCGAACTTTGTTAGACATGGTCGATCTATGATGGAATTTGCCAACTTGCCGATATCCTTCTAAGGATATGCACTCGAATCGACTTGTTATTTATTAAATAGGGTTCCAAGTCTGTAGTTAAAACCCCATATGAGATATGGATAGGGCGTAAGCCAGCACTTTCATACCTTAGGATTTGGGGGTGCCTAGCTTATGTCAAACGGTTAGTTACAGGCAAACTTGGACTTAGGTATGACAAGTGTACATTCATAGGATATCCAAAAGAGATCAAAGGATACTATTTCTACCATGCTGATGAACAAAAGATGTTTGTCAGCCTTAGAGTAATCTTTTTGAAACAGAAGTTTCTTGATGAAGGAACTGTTGCCTCTAAGATTGACCTTGATGAAGTTTAACAGATAGAAAGTCCAAGACAGTCTGTGAAACCTCTCGTGGATTCAAAAGGTGTTAGATATATGTGCCCTAGAAGCCAGAATTGGCTGACACTTGTAATACACTTCTAGGGGCAAAATTATAATTTTGACTATAATTAATAAAATGGGTTATTTTCTATCACATATGTGTATTTAGTGTCTGTGATACATCCTTTGAGTTAATGGTAATGATAATTCATATTTTCAAGAGTTGAAAATTTAAGACATGAATAATCATTATTAACTCATAAACATGCTCCCGACCATAGGATCATCACGAGGATGGTGATTGATCCGGAAGGTTGGTGTACAATCGCTTCTCTTTAGTAGATGAGTCTTGAGTCTACGGTGTGGAGACACCGGAGCGAGAGTACAGGTACTCGTTAGAGAACGAGGGCACTGAGCGTGACCACCTCGAGTAGTCATTAGGGAAGTCTACCTTCTCGTCAATGACTGACTCGATGCTGCAGTAGTGTGTCTGGTTCTTTGACCTGAGATGCATCGGCAGTTCACCTTGAGGGTGTTATAGTTTGACTACACCATTACTCGGTCTCCTAGCCATATGGAACCCTGAGGTGTATGTTGGCTATAGCATGTTCATTGTAGGAACTGGATTGCATCAAGATGGAATCTATCTACCTCGGTGGTAGAGGAGCAGCCCTATGATGATCATGAGAATCAAGTCCAGAAGCCCATGGCCATGGCAGAGTGAAATAATAGAAAGAGTTTCTATTTAGATTTTCACATTGGACTCGAATCGAATGATTACATCATATGACAGAGACTAGGGTTTGACGAGTTCACCTTAACCCTAATCTGATCGGGGCTCAAGATAGAAGAACTTGAATCACACAGGTAGCTGCACCAAGAGGTTCGCATTCAGCTCTGATGGGTTGCCACCATATACTGCTAGGTGTCACTGGTGGATTTTGGGAGCAATTAGAATGATTTAGATGATCGATCATTCTAGCTGTTCGAATCAGAAGAGTTCTGATCCATCGAAAGGAGTTTCGATGATGTCGATGATAGAGATCATGACATATCCCATTACCATACAGAACTGAACCTAACTGGGTCACACAAACAAGGGTTTGAATCTGGTGATCATCAATTGAACTGATCTAGTTCAATTGATCTGAATGAGATTCAATTAGGTTCAAGGAAATCGTGCTAGCACTCGATTGAACCTAACGTTCTTCTTTTACTATCATAAATAAGTTGTCCTGTCTGAGCCAAAGGAGTTTGTGCTCAATCAGAGGCCTTCATATGGTCTGACTGGAGGTTGTCCAAGTCAGAAATAGGTTGTCTTATTTTGTAAGACATTACCTGCCATTTTTGGTCACCTGCCATTTCTTGTTCTTTGACTTTGGTCAAAAGTCTACCTTTGACTGGTCAAACGTTGACCATTGACACTTTGACTTTTGACCACATGTCATGCACCTATTGGAGAGCTGGTGGGGGCCTGTCCCCCTGCCAGAACCTGGCAAGGAGAAGGGCGCACGCCAAGGGTGGCGTGAGCCCAAGTTAGGAGGCGCCTAGGAGTCCTTGTTGGACAAGGACTCCACCTCCCTTTTGGATTCCAATTAGAGTTCTTACTAAGAATCCAAGTTTGACTGGTCTTAGGCGCCCTCTAAGGAGGAATCCAGGGGTCTCTATTCCCACCAATCAGATTTAGATCTGATTTCACAAAGGGTTGTGATTGGTTGGAGAAGGAAGAGGAGTTGGATCACAAGTTAGTCTATAAATAAGACCCTGCGCCCAACTCTAATTCTGAATGCAATTGAGATTTCCCACGCCCCAAGGCTGCCTCTCCCCTCCTTCTCCATGCCATAGTCTCTTCTCCCCTTGCTCTCCACGTCCAAAAGGAGTTTTGGACTTTGGTTGGTGCGATTCAGATCAAAGAAAGGCGATCAAAAGCAAGAAGGCTGCGCTGCTGCAAAAGGACGACTGCAGATCTTCAAAAGAGTTTTGAAGATCCTCCAGATCAGATCCAGATCTGATTTTTGGAGGTGTGATAGAGAAGAAGAGGATCTCCAGATCCAACCCGAGTGGATACCGGTAGAGGCCAGGCGCTTGCGTGGCTAGATCCAGAACCTTCCGCTGCAATCAGGATCATCAACAGGGTAATAGGATTACCCAAATCAGGTAAATTAAATTTGATTTAATTTATCTTATTTTATTTTATTTATTAAAATAATAAGAATCAGATCTAAAATATATCAAGATCTGATATAGATCAAAGAAAAATTTTTGAAATATATCTCTTGATCTGATCAGATCTGAACGAACCTGGACCGGGAAATCAGGATTTCCCTTCAACTGGTATCAGAGCCATGGTTCTAAAAATATTTAGATCTGATTTTAAATTTATTTTAATTAGAAAATAAATTGATTTTCAGATGTCACATGAGATGTGATCAGATCTGAAATCAGAAAAAATTAAAATTAAATGATTTGGATCTAAGATTAGAAGATATGCATGACTAGTTCTAGAATAGAATAGTTCTATAGAATAGTCTTGCATGTTTTGATTTAATTCTGATTAAATCATATTTTAGATCTTTTATTTACTATTTTTTGATATTATAAGTGTTATAATAACATCTAAAAAATAGCAAATAAAAATTATTTAATTTTAAATATCATATGAGATATGATTGATGCATGTCTAGACTAGTTGTAGAATAGTTCTACATAATTGTCTAGATTAGGAATTTATTTTGATTAGATCAATTTAAATCTAATTTTTTAGATTATTATGAGATAATTTAGATCTGAAAAATATGCATGATTTGATACATGAGATGTATGCAAAATATGCCATGATTAGATCTAAATTTGTATATGAGATATATGATATAGATCTGATAACTGTTTTGTAGTATTGAATGTTCCTGATTAAGGCGTTCCTCTTGGCCGTCCGGTCATAAGAACGAAGAAGGGTTTAAAGGCCCTCTCTTCCCATTCGATGGGGTGTTCTTATGATGTGTAGGGGTGCTGCGTGTTCGTCCTTAATCAGAAACCCAAAACTTACTTTCTGCAAAACCCTAGATCCTGAAACCCTAGGATTTATTGTGCATATTTTGTTTATGAACCCTACTTAATTAAGAATTAAGTTTATGGAATATTAATTAGGTCTAAAATTGAGAATTTCAGATCTAAGACATATTCATAATACTGGGTTCGGGCTTGGGTAGCTCAATTAGGTCTAAGCGGTTGATCAAACCGAATCAAGAGTTGGTTAGATGGGATCAACAATGCTTAAATTGACCAGCCTAATAGGATTAAGTCTGGGTCAAGATCGAGTCACGATCAAGCAAGACCTAATTAGGCTCAGAGGTTAGAGTCTGGATTGTAGGCTAACCCAATTGGTTCTGACTCAACAATTTGGTGTCTAAGGTAAGTTTGGCACAGACGACCGACTGGTTTTTAATTGGAAGCTACTCGACCTGAATGCGTTCTTGTACGAGTTAATGGCATATTCCTTCCACCGGTCTCACTTACCTGGCCATATCTGTTGACACAGTTCTGATCTGAGGTGGTCAATAATCCGAGCTAACCCATGCCACTAGGTTAGTCATAATTGTTATGACTAAGCCAAGTCTAGTTTAATGAGACCTGAATCAATTCTCCCTAAGAAAAGATTAAGTCTGAGGTCTTCCACCATTGTAGATGTGCGGGCCCTTCCCGGGGTTGATTGTTCTCGGCTGGATACAGTGGCTCAGTTGCACCGGGAAGATGCAACCATGTCTATTAGGCATTGGATGCTATGGGCTGGAGGATGAGTTGGGCTCAATATTTCGGATACGGTGAGAGACTCAATTAGGAACCCAGTCTATGCAAATGGTGGGTCTGACTTAACTAAGGAGTGGATCAATATTTCGGATACGGTGAGATTCATGAATTAGAGACCAAGTTTGGGTGCACCATGATTAGAGAATCATTGAACAAGAGTTGTTCACTCATTGGCTAACCCATCACCAATAACTGTTAGGTGAGGTGATGAGTCAGTTGGTGAGACCGCACCACCCACTAGAAATCATTAATCGTGGAGATTTTCGCATCTCTACAGAGGGAGTGTAGGGATCCGAGAAAATAGTGGGAGCTAATTTGTTTAAAAATAAAATCCCTAAACAAATTGGTCAAGTCAAAATTACAGTATCTAACTAGAATCTTTGACTCTCTACAGGAAAATGTCTGCGTCCAACCCATTGGCACGTATCCTGGACACACATAGACTGACTGGACCCAATTATAAAGATTGGCTCAGGAACTACAAAATTATTTTGGGTTCAGAGAAGTTAACCCATGTTTTGGACCAGGACCCTCCCACCTTACCAGCCCGTCCATCCACTGTTGAACAGAGAGCGTCTCTGGAAAAATGGATTGACGAAGATAATAAGGCCAGATATTACATGTTGGGCTCGATGTCTGATGAGCTCCAGCGCCAACATGAAGATATCGGGACTGCTCGCCAAATGTTGGCTCACCTGCAGGAGATGTTTGGTGAACAGAGTCGCGCAGCCAAATATCAAGTCACGAAATGACTTTTTAAGGCTAAGATGCGTGATGGGCAGTCAGTCCAAGATCACTGTCTGACAATGATCAAGGACATGGAAGAGCTTGAGAAGCTCGGTGTGAAGTTGGACTTGGACCTGCAGAACGATATTATTCTGCAATCCTTGACTGATGCATATGGGCAATTCATCATGAATTACCACATGCATAAACTTCAAAATTCCTTGGCCGAAGTTAATGAATATGCTGGTTACCGCTGAGCTTTCTATGAAAGGTTCTAAAGGCTCAGTTCTTGCTATGGAACGGACTTCTTCCAAAAGAAAGTCTTATGGAAAGAAAAAGAAGTCTGTGAAAAAGCAAAAGGTGGAAGGATCAAAGAAGAAGAAGGCAGAATCGAAGAAAAAGGCCGATGGCAAAGGAAAGTGTTTCCATTGCAACAGCGACGGCCATTGGAAGCGGAACTGCCCTACTTACCTGGCCACCCTGAAGAACAAGAAGGAAGGTCCTTCTGGAGGTATGCTCGTTATTGAGTCTAACCTTACGGTTCTTCTGCATCCAGTTGGGTGCTTGACTCTGGTTCTAGTGCTCATCTGTGCACTTCTATGCAGGGTCTTGAGGATAGCAGGAGGCTGAGGGATGGAGACATGATCCTACGCGTCGGTAATGGAGCAAGAGTTGCTGCAGTAGCCGTGGGAACATACCCTCTTCGATTACCATCTGGTTTAGACTTAGTTTTAAAAGACTGTTATTATGTGCCTGCAGCTAGCAGGAATTTGATTTCTGTTTCATGCTTAGCACAAGAAGGTTATGTGATCACCTTCTTTAAGGACCATTGTAACATTCTTTATGAAAGAAATAAAATTGCAAATGGTTTCCTTATTAATGGTCTTTATCAGCTACATATTGATGTACCTATTTTAACTATCGAGCAAAACGTGAATGCCAAACGACCTAGGGATAGTCCAAACGACAGATATCTATGGCACCTGAGATTAGGTCATATAGCAGAAGATAGGATCAACAAATTGGAGAAAAATGGGCTATTGAGTCCATTGACTTTTGAGTCATATCCAACTTGTGAATCTTGTCTTCAAGGCAAAATGACTAAACTCCCTTTTGTTGGACATGGGGAGAGGGCCACAGATCTCCTTGCCCTAGTACATACTGATGTGTGCGGCCCATTTGATGTGCCGGCTAGAGGCAATTTTGTCTACTTCATTACCTTTACCGATGATCTGTCTAGGTATGGGTATGTGTATCTTATGAGACACAAGTCTGAAGCTTTTGAAAAGTTCAAAGAATTCAGACATGAAGTAGAAAAACAAACTGGAAAACCCATTAAGGTTCTTCGATCAGATCGAGGAGGTGAATACCTTAGCCGGGAATTCCTAGACTATCTTAAGGAAAATGGCATAGTCTCTCAATGGACTCCACCAGGAACACCTCAACTCAACGGGGTTTCAGAATGGAGAAATCGGACTCTATTGGATATGGTTCGATCCATGATGAGCTTCACAGACCTCCCTGATTTTCTTTGGGGACACTCATTGTTAACTTCAATCTATCTACTGAATAGGGTTCCCTCTAAAACCGTTCCTACCACACCGTATGAGATATGGCACGGTAAGAAACCAAGTCTGAGTCATCTCAGAATTTGGGGTTGTCCGGCTCATGTCAAAAGACAACAAGCGGACAAGTTAGAGTTTAGGTCCTTTAGAGCTCGATTCATAGGATATCCTAAAGAGTCATTAGGATACTATTTCTACATTCCAGAAGACCACAATGTGATTGTGAGTCGACATGCCATCTTTCTTGAAAAATAGTTTATTCAAGATAGCGGCATTGGAAAAGCAGATTCAAGCTTGATGAGAAAGTCTCACAAGTGGAACGAGCTAAGGACCAAGTGGAACCAAATCAGGTTGAGCCAATAAGAACACTACCTCCTCCACCTCGTAGATCGGAAAGAGTTTCCCGTCCCCCTGAAAGATACTTAGGTATTATTTCAGAGGAAGTAGAGGAAATGTTCCTCATAGGTAATGGTGCTCATGGTGATGATCCCAAAACCTACAACGAGGCGATATCAGATATCGACTCCGAGAAATGGCTAGAGGCAATGCAGTCAGAAATTGACTCGATGCACTCAAACCAAGTCTGGACCTTGGTAGATCCACCAGAAGGTATAGTACCTATTGGGTGTAAATGGATCTTCAAGAGAAAGATTGGTGCAGATGGGAATGTGGAGACATTCAAGGCTAGACTAGTGGCAAAAGGTTATAGTCAACGCGAAGGCATTGACTATCAGGATACCTTTTCCCCAGTGGCTATGCTAAAATCCATCCGCACATTGCTTGCCTGTTGCAGCCTATTTCGATTATGAAATATGGCAAATGGACGTGAAAACGGCATTCCTAAATGGATATCTTGAGGAAGATATC
>QRFJ01002814.1:0-23775 GCA_006176705.1 Cocos nucifera | reverse complement strand
GATCTTCTTATTTACTATTTTCTGATATTATAAGTGTTATAATAACATCTGATAAACAGCAAATAAAAATTATTTAATTTTAAATATCATATGAGATATGATAGATGCATGACTAGACTAGTTGTAGAATAGTTCTACATAATTGTCTAGATTAGAATTTATTTTGATTAGATCAATTTAAATCTAATTTTTTAGATTATTATGAGATAATTTAGATCTGAAAAACATGCATGATTTGATACATGAGATGTATGCAAAATATGCCTTGATTAGATCTAAATTTGTATATGAGATATATGATATAGATCTATAACTGTTTTGTAGATTTACATGTTCCTGATTAAGGCGTTCCTCTTGGCCGTCCGGTCATAAGAACGAAGAAGGGTTTAAAGGCCCTCTCTTCCCATTCGATGGGGTGTTCTTATGACGTGTAGGGGTGCTGCGTGTTCGTCCTTAATCAGAAACCCAAAACTTACTTTCTGCAAAACCCTAGATCCTGAAACCCTAGGATTTATTGTGCATATTTTGTTTATGAACCCAACTTAATTAAGAATTAAGTTTATGGAATATCAATTAGGTCTAAAATTGAGAATTTCAGATCTAAGACATATTCATAATACTGGGTTCGGGCTTGGGTAGCTCAATTAGGTCTAAGCGGTTGATCAAACCGAATCAAGAGTTGGTTAGATGGGATCAACAATGCTTAAATTGACCAGCCTAATAGGATTAAGTCTGGGTCAAGATCGAGTCACGATCAAGCAAGACCTAATTAGGCTCAGAGGTTAGAGTCTGGATTGTAGGCTAACCCAATTGGTTCTGACTCAACAATTTGGTGTCTAAGGTAAGTTTGGCACAGACGACCGACTGGTTTTTAATTGGAAGCTACTCGACCTGAATGCGTTCTTGTGCGAGTTAACGGCATATTCCTTCCACCGGTCTCACTTACCTGGCCATATCTGTTGACACAGTTCTGATCTGAGGTGGTCAATAATCCGAGCTGACCCATGCCACTAGGTTAGTCATAATTGTTATGACTAAGCCAAGTCTAGTTTAATGAGACCTGAATCAATTCTCCCTAAGAAAAGATTAAGTCCGAGGTCTTCCACCATTGTAGATGTGCGGGCCCTTCCCGGGGTTGATTGTTCTCGGCTGGATACAGTGGCTCAGTTGCACCGGGAAGACGCAACCATGTCTATTAGGCATTGGATGCTATGGGCTGGAGGATGAGTTGGGCTCAATATTCCGGATACGGTGAGAGACCCAATTAGGAACCCAGTCTATGCAAATGGTGGGTCTGACTTAACTAAGGAGTGGATCAATATTCCGGATACGGTGAGATTCATGAATTAGAGACCAAGTTTGGGTGCACCATGATTAGAGAATCATTGAACAAGAGTTGTTCACTCATTGGCTAACCCATCACCAATAACTGTTAGGTGAGGTGATGAGTCAGTTGGTGAGACCGCACCACCCACTAGAAATCATCAATCGTGGAGATTTTCGCATCTCTACAGAGGGAGTGTAGGGATCCGAGAAAATAGTGGGAGCTAATTTGTTTAAAAATAAAATCCCTAAACAAATTGGTCAAGTCAAAATTACAGTATCTAACTAGAATCTTTGACTCTCTACAGGAAAATGTCTGCGTCCAACCCACTGGCACGTATCCTAGACACACATAGACTGACTGGACCCAATTATAAAGATTGGCTCAGGAACTACAAAATTGTTTTGGGTTCAGAGAAGTTAACACATGTTTTGGACCAGGACCCTCCCACCTTACCAGCTCGTCCATCCACTGAACAGAGAGCGTCTCTGGAAAAATGGATTGACGAAGACAATAAGGCCAGATACTACATGTTGGGCTCGATGTCTGATGAGCTCCAGCGCCAACATGAAGATATCGGGACTGCTCGCCAAATGTTGGCTCACCTGCAGGAGATGTTTGGTGAACAGAGTCGCGCAGCCAAATATCAAGTCACGAAATGACTTTTTAAGGCTAAGATGCGTGATGGGCAGTCAGTCCAAGATCACTGTCTGACAATGATCAAGGACATGGAAGAGCTTGAGAAGCTCGGTGTGAAGTTGGACTTGGACTTGCAGAATGATATTATTCTGCAATCCTTGACTGATGCATATGGGCAATTCATCATGAATTACCACATGCATAAACTTCAAAATTCCTTGGCCGAGTTGATGAATATGCTGGTTACCGCTGAGCTTTCTATGAAAGGTTCTAAAGGCTCAGTTCTTGCTATGGAACGGACTTCTTCCAAAAGAAAGTCTTATGGAAAGAAAAAGAAGTCTGTGAAAAAGCAAAAGGTAGAAGGATCAAAGAAGAAGAAGGCAGAATCGAAGAAAAAGGCCGATGGCAAAGGAAAGTGTTTCCATTGCAACAGCGACGGCCATTGGAAGCGGAACTGCCCTACTTACCTGGCCACCCTGAAAGAACAAGAAGGAAGGTCCTTCTGGAGGTATGCTCGTTATTGAGTCTAACCTTACGGTTTCTTCTGCATCCAGTTGGGTGCTTGACTCTGGTTCTAGTGCTCATCTGTGCACTTCTATGCAGGGTCTTGAGGATAGCAGGAGGCTGAGGGATGGAGACATGATCCTACGCGTCGGTAATGGAGCAAGAGTTGCTGCAGTAGCCGTGGGAACATACCCTCTGCGATTACCATCTGGTTTAGACTTAGTTTTAAAAGACTGTTATTATGTGCCTGCAGCTAGCAGGAATTTGATTTCTGTTTCATGCTTAGCACAAGAAGGTTATGTGATCACCTTCTTTAAGGACCATTGTAACATTCTTTATGAAAGAAATAAAATTGCAAATGGTTTCCTTGTTAATGGTCTTTATCAGTTGCATATTGATGTACCTGTTTTAACTATCGAGCAAAACGTGAATGCCAAACGACCTAGGGATAGTCCAAACGACAGATATCTATGGCACCTGAGATTAGGTCATATAGCAGAAGATAGGATTAACAAATTGGAGAAAAATGGGCTATTGAGTCCATTGACTTTTGAGTCATATCCAACTTGTGAATCTTGTCTTCAAGGCAAAATGACTAAACTCCCTTTTGTTGGACATGGGGAGAGGGCCACAGATCTCCTTGCCCTAGTACATACTGATGTGTGCGGCCCATTCGATGTGCCGGCTAGAGGCAATTTTGTCTACTTCATTACCTTTACCGATGATCTGTCTAGGTATGGGTATGTGTATCTTATGAGACATAAGTCTGAAGCTTTTGAAAAGTTCAAAGAATTCAGACATGAAGTAGAAAAACAAACTGGAAAACCCATTAAGGTTCTTCGATCAGATCGAGGAGGTGAATACCTTAGCCGGGAATTCCTAGACTATCTTAAGGAAAATGGCATAGTCTCTCAATGGACTCCACCAGGAACACCTCAACTCAACGGGGTTTCAGAACGGAGAAATCGGACTCTATTGGATATGGTTCGATCCATGATGAGCTTCACAGACCTCCCAGATTTTCTTTGGGGACATTCATTATTAACTTCAATCTATTTACTGAATAGGGTTCCCTCTAAAACCGTTCCTACCACACCGTATGAGATATGGCACGGTAAGAAACCAAGTCTGAGTCATCTCAGAATTTGGGGTTGTCCGGCTTATGTCAAAAGACAACAAGCGGACAAGTTAGAGTTTAGGTCCTTTAGAGCTCGATTCATAGGATATCCTAAAGAGTCATTAGGATACTATTTCTACATTCCAGAAGACCACAATGTGATTGTGAGTCGACATGCCATATTTCTTGAAAAATAGTTTATTCAAGATAGTGGCATTGGAAAGCAGATTAAGCTTGATGAGAAAGTCTCACAAGCAGAACGAGCTAAGGACCAAGTGGAACCAAATCAGGTTGAGCCAATAAGAACACTACCTCCTCCACCTCGTAGATCGGAAAGAGTTTCCCGTCCCCCTGAAAGATACTTAGGTATTATTTCAGAGGATGTAGAGGAAATGTTCCTCATAGGTAATGGTGCTCATGGTGATGATCCCAAAACCTACAACGAGGCGATATCAGATATCGACTCCGAGAAATGGCTTGAGGCAATGAAGTCAGAGAATCGACTCGATGCACTCAAACCAAGTCTGGACCTTGGTAGATCCACCAGAAGGTATAGTACCTATTGGGTGTAAATGGATCTTCAAGAGAAAGATTGGTGCAGATGGGAATGTGGAGACATTCAAGGCTAGACTGGTGGCAAAAGGTTATAGTCAACGTGAAGGCATTGACTATCAGGATACCTTTTCCCCGGTAGCTATGCTAAAATCCATCCGCACATTGCTTGCTGTTGCAGCCTATTTCGATTATGAAATATGGCAAATGGACGTGAAAACGGCATTCCTAAATGGATATCTTGAGGAAGATATCTATATGGAACAGCCGCTAGGTTTCACATCCAGTGATACTGATCACAAGGTTTGCAAGCTGCAAAGGTCCATATATGGACTTAAGCAAGCATCTCGGAGCTGGAACACTCGTTTCAATGATGTGATCAAAAAGTTTGGTTTCATCAAAAATGAAGAGGAACCATGTGTTTTCAAAAGGGTCAGTGGGAGCGCTGTTGTCTTCCTCGTATTGTACGTGGATGACATCCTCCTTATTGGGAATGATATTCCCATGTTGACATCAGTCAAGATGTGGTTGTCCAAGGAATTCTCCATGAAAGACCTAGGTGAAGCATCCTTTATTCTAGGAATTAAGGTCTATAGGGATAGACCGAATAGGATGCTAGGACTTTCACAGAAGATGTACATAGAGGAAGTACTAAAGAGGTTTAGTATGGAAAACTCTAAGAGGGGATTAATACCCTTCAGACATGGTATTCATCTTTCCAAGAAGATGTGCCCCAGCACACCTGAGGAAATAGAACGCATGAGCAAGATCCCTTATGCTTCTGCAATAGGGAGCCTCATGTATGCCATGCTATGTACACGACCTGATATAGCCCATGCTGTGAGTGTCACAAGCAGATATCAGTCAAATCCAGGTGAAGAACACTGGACTTCTGTGAAATGTATCCTTAAGTACTTGAGAAGAACTAAGGATATGATGTTGGTCTTTGGTAACGGAGAACTCCAAGTCCAGGGATACACAGACTCGGACTTCATGTCCGATATAGATGATCGAAAGTCGACATCTGGCAGACTGTTTGTGCTGGAAGAGTTCCAAGCAAACGGTGATACCATCTCATCCGCGATTACCTTGAGAAAGGTTACGTTGAGGTCAAGAGAGTCAACTCCGCAGATAATGTGGCAGACCCACTTACAAAGCCGTTGGGCCAGCAGAAGATCGAAGCCCACCTTGAGAAGATGGGACTTAGACTTGTAGCCAATTGGCTTTAGGACAAGTGGGAGATTGTTAGATATATGTGCCCTAGAAGCCAGAATTGGCTGACACTTGTAATACACTTCTAGGGGCAAAATTATAATTTTGACTATAATTCAATAAAATGGGTTATTTTCTATCACATATGTGTATTTAGTGTCTGTGATACATCCTTTGAGTTAATGGTAATGATAATTCATATTTTCAAGAGTTGAAAATTTAAGACATGAATAATCATTATTAACTCATAAAATGCTCCCGACCATAGGATCATCACGAGGATGGTGATTGATCCGGAAGGTTGGTGTACAATCGCTTCTCTTTAGTAGATGAGTCTTGAGTCTACGGTGTGGAGACACCGGAGCGAGAGTACAGGTACTCGTTAGAGAACGAGGGCACTGAGCGTGACCACCTCGAGTAGTCATTAGGAAGTCTACCTTCTCGTCAATGACTGACTCGATGCTGCAGTAGTGTGTCTGGTTCTTTGACCTGAGATGCATCGGCAGTTCACCTTGAGGGTGTTATAGTTTGACTACACCATTACTCGGTCTCCTAGCCATATGGAACCCTGAGGTGTATGTTGGCTATAGCATGTTCATTGTAGGAACTGGATTGCATCAAGATGGAATCTATCTACCTCGGTGGTAGAGGAGCAGCCCTATGATGATCATGAGAATCAAGTCCAGAAGCCCATGGCCATGGCAGAGTGAAATAATAGAAAGAGTTTCTATTTAGATTTTCACATTGGACTCGAATCGAATGATTACATCATATGACAGAGACTAGGGTTTGACGAGTTCACCTTAACCCTAATCTGATCGGGGCTCAAGATAGAAGAACTTAATCACACAGGTAGCTGCACCAAGAGGTTCGCATTCAGCTCTGATGGGTTGCCACCATATACTGCTAGGTGTCACTGGTGGATTTTGGGAGCAATTAGAATGATTTAGATGATCGATCATTCTAGCTGTTCGAATCAGAAGAGTTCTGATCCATCGAAAGGAGTTTCGATGATGTCGATGATAGAGATCATGACATATCCCATTACCATACAGAACTGAACCTAACTGGGTCACACAAACAAGGGTTTGAATCTGGTGATCATCAATTGAACTGATCTAGTTCAATTGATCTGAAATGAGATTCAATTAGGTTCAAGGAAAATCGTGCTAGCACTCGATTGAACCTAACGTTCTTCTTTTACTATCATAAATAAGTTGTCCTGACTGAGCCAAAGGAGTTTGTGCTCAATCAGAGGCCTTCATATGGTCTGACTGGAGGTTGTCCAAGTCAGAAAAGGTTGTCTTATTTTGTAAGACATTACCTGCCATTTTTGGTCACCTGCCATTTCTTGTTCTTTGACTTTGGTCAAAAGTCTACCTTTGACTGGTCAAACGTTGACCATTGACACTTTGACTTTTGACCACATGTCATGCACCTATTGGAGAGCTGGTGGGGGCCTGTCCCCCTGCCAGAACCTGGCAAGGAGAAGGGCGCACGCCAAGGGTGGCGTGAGCCCAAGTAGGAGGCGCCTAGGAGTCCTTGTTGGACAAGGACTCCATCTCCCTTTTTGGATTCCAATTAGAGTTCTACTAAGAATCCAAGTTTGACTGGTCTTAGGCGCCCTCTAAGGAGGAATCCAGGGGTCTCTATTCCAACCAATCAGATTTAGATCTGATTTCACAAAGGGTTGTGATTGGTTGAGGAGGAAGAGGAGTTGGATCACAAGAGGTCTATAAATAAGACCCTGCGCCCAACCCTAATTCTAATGCTAATTAGACACGCCCCAAGGCTGCCTCTCCCCTCCTTCTCCATGCCATAGTCTCTTCTCCCCTTGCTCTCCACGTCCAAAAGGTGTTTTGGACTTTGGTTGGTGCGATTCAGATCAAGGAAAGGCGATCAAAAGCAAGAAGGCTGCGCTGCTGCAAAAGGACGACTGCAGATCTTCAAAAGAGTTTTGAAGATCCTCCAGATCAGATCCAGATCTGATTTTTGGAGGTGTGATAGAGAAGAAGAGGATCTCCAGATCCAACCCGAGTGGATACCGGTAGAGGCCAGGCGCTTGCGTGGCTAAGATCCAGAACCTTCCGCTGCAATCAGGATCATCTAACAGGGTAATAGGATTACCCAAATCAGGTAAATTAAATTTGATTTAATTTATCTTATTTTATTTTATTTATTAAAATAATAAGAATCAGATCTGAAACATATCAAGATCTGATTGAGATCAAGAGAAAAATTTTTGAAATATATCTCTTGATCTAATCAGATCTGAACGAACCTGGACCGGGAAAAATTGGACCGGAAATTCTTCCCTCCTCCTGGCGTCAGTATGGACTATGACGAGACGTTCTCTCCTGTGGCAATGCTCAAGTCCATTCGAATCATGCTTGCCATTACTGTCCATCTGAACTATGAGATCTGATAGATGGATATGAAGATGGCTTTCCTAAATGGAGAGCTGATCGAAGAGGTGTATATGATGCAACCTGAAGGGTTCACATCCATGGGTGAGTCCAAGGTGTGCAAGCTTCAGAGATCCATTTATGGATTGAAGCAGGCATCTCGGAGTTGGAATATGCATTTTGATATAGTGATCAAAATGTATAGCTTCATTAAGAATAGAAAAGAATCCTGCATTTACAAATGGGCAAATGATCCAGTAGTGGTATTTCTTATTTTGTACGTAGATGATATTCTCTTAATCAAGAATGATATCCCCGCACTATAAGGAATAAAAGTCTGGTTGTCATCATAGTTCTCCATGAAGGACTTGGGTGAAGCATCCTACATCCTAGGGATGAAGATCTATAGGGATAGACCTAAAAGGATGCTTGGTATATCCCAATTCACGTACATAGAAACTATGCTGAAGAGGTTCAGCTTGGAGAATTCCAAAAAGGGCTATCTTCCGATAGGCCAAGAAATTTCTCTCTCTAAGAAGGATTGTTCGACAACTCCTGAAGAGAGAGAGCGTATGAGTAAAATTTTATATGCTTTGGCAGTGGGGTCTATTATATATATAATGATATGTACGAGATCAGACATGGCATGCTCACTAGGAGTAGTGAGTAGATACCAGTATGATCCTAGAGAAAATCACTGAAAGGTGGTTAAAACCATCCTTAAGTATTTGAGAAATACTAAGGATCAATGGTTGGTTTATGGTGAGTTAGATCTGAAGCTTATTGGGTTTACAGACTGCAGCTTTCAATCTGATCATGATGACAGTAAAAGTATGTCGGAATATATCTTTACTCTAAATGGTGGAGCCATCTACTGAAAAAATTTCAAGCAGCATACAGTGGCTGACTCTATTTGCGAAGCAGAGTACATGGCAGCATCAGATGCGGTAAAGAAAGCTGTGTGGCCGAGAAAGTTCATCACCAAGCTCGGAGTAGCATCCTCCATTGATGGTCCAGTCCTACTCTATTGTGATAGCACTGGCACCATAGCTCAAGCAAAGGAACCGAAGGCACACCAGCGAACAAAGCACATTCTGCGCCAGTTTCATTTGGTCCGTAGATCATGGATCGTGGTGATGTCAACCTTTAGAAGATCGATGGAAAGAAGAACCTAGCCGACCCCTTCACTAAAGCCCTGGCAATCAAGAAGTTCGACAACCATAAGTCAAAGATGGGTATTAGATACTGTGCCGAGTGGCTTTAGGATAAGTGAGAGTTATTGAAAATTATGTTCCAAAGCCAATCATCAGCCTGTTGATGGTTGAGATATTATAATTGATTTATTAATTATTGAAAAATATTTTAACATCTTTTTTCATCATAAGTTTATATCTTCTAATGAACTCTATTATTGTGATGAAGTCCTTTGGACTACTTAATTTCGATAAAGAGAGGATTTATCGATTATTATCGATTAGTCCTTAAATTTATTTACGACCAAATGATAGGCTGTTAATTAGGACGATAGTGTCTATCGAGCATAGGTCGCTATATACCATATAGGTTGGTTGTCCTCTTAACTAAGGTGTGTGGAGACACAGGTATGACATATAGATGAGATATATGGATACATCATCATTGAACGTGATCAACTCTAGAGCATTCTGCTATCGAGAATGTCTCTGATGGGATATAGGTATAAGTATCCTTTAGACCTGATATGTCCTTAGTAACTTGCTAGTAACTCATTGTGCTTTGGTATCGAACTAACTGAATTTCTAATTCAGCAACGGAAGGCTTCTGGGCATAGTCAAGTACTTGCAAAGTCGGAGTGTGATCAAGATGAAATTGACCACTCTAAGAGTTGGAGAAGAATGTATCACTGTATTTCAATATAGCAAAACCTTGGTCTAGATAATCTGTGAGATGGATTTGGTATTTTAAAATATAGTGTGGACAACTTGATCAGAGCTGACAGTTGATCTCTATTGTGTCCTACGAGCATTGTGGTCAAGGGGATGAATTATATGGAAACTATATCCGTATGGGTTCTAAGGATGGTGTTCTAAACATTCAACCTATCCGACCATCGGGTATCATTGCTAGATGGTCACTTCGATTGGTATAGAAATTTATTTCTATGCTACCAACTTAGGTTTAGACCTATGAGGTTACACACATTAGAGCTTATGATCTGATCGGATGGTTGATCAATGATTAAGAATCGTTCTAGGATTAAACAATCAATACGATTGGTGTTTAACCTATTGCAAGTGTTGTAGGAGGATGGATTAGCAATTGAATTGCTAATTAGCTTAATTTGATTAAGTCAATAGGTTGAGATTAAGTCTAATTAAATATAATTTAGTTAGATTTGGTTTGAGCTTGATTGGATCAAGTCTAATTAGTTTATTGGATAAGCCAAGTGCAAGGAAGAACTAGTCCTAGTCTAACTAGGATTTGTATTAACCTAATTTTTAATTTAATTTAAAAATAAATTAAAATTAAATTTGATTTAATCTAATTTAATTAAGTCCTTAAATGGGATAGGGCCTTATTTAATTGGGTTGGTTTAATCTTAATTTTATTTGGTTAAAAGATCTTATTTGACCAAGTCAAAATAAGAGTTCTAGTGTGACTAGGACTCCCTATCCCCTTATGCCACCTTGGTCCCAACGCCCCCCATACCTATTTTTTAGGTATTTTTTATGGAAAATCTCTTTCTTCCTAATTTCTATGCCTCCTCTCTCCCTCTAAGTCATATTTGAAAGTTAGGTGGAAGACCAAGTCAAAGAAGGAATTGGTTTTGCTTAGGATTCTATGAGATAGAATCCTTATTGACCATAATATCTTCCCTTGAGTACCACCTCCTTTTTTAATTAATTCTTCTCTTATTCTATGAAAATAATCTTCCTTTTTGTGTGCCCTCTCTTGCTAGTCCTCGCCAAAAATTGTGGAGGAGGCCCCAAGAGTTGGGCGCCCCAACAACTTTCAATGTTTGGATATTCCTAGTCTAGGAATTTGACCTAACTTGGACTCTTCTTTTTTTCTATTTATTGAATAAATTTTATTCTAATTTTTTTATGAAATATAGAGATTTGGAAGAGGTTTGGGGTGTGCAAAAATTAGAAGAGGATCCTTGGGCATGGGGGTTCCATAGGCACCAAACTGTTAGATATATGTGCCCTAGAAGCCAGAATTGGCTGACACTTGTAATACACTTCTAGGGGCGAAATTATAATTTTGACTATAATTAATAAAATGGGTTATTTTCTATCACACCTGTGTATTTAGTGTCTGTGATACATCCTTTGAGTTAATGGTAATGATAATTCATATTTTCAAGAGTTGAAAATTTAAGACATGAATAATCATTATTAACTCATAAACAGCTCCCGACCATAGGATCATCACGAGGATGGTGATTGATCCGGAAGGTTGGTGTACGATCGCTTCTCTTTAGTAGATGAGTCTTGAGTCTACGGTGTGGAGACACCGGAGCGAGAGTACAGGTACTCGTTAGAGAACGAGGGCACTGAGCGTGACCACCTCGAGTAGTCATTAGGAAGTCTACCTTCTCGTCAATGACTGACTCGATGCTGCAGTAGTGTGTCTGGTTCTTTGACCTGAGATGCATCGGCAGTTCACCTTGAGGGTGTTATAGTTTGACTACACCATTACTCGGTCTCCTAGCCATATGGAACCCTGAGGTGTATGTTGGCTATAGCATGTTCATTGTAGGAACTGGATTGCATCAAGATGGAATCTATCTACCTCGGTGGTAGAGGAGTAGCCCTATGATGATCATGAGAATCAAGTCCAGAAATCCATGGCCATGGTAGAGTGAAATAATAGAAAGAGTTTCTATTTAGATTTTCACATTGGACTCGAATCGAATGATTACATCATATGACAGAGACTAGGGTTTGACGAGTTCACCTTAACCCTAATCTGATCGGGGCTCAAGATAGAAGAACTGAATCACACAGGTAGCTGCACCAAGAGGTTCGCATTCAGCTCTGATGGGTTGCCACCATATACTGCTAGGTGTCACTGGTGGATTTTGGGAGCAATTAGAATGATTTAGATGATCGATCATTCTAGCTGTTCGAATCAGAAGAGTTCTGATCCATCGAAAGGAGTTTCGATGATGTCGATGATAGAGATCATGACATATCCCATTACCATACAGAACTGAACCTAACTGGGTCACACAAACAAGGGTTTGAATCTGGTGATCATCAATTGAACTGATCTAGTTCAATTGATCTGAAATGAGATTCAATTAGGTTCAAGGAAAATCGTGCTAGCACTCGATTGAACCTAACGTTCTTCTTTTACTATCATAAATAAGTTGTCCTGACTGAGCCAAAGGAGTTTGTGCTCAATCAGAGGCCTTCATATGGTCTGACTGGAGGTTGTCCAAGTCAGAATAAGGTTGTCTTATTTGTAAGACATTACCTGCCATTTTTGGTCACCTGCCATTTCTTGTTCTTTGACTTTGGTCAAAAGTCTACCTTTGACTGGTCAAACGTTGACCATTGACACTTTGACTTTTGACCACATGTCATGCACCTATTGGAGAGCTGGTGGGGGCCTGTCCCCCTGCCAGAACCTGGCAAGGAGAAGGGCGCACGCCAAGGGTGGCGTGAGCCCAAGTAGGAGGCGCCTAGGAGTCCTTGTTGGACAAGGACTCCATCTCCCTTTTTGGATTCCAATTAGAGTTCTACTAAGAATCCAACTTTGACTGGTCTTAGGCGCCCTCTAAGGAGGAATCCAGGGGTCTCTATTCCCAACCAATCAGATTTAGATCTGATTTCACAAAGGGTTGTGATTGGTTGAGGAGGAAGAGGAGTTGGATCACAAGAGGTCTATAAATAAGACCCTGCGCCCAACCCTAAAATTTGAATGAAATTAGACCACGCCCCAAGGCTGCCTCTCCCCTCCTTCTCCATGCCATAGTCTCTTTCTCCCTTGCTCTCCACGTCCAAAAGAAGTTTTGGACTTAGGTTGGTGCGATTCAGATCAAGAAAGGCGATCAAAAGCAAGAAGGCTGCGCTGCTGCAAAAGGACGACTGCAGATCTTCAAAAGAGTTTTTTGAAGATCCTCCAGATCAGATCCAGATCTGATTTTTTTTGGAGGTGTGATAGAGAAGAAGAGGATCTCCAGATCCAACCCGAGTGGATACCGGTAGAGGCCAGGCGCTTGCGTGGCTAAGATCCAGAACCTTCCGCTGCAATCAGGATCATCAACAGGGTAATAGGATTACCCAAATCAGGTAAATTAAATTTGATTTAATTTATCTTATTTTATTTTATTTATTAAAATAATAAGAATCAGATCTGAAACATATCAAGATCTGATTGAGATCAAGAGAAAATTTTTTTGAAATATATATCTCTTGATCTAATCAGATCTGGAACGAACCTGGACCGGGAAATCAGGATTTTCCCTTCAACTGGTATCAGAGCCATGGTTCTAAAATTGTTTAGATCTGATTTTAATTTTATTTTAATTAAAAAATAAAGTGATTTCAGATGTCACATGAGATGTGATCAGATCTGAAATCAGAAAAAATTAAAATTAAATGATTTGGATCTAAGATTACATGAAGATATGCATGACTAGTTCTAGAATAGAATAGTTCTATAGAATAGTTTTGCATGTCTTTGATTTAATCTGATTAAATCATATTTTAGATCTTCTTTATTTACTATTTTCTTGATATTATAAGTGTTATAATAACATCTGATAAACAGCAAATAAAAATTATTTAATTTTAAATATCATATGAGATATGATTGATGCATGTCTAGACTAGTTGTAGAATAGTTCTACATAATTGTCTAGATTAGAATTTATTTTGATTAGATCAATTTAAATCTAATTTTTTAGATTATTATGAGATAATTTAGATCTGAAAACATGCATGATTTGATACATGAGATGTATGCAAAATATGCCTTGATTAGATCTAAATTTGTATATGAGATATATGATATAGATCTATAACTGTTTTGTAGATTTACATGTTCCTGATTAAGGCGTTCCTCTTGGCCGTCCGGTCATAAGAACGAAGAAGGGTTTAAAGGCCCTCTCTTCCCATTCGATGGGGTGTTCTTATGACGTGTAGGGGTGCTGCGTGTTCGTCCTTAATCAGAAACCCAAAACTTACTTTCTGCAAAACCCTAGATCCTGAAACCCTAGGATTTATTGTGCATATTTTGTTTATGAACCCTAACTTAATTAAGAATTAAGTTTATGGAATATTAATTAGGTCTAAAATTGAGAATTTCAGATCTAAGACATATTCATAATACTGGGTTCGGGCTTGGGTAGCTCAATTAGGTCTAAGCGGTTGATCAAACCGAATCAAGAGTTGGTTAGATGGGATCAACAATGCTTAAATTGACCAGCCTAATAGGATTAAGTCTGGGTCAAGATCGAGTCACGATCAAGCAAGACCTAATTAGGCTCAGAGGTTAGAGTCTGGATTGTAGGCTAACCCAATTGGTTCTGACTCAACAATTTGGTGTCTAAGGTAAGTTTGGCACATAGACGACCGACTGGTTTTTAATTGGAAGCTACTCGACCTGAATGCGTTCTTGTGCGAGTTAATGGCATATTCCTTCCACCGGTCTCACTTACCTGGCCATATCTGTTGACACAGTTCTGATCTGAGGTGGTCAATAATCCGAGCTAACCCATGCCACTAGGTTAGTCATAATTGTTATGACTAAGCCAAGTCTAGTTTAATGAGACCTGAATCAATTCTCCCTAAGAAAAGATTAAGTCTGAGGTCTTCCACCATTGTAGACGTGCGGGCCCTTCCCGGGGTTGATTGTTCTCGGCTGGATACAGTGGCTCAGTTGCACCGGGAAGATGCAACCATGTCTATTAGGCATTGGATGCTATGGGCTGGAGGATGAGTTGGGCTCAATATTTCCGGATACGGTGAGAGACCCAATTAGGAACCCAGTCTATGCAAATGGTGGGTCTGACTTAACTAAGGAGTGGATCAATATTCCGGATACGGTGAGATTCATGAATTAGAGACCAAGTTTGGGTGCACCATGATTAGAGAATCATTGAACAAGAGTTGTTCACTCATTGGCTAACCCATCACCAATAACTGTTAGGTGAGGTGATGAGTCAGTTGGTGAGACCGCACCACCCACTAGAAATCATCAATCATGGAGATTTTCGCATCTCTACAGAGGGAGTGTAGGGATCCGAGAAAATAGTGGGAGCTAATTTGTTTAAAAATAAAATCCCTAAACAAATTGGTCAAGTCAAAATTACAGTATCTAACTAGAATCTTTGACTCTCTACAGGAAAATGTCTGCGTCCAACCCACTGGCACGTATCCTAGACACACATAGACTGACTGGACCCAATTATAAAGATTGGCTCAGGAACTACAAAATTGTTTTGGGTTCAGAGAAGTTAACACATGTTTTGGACCAGGACCCTCCCACCTTACCAGCTCGTCCATCCACTTGAACAGAGAGCGTCTCTGGAAAAATGGATTGACGAAGACAATAAGGCCAGATACTACATGTTGGGCTCGATGTCTGATGAGCTCCAGCGCCAACATGAAGATATCGGGACTGCTCGCCAAATGTTGGCTCACCTGCAGGAGATGTTTGGTGAACAGAGTCGCGCAGCCAAATATCAAGTCACAAAATGACTTTTTAAGGCTAAGATGCGTGATGGGCAGTCAGTCCAAGATCACTGTCTGACAATGATCAAGGACATGGAAGAGCTTGAGAAGCTCGGTGTGAAGTTGGACTTGGACTTGCAGAACGATATTATTCTGCAATCCTTGACTGATGCATATGGGCAATTCATCATGAATTACCACATGCATAAACTTCAGAAATTCCTTGGCCGAGTTGATGAATATGCTGGTTACCGCTGAGCTTTCTATGAAAGGTTCTAAAGGCTCAGTTCTTGCTATGGAACGGACTTCTTCCAAAAGAAAGTCTTATGGAAAGAAAAAGAAGTCTGTGAAAAAGCAAAAGGTGGAAGGATCAAAGAAGAAGAAGGCAGAACCGAAGAAAAAGGTCGATGGCAAAGGAAAGTGTTTCCATTGCAACAGCGACGGCCATTGGAAGCGGAACTGCCCTACTTACCTGGCCACCCTAAAGAACAAGAAGGAAGGTCCTTCTGGAGGTATGCTCGTTATTGAGTCTAACCTTACGGTTTCTTCTGCATCCAGTTGGGTGCTTGACTCTGGTTCTAGTGCTCATCTGTGCACTTCTATGCAGGGTCTTGAGGATAGCAGGAGGCTGAGGGATGGAGACATGATCCTACGCATCGGTAATGGAGCAAGAGTTGCTGCAGTAGCCGTGGGAACATACCCTCTGCGATTACCATCTGGTTTAGACTTAGTTTTAAAAGACTGTTATTATGTGCCTGCAGCTAGCAGGAATTTGATTTCTGTTTCATGCTTAGCACAAGAAGGTTATGTGATCACCTTCTTTAAGGACCATTGTAACATTCTTTATGAAAGAAATAAAATTGCAAATGGTTTCCTTGTTAATGGTCTTTATCAGTTGCATATTGATGTACCTGTTTTAACTATCGAGCAAAACGTGAATGCCAAACGACCTAGGGATAGTCCAAACGACAGATATCTATGGCACCTGAGATTAGGTCATATAGCAGAAGATAGGATTAACAAATTGGAGAAAAATGGGCTATTGAGTCCATTGACTTTTGAGTCATATCCAACTTGTGAATCTTGTCTTCAAGGCAAAATGACTAAACTCCCTTTTGTTGGACATGGGGAGAGGGCCACAGATCTCCTTGCCCTAGTACATACTGATGTGTGCGGCCCATTTGATGTGCCGGCTAGAGGCAATTTTGTCTACTTCATTACCTTTACCGATGATCTGTCTAGGTATGGGTATGTGTATCTTATGAGACATAAGTCTGAAGCTTTTGAAAAGTTCAAAGAATTCAGACATGAAGTAGAAAAACAAACTGGAAAACCCATTAAGGTTCTTCGATCAGATCGAGGAGGTGAATACCTTAGCCGGGAATTCCTAGACTATCTTAAGGAAAATGGCATAGTCTCTCAATGGACTCCACCAGGAACACCTCAACTCAACGGGGTTTCAGAACGGAGAAATCGGACTCTATTGGATATGGTTCGATCCATGATGAGCTTCACAGACCTCCCAGATTTTCTTTGGGGACATTCATTATTAACTTCAATCTATTTACTGAATAGGGTTCCCTCTAAAACCGTTCCTACCACACCGTATGAGATATGGCACGGTAAGAAACCAAGTCTGAGTCATCTCAGAATTTGGGGTTGTCCGGCTCATGTCAAAAGACAACAAGCGGACAAGTTAGAGTTTAGGTCCTTTAGAGCTCGATTCATAGGATATCCTAAAGAGTCATTAGGATACTATTTCTACATTCCAGAAGACCACAATGTGATTGTGAGTCGACATGCCATATTTCTTGAAAAATAGTTTATTCAAGATAGTGGCATTGGAAAGCAGATTAAGCTTGATGAGAAAGTCTCACAAGCAGAACGAGCTAAGGACCAAGTGGAACCAAATCAGGTTGAGCCAATAAGAACACTACCTCCTCCACCTCGTAGATCGGAAAGAGTTTTCCCGTCCCCCTGAAAGATACTTAGGTATTATTTCAGAGGACGTAGAGGAAATGTTCCTCATAGGTAATGGTGCTCATGGTGATGATCCCAAAACCTACAACGAGGCGATATCAGATATCGACTCCGAGAAATGGCTTGAGGCAATGAAGTCAGAGAATCGACTCGATGCACTCAAACCAAGTCTGGACCTTGGTAGATCCACCAGAAGGTATAGTACCTATTGGGTGTAAATGGATCTTCAAGAGAAAGATTGGTGCAGATGGGAATGTGGAGACATTCAAGGCTAGACTGGTGGCAAAAGGTTATAGTCAACGCGAAGGCATTGACTATCAGGATACCTTTTCCCCGGTAGCTATGCTAAAATCCATCCGCACATTGCTTGCCGTTGCAGCCTATTTCGATTATGAAATATGGCAAATGGACGTGAAAACGGCATTCCTAAATGGATATCTTGAGGAAGATATCTATATGGAACAGCCGCTAGGTTTCACATCCAGTGATACTGATCACAAGGTTTGCAAGCTGCAAAGGTCCATATATGGACTTAAGCAAGCATCTCGGAGCTGGAACACTCGTTTCAATGATGTGATCAAAAAGTTTGGTTTCATCAAAAATGAAGAGGAACCATGTGTTTTCAAAAGGGTCAGTGGGAGCGCTGTTGTCTTCCTCGTATTGTACGTGGATGACATCCTCCTTATTGGGAATGATATTCCCATGTTGACATCAGTCAAGATGTGGTTGTCCAAGGAATTCTCCATGAAAGACCTAGGTGAAGCATCCTTTATTCTAGGAATTAAGGTCTATAGGGATAGACCGAATAGGATGCTAGGACTTTCACAGAAGATGTACATAGAGGAAGTACTAAAGAGGTTTAGTATGGAAAACTCTAAGAGGGGATTAATACCCTTCAGACATGGTATTCATCTTTCCAAGAAGATGTGCCCCAGCACACCTGAGGAAATAGAACGCATGAGCAAGATCCCTTATGCTTCTGCAATAGGGAGCCTCATGTATGCCATGCTATGTACACGACCTGATATAGCCCATGCTGTGAGTGTCACAAGCAGATATCAGTCAAATCCAGGTGAAGAACACTGGACTTCTGTGAAATGTATCCTTAAGTACTTGAGAAGAACTAAGGATATGATGTTGGTCTTTGGTAATGGAGAACTCCAAGTTCCAAGGGATACACAGACTCGGACTTCATGTCCGATATAGATGATCGAAAGTCGACATCTGGAAGTCTGTTTGTGTGCAATGGTGGAGCTGTCAGCTGGAAGAGTTCCAAGCAAACTGTGATAGCAGATTCCACCATGGAAGCAGAATATATCGCTGCATCAGAGGCTGCAAAGGAAGCATTCTGGTACAAGAAGTTTGCTGCAGAAATTGGAGTAATGCCATCAGATGCCATTCCTCTATACTGCGACAACAATGGCGCCATAGCCCTTGCTAAGGAGCCGAGGTCTCACCAGAAATCCAAGCACATTGAGCGGCGATACCATCCTCATCCGCGATTACCTCGAGAAAGGTTTACGTCGAGGTCAAGAGAGTCAACTCCACAGATAATGTGGCAGACCCACTTACAAAGCCGTTGGGCCAGCAGAAGATCGAAGCCCACCTTGAGAAGATGGGACTTAGACTTGTAGCCAATTGGCTTTAGGACAAGTGGGAGATTGTTAGATATATGTGCCCTAGAAGCCAGAATTGGCTGACACTTGTAATACACTTCTAGGGGCAAAATTATAATTTTGACTATAATTAATAAAATGGGTTATTTTCTATCACATATGTGTATTTAGTGTCTGTGATACATCCTTTGAGTTAATGGTAATGATAATTCATATTTTCAAGAGTTGAAAATTTAAGACATGAATAATCATTATTAACTCATAAACAGCTCCCGACCATAGGATCATCACGAGGATGGTGATTGATCCGGAAGGTTGGTGTACGAATCGCTTCTCTTTAGTAGATGAGTCTTGAGTCTACGGTGTGGAGACACCGGAGCGAGAGTACAGGTACTCGTTAGAGAACGAGGGCACTGAGCGTGACCACCTCGAGTAGTCATTAGGAAGTCTACCTTCTCGTCAATGACTGACTCGATGCTGCAGTAGTGTGTCTGGTTCTTTGACCTGAGATGCATCGGCAGTTCACCTTGAGGGTGTTATAGTTTGACTACACCATTACTCGGTCTCCTAGCCATATGGAACCCTGAGGTGTATGTTGGCTATAGCATGTTCATTGTAGGAACTGGATTGCATCAAGATGGAATCTATCTACCTCGGTGGTAGAGGAGCAGCCCTATGATGATCATGAGAATCAAGTCCAGAAATCCCATGGCCATGGTAGAGTGAAATAATAGAAAGAGTTTCTATTTAGATTTTCACATTGGACTCGAATCGAATGATTACATCATATGACAGAGACTAGGGTTTGACGAGTTCACCTTAACCCTAATCTGATCGGGGCTCAAGATAGAAGAACTTAATCACACAGGTAGCTGCACCAAGAGGTTCGCATTCAGCTCTGATGGGTTGCCACCATATACTGCTAGGTGTCACTGGTGGATTTTGGGAGCAATTAGAATGATTTAGATGATCGATCATTCTAGCTGTTCGAATCAGAAGAGTTCTGATCCATCGAAAGGAGTTTCGATGATGTCGATGATAGAGATCATGACATATCCCATTACCATACAGAACTGAACCTAACTGGGTCACACAAACAAGGGTTTGAATCTGGTGATCATCAATTGAACTGATCTAGTTCAATTGATCTGAAATGAGATTCAATTAGGTTCAAGGAAATCGTGCTAGCACTCGATTGAACCTAACGTTCTTCTTTTACTATCATAAATAAGTTGTCCTGACTGAGCCAAAGGAGTTTGTGCTCAATCAGAGGCCTTCATATGGTCTGACTGGAGGTTGTCCAAGTCAGAATAGGTTGTCTTATTTGTAAGACATTACCTGCCATTTTTGGTCACCTGCCATTTCTTGTTCTTTGACTTTGGTCAAAAGTCTACCTTTGACTGGTCAAACGTTGACCATTGACCCTTTGACTTTTGACCACATGTCATGCACCTATTGGAGAGCTGGTGGGGGCCTGTCCCCCTGCCAGAACCTGGCAAGGAGAAGGGCGCACGCCAAGGGTGGCGTGAGCCCAAGTAGGAGGCGCCTAGGAGTCCTTGTTGGACAAGGACTCCACCTCCCTTTTGGATTCCAATCAGAGTTCTACTAAGAATCCAGTTTGACTGGTCTTAGGCGCCCTCTAAGGAGGAATCCAGGGGTCTCTATTCCAACCAATCAGATTTAGATCTGATTTCACAAAGGGTTGTGATTGGTTGAGAGGAAGAGGAGTTGGATCACAAGAGGTCTATAAATAAGACCCTGCGCCCAACCCTAATTCTGAAATGAAAATTAGACACGCCCCCAAGGCTGCCTCTCCCCTCCTTCTCCATGCCATAGTCTCTTCTCCCCTTGCTCTCCACGTCCAAAAGAGTTTTTGGACTTAGGTTGGTGCGATTCAGATCAAGGAAAGGCGATCAAAAGCAAGAAGGCTGCGCTGCTGCAAAAGGACGACTGCAGATCTTCAAAAGAGTTTTGAAGATCCTCCAGATCAGATCCAGATCTGATTTTTGGAGGTGTGATAGAGAAGAAGAGGTTCTCCAGATCCAACCCGAGTGGATACCGGTAGAGGCCAGGCGCTTGCGTGGCTAAGATCCAGAACCTTCCGCTGCAATCAGGATCATCTACAGGGTAATAGGATTACCCAAATCAGGTAAATTAAATTTGATTTAATTTATCTTATTTTATTTTATTTATTAAAATAATAAGAATCAGATCTAAAACTTATCAAGATCTGATTGAGATCAAGGGAAAATTTTTGAAATATATCTCTTGATCTAATCAGATTTGGACGAACCTAGACCGGGAAATCAGGATTTCCCTTCACAAACTAGGTGTCTAGGTGAGAGAAAAAAGAAGAAGAAGAGGGTCTTCTTCTAGGACTATTTTATTTTCAATTTCTCCCCTTTTCTTTTGAATTCTTTTGAGAGAGTCTCAGATCAGCAACCTCTCATCTTCCTTCTTATATTTTGGATAGTCTAAATTTTGAAGAAGAAAGCATCGGATCGACCGTCGAAGAAGGATCAGCGCAGTACTAGAATGCTGTGCTAATTTCCTGCATCGGACTTCAGATCAGAGATCGTAGACTCATGTGGATGACTCCTAGAGGCTGAACACATGTGCAGCTCATGACTTCATCCTCAAGCTCGGATCAGTAAGTTGGAACATCTAAACTTACTTAGGTAATAGATCTGATCTATAAACTTCATACCTGCATTTGATATAGTGTTGATCTAAGTTGATTTGATCAATTTTTTTCTTATTTGATTTTAATTTTTGATTTAATATCATGTCTTAATCATGTAATAGATCTGAGATCTATGTATTTGCATGGTTATTTAAATAAATTTTAGATTTATTTAAGTCTTCCGTCGTAAGATCTTGAAAAAGTTTCAAGATCTACCTATGAAATCCTAGATCTGGTTCCTTCATATATATAGGGCTTGGGTGTGTGTTTTATGTGTTGAGTTAGCCTGGGAGTAGTTTGGTTTGAGCTTGGTATCATTTGTCTAGACTAGACCATGAAAGCCTTTGTATTTATATTGATTCTTTGAGTTTCAATGGAATAGATCAAATCTTTTTCTTCCAAACTCTAACCTCTCTCTTCCTCCCTCTCTCCTTGGTCTTCTCCATACTCCAGCAGCAAGAAACTTGGCTGCCACACCCAAAAAGGAAAGTATCTTGGAGGTGCTAGGGTTTCTATAGCCCCCTAGTGCAAGCCACCCCTTGTGCCCTCCTTCTTGGCCGCCCAAGGGCTGATCCATGTCCCATCTTCTACTGTTTGGAGGCCTCATGAAGTGTGCTTCTAGATCTAAAAAAGGGAGTTTCAGATTTGGAAGAGAAAGGGTTCAAATCAGTGAGGAAAAACTAGTTGATAGGATCTACAAGGCTACTGATTCTTGTAAGGCTGTTTTTGTGTTGCTGTTTGATTTATCATAAAAACCTCCATGATCTCTCCTTGTTGGTTCCAGAAGTCCACGACCTTGGGAACGTGCTCCAATAATACCACTATTACAAAGTAGGGCAGGTTACATGCGTGTGTTTCAAAATAATTTTAAAATCACAACCAAAATAGATCTAGATTAACCCTTAATCGATCATGAATTAGATCAAATCTAATAACCTTTCCTAACCTGGATCTAAGACATATATAATCTAAAATTAACCTATGAGATAAGATCTCATACCGAGTCGAAGAACTCCATAGCTGATGATCGTAGACTTGATAGGTTCCTTGAGCCACACACTTACACGGCCTCCACAGTATCTACATGAAGTCTGATTTGATCCAAGGCTCGTCAATCTCCCCAGGATGCTAGCTTCCTTGCAAAGAAGACCTCTTGATGGCTGATCTGGTTCTTCTTTAGATCTTGAAGACAATCTCCAAGAAAAAGAAGAATCGAAGGAAGAAGAAGATGTGCAATCTTCTTCCTTGGAGTCCCATGCCTAGAACTAGCGGAACCTCCCCTTCAAATCTCAATAGGATGATGCCAAGAACTCGCACTCTTTCTCTAGTGGTCGACCAAGGAGTGGATGGATCTTAAATTCATGTATGACACCCTAAAAAGCAGCTCCTTTTAAGGTGGCATCCAAGGGAAACCAGATATGATCAAACTCTCTTGTTTCAAATTCAAATCCAATTTGAATTCAAACTAGATTTTATCCTTATCCAAAGAAGGGATGGAGTGGCCAACCAAGGGAACATGTGGAATTCCTCATGCAAATCTAGAATTTGTGTGAGGAGAAGCAGCACGTGGGAATGGGGTTGGCACAAGGATGGAGTCTTCCACAATATGGACTCTAGGGTTTCAAATTCAAACTTAAACCAAATCTAATATGGTTTAGGCTGAAATACCCAATTAAACCTAATCTAATTAGGTCCTAATCATATTAAATCTAAGCCAAATAAGATTTAACTAAACTTAAATTTTGATCAAATCAAAAATCAAAGCCCTTGTAATCGAGTCATCTCATAACTCAATCAAACCAAATCCAATTCAAGTCAAACTAAATCCAATTCAATTAGACTTGTATTAAAAAGTTGGTGACTCACATGCAGAATTTTATTGATTACATTAATCATAGTGAAAGTAGATTTTAGAATAATTTTAAATCTATCAAAGCATGATGATTCTAAATCATAATCACCTAGGATCATCTAACATGCATAAATAAATTTTTGACATTGAGATATGAAATTATGTACAGCAAGGAAATAAGGTATCCTGATGACTTAAACCCTCCTTTCTTTAACTGGATTCCCCGT
>QRFJ01002813.1:98079-146931 GCA_006176705.1 Cocos nucifera | reverse complement strand
CTAGTTCCTACAATGAACATGCTATAGCCAACATACACCTCAGGGTTCCGTATGGCTAGGAGATCGAGTATGGTGTAGTCAAACTATAACACCCTCAAGGTGAACTGCGATGCACCTCAGGTCAAAGAACCAGACACACTACTGCAGCATCGAGTCAGTCATTGACGAGAAGGTAGACTCCTAATGACTACTCGAGGTGGTCACGCTCAGTGCCCTCGTTCTCTAACGAGTACCTGTACTCTCGCTCTGATGTCTCCACACCATAGACTCAAGACTCATCTACTAAAGAGAAGTGATTGTACACCAACCTTTCGGATCAATCACCATCCTCATGATGATCCTATGGTCGGGAGCATTTTATGAGTTAATAATGATTATTCATGTCTTAAATTTTCAACTCTTGAAAATATGAATTATCATTACCATTAACTCAAAGGATGTATCACAGACACTAAATACACATATGTGATAGAAAATAACCTATTTTATTGATTTTAGTCAAAATTATAATTTTGCCCCTAGAAGTGTATTACAAGTGTCAGCCAATTCTGGCTTCTAGGGCACATATATCTAACAATCTCCCACTTGTCCTAAAGCCAATTGGCTACAAGTCTAAGTCCCATCTTCTCAAGGTGGGCTTCGATCTTCTGCTGGCCCAATGGCTTTGTAAGTGGGTCTGCCACATTATCTGCGGAGTTGACTCTCTTGACCTCGACGTAACCCTTCTCGAGGTAATCGCGGATGAGGTGGTATCACCGCTCAATGTGCTTGGATTTCTGGTGAGACCTCGGCTCCTTAGCAAGGGCTATGGCGCCATTGTTGTCGCAGTATAGAGGAATGGCATCTGATGGCATTACTCCAATTTCTGCAGCAAACTTCTTGTACCAGAATGCTTCCTTCATAGCCTCTGATGCAGCGATATATTCTGCTTCCATGGTGGAATCTGCTATCACGGTTTGCTTGAAACTCTTCCAGCTGACAGCACCACCATTGCACACAAACAGACTCCCAGATGTCGACTTTCGATCATCTATATCGGACATGAAATCCGAGTCTGTGTATCCCTGGACTTGGAGTTCTCCGTTACCAAAGACCAACATCATATCCTTAGTTCTTCTCAAGTACTTAAGGATACATTTCACAGAAGTCCAGTGTTCTTCACCTGGATTTGACTGATATCTGCTTGTGACACTCACAGCATGGGCTATATCAGGTCGTGTACATAGCATGGCATACATGAGGCTCCCTATTGCAGAAGCATAAGGGATCTTGCTCATGCGTTCTATTTCCTCAGGTGTGCTAGGGCACATCTTCTTGGAAAGATGAATACCATGTCTGAAGGGTATTAATCCCCTCTTAGAGTTTTCCATACTAAACCTCTTTAGTACTTCCTCTATGTACATCTTCTGTGAAAGTCCTAGCATCCTATTCGGTCTATCCCTATAGACCTTAATTCCTAGAATAAAGGATGCTTCACCTAGGTCTTTCATGGAGAATTCCTTGGACAACCATAATTTGACTGATGTCAACATGGGAATATCATTCCCAATAAGGAGGATGTCATCCACGTACAATACGAGGAAGACAACAGCGCTCCCACTGACCTTTTTGAAAACACATGGTTCCTCTTCATTTTTGATGAAACCAAACTTTTTGATCACATCATTGAAACGAGTGTTCCAGCTCCGAGATGCTTGCTTAAGTCCATATATGGACCTTTGCAGCTTGCAAACCTTGTGATCAGTATCACTGGATGTGAAACCTAGCGGCTGTTCCATATAGATATCTTCCTCAAGATATCCATTTAAGAATGCCGTTTTCACGTCCATTTGCCATATTTCATAATCGAAATAGGCTGCAACGGCAAGCAATGTGCGGATGGATTTTAGCATAGCCACTGGGAAAAGGTATCCTGATAGTCAATGCCTTCGCGTTGACTATAACCTTTTGCCACTAGTCTAGCCTTGAATGTCTCCACATTTCCATCTGCACCAATCTTTCTCTTGAAGATCCATTTACACCCAATAGGTACTATACCTTCTGGTGGATCTACCAAGGTCCAGACTTGGTTTGAGTGCATCGAGTCAATTTCTGACTGCATTGCCTCTAGCCATTTCTCGGAGTCGATATCTGATATCGCCTCCTTGTAGGTTTTGGGATCATCACCATGAGCACCATTACCTACGAGGAACATTTTCTCTACTTCCTCTGAAATAATACCTAAGTATCTTTCAGGGGGATGGAAAACTCTTTTCGATCTACGAGGTGGAGGAGGTAGTGTTCTTATTGGCTCAACCTGATTTGGTTCCAATTGGTCCTTAGCTCGTTGTACTTGTGAGACTTTCTCATCAAGCTTAATCTGCTTTCCAATGCCGCTATCTTGAATAAACTATTTTTCAAGAAAGATGGCATGTCGACTCACAATCACATTGTGGTCTTCTGGAATGTAGAAATAGTATCCTAATGACTCTTTAGGATATCCTATGAATCGAGCTCTGAAAGGACCTAAACTCTAACTTGTCCGCTTGTTGTCTTTTGACATGAGCCGGACAACCCCAAATTCTGAGATGACTCAGACTTGGTTTCTTACCGTGCCATATCTCATACGGTGTGGTAGGAACGGTTTTAGAGGGAACCCTATTCAGTAGATAAATTGAAGTTAACAATGAGTGTCCCCAAAGAAAATCAGGGAGGTCTGTGAAGCTCATCATGGATCGAACCATATCCAATAGAGTCCGATTTCTCCATTCTGAAACCCCGTTGAGTTGAGGTGTTCCTGGTGGAGTCCATTGAGAGACTATGCCATTTTCCTTAAGATAGTCTAGGAATTCCCGGCTAAGGTATTCACCTCCTCGATCTGATCGAAGAACCTTAATGGGTTTTCCAGTTTGTTTTTCTACTTCATGTCTGAATTCTTTGAACTTTTCAAAAGCTTCAGACTTGTGTCTCATAAGATACACATACCCATACCTAGACAGATCATCGGTAAAGGTAATGAAGTAGACAAAATTGCCTCTAGCCGGCACATCAAATGGGCCGCACACATCAGTATGTACTAGGGCAAGGAGATCTGTGGCCCTTTCCCCATGTCCAACAAAAGGGAGTTTAGTCATTTTGCCTTGAAGACAAGATTCACAAGTTGGATATGACTCGAAAGTCAATGGACTCAATAGCCCATTTTTCTCCAATTTGTTGATCCTATCTTCTGCTATATGACCTAATCTCAGGTGCCATAGATATCTATCATTTGGACTATCCCTAGGTCGTTTGGCATTCACGTTTTGCTCGATAGTTAGAACAGGTACATCAATATGTAGCTGATAAAGACCATTAATAAGGAAACCATTTGCAATTTTATTTCTTTCATAAAGAATGTTACAATGGTCCTTAAAGAAGGTAATCACATAGCCTTCTAGTGCTAAGCATGAAACAGAAATCAAATTCCTGCTAGCTGCAGGCACATAATAACAGTCTTTCAAAACTAAGTCTAAACCAGATGGTAATCGAAGAGGGTATGTTCCCACGGCTACTGCAGCAACTCTTGCTCCATTACCGATGCGTAGGATCATGTCTCCATCCCTCAGCCTCCTGCTATCCTCAAGACCCTGCATGGAAGTGCACAGATGAGCACTAGAACCAGAGTCAAGCACCCAACTGGATGCAGAAGAAACCGTAAGGTTAGACTCAATAACGAGCATACCTCCAGAAGGACCTTCCTTCTTGTTCTTCAGGGTGGCCAGGTAAGTAGGGCAGTTCCGCTTCCAATGGCCGTCGCTGTTGCAATGGAAACACTTTCCTTTGACATCGGCTTTCTTCTTCGGCTCTGCCTTCTTCTTCTTTGATCCTTTCCACCTTCTTGCTTTTTCACAGACTTCTTTTTCTTTCCATAAGACTTTCTTTTGGAAGAAGTCCGTTCCATAGCAAGAACTGAGCCTTTAGAACCTTTCATAGAAAGCTCAGCGGTGAACCAGCATATTCATTAATTCGGCCAAGGAATTTTGAAGTTTATGCATGTGGTAATTCATGATGAATTGCCCATATGCATCAGTCAAGGATTGCAGAATAATATCATTCTGCAGATCCAAGTCTAACTTCACACCGAGCTTCTCAAGCTCTTCCATGTCCTTGATCATCATCAGACAGTGATCTTGGACTGACTGCCCATCACGCATCTTAGCCTTAAAAAGTCATTTCGTGACTTGATACTTTGGCTGCGCGACTCTGTTCACCAAACATCTCCTGCAGGTGAGCCAACATTTGGCGAGCAGTCCCGATATCTTCATGTTGGCGCTGGAGCTCATCAGACATCGAGCCCAACATGTAATATCTGGCCTTATTATCTTCGTCTATCCATTTTTCCAGAGATGCTCTCTGTTCAGTGGATGGACGGGCTGGTAAGGTGGGAGGGTCCTGGTCCAATACATGGGTTAACTTCTCGGAACCCAAAATAATTTTGTAGTTCCTGAGCCAATCTTTATAATTGGGTCCAGGTCAGTCTATGTGTGTCCAGGATACGTGCCAATGGGTTGGACGCAGACATTTTCCTGTAGAGAGTCAAAGATTCTAGTTAGATACTGTAATTATTGACTTGACCAATTTATTTAGAAATTTTATTTTTAAACAAATTAGCTCCCACTATTTTCTCGGATCCCTACACTCCCTCTGTAGAGATGCAAAAATCTCCATGATTAATGATTTCTAGTGGGTGGTGCGGTCTCACCAACTGACTCATCACCTCACCTAACAGTTATTGGTGATGGGTTAGCCAATGAGTGAACAACTCTTGTTCAATGATTCTCTAATCATGGTGCACCCAAACTTGGTCTCTAATTCATGAATCTCACCGTATCCAAAATATTGATCCACTCCTTAGTTAAGTCAGACCCACCATTTGCATAGACTGGATTCCTAATTGAGTCTCTCACCGTATCCAGAATATTGAGCCCAACTCATCCTCCAGCCCATAGCATCCAATGCCTAATAGACATGGTTGCATCTTCCCGGTGCAACTGAGCCACTGTATCCAGTCCGAGAACAATCAACCCCGGGAAGGGCCCGCACATCTACAATGGTGGAAGACCTCAGACTTAATCTTTTCTTAGGGAGAATTGATTCAGGTCTCATTAAACTAGACTTGTCATAGTCATAACAATTATGACTAACCTAGTGGCATGGGTTAGCTCGGATTATTGACCACCTCAGATCAGAACTGTGTCAACAGATATGGCCAGGTAAGTGAGACCGGTGGAAGGAATATGCCATTAACTCGTACAAGAATGCATTCAGGTCGAGTAGCTTCCAATTAAAAACCAGTCGGTCGTATGTGCCAAACTTACCTTAGACACCAAATTGTTGAGTCAGAACCAATTGGGTTAGCCTACAATCCAGACTCTAACCTCTGAGCCTAATTAGGTCTTGCTTGATCGTGACTCGATCTTGACCCAGACTTAATCCTATTAGGCTGGTCAATTTAAGCATTGTTGATCCCATCTAACCAACTCTTGATTCGGTTTGATCAACCGCTTAGACCTAATTGAGCTACCCAAGCCCGAACCCAGTATTATGAATATGTCTTAGATCTAAAATTCTCAATTTTAGACCTAATTAATATTCCATAATCTTAATTCTTAATTAAGTAGGGTTCATAAACAAAATATGCACAATAAATCCTAGGGTTTCAGGATCTAGGGTTTTGCAGAAAGTAAGTTTTGGGTTTCTGATTAAGGACGAACACGCAGCACCCCTACACATCATAAGAACACCCCATCGAATGGGAAGAGAGGGCCTTTAAACCCTTCTTCGTTCTTATGACCGGACGGCCAAGAGGAACGCCTTAATCAGGAACATGTAATACTACAAAACAGTTTTAGATCTATATCATATATCTCATATACAAATTAGATCTAATCATGGCATATTTTGCATACATCTCATGTATCAAATCATGCATATTTTCAGATCTAAATTATCTCATAATAATCTAAAAAATTAGATTTAAATTGATCTAATCAAAATAAATTCTAATCTAGACAACTTATGTAGAACTATTCTACAACTAGTCTAGACATGCATCAATCATATCTCATATGATATTTAAAATTAAATAATTTTTATTTACTATTTTTTAGATGTTATTATAACAATTATAATATCAAAAAATAGTAAATAAATAGATCTAAAATATGATTTAATCAAATTAAATCAAAACATGCAAGACTATTCTATAGAACTATTCTATTTTAGAACTAGTCATGCATATTTTCTAATCTTAGATCCAAATCATTTAATTTTAATTTTTTCTGATTTCAGATCTGATCACATCTCATGTGACATCTAAAATCACTTTATTTTCTAATTAAAATAAATTTAAAATCAGATCTAAACACTTTTAGAACCATTGGCTCTGATACCAGTTGAAGGAAAATCCTGATTTTTCGGATCCAGGTTCGTTCAGATCTGATCAGATCAAGAGATATATTTCAAAAATTTTTTTTCTTTGATCTATAATCAGATCTTGAGATATTTTAGATCTGAATTCTTATTATTTTAATAATAAAAATAAAATCTAAGATAAATTAAATCAAATTTAATTTACCTTGATGTTGGGTAATCCTATTACCCTTGATGATCCTGATAAGCAGCGGAAGGTTCTGGATCTAGCCACGCAAGTGCCTGGCCTCTACCGGTATCCACTCAGGGTTGGATCTAGGAGATCCTCTTCTTCTCTATCACATGTCCTCCAAAAATTAGATCTGGATCTGATCTGGAGGATCTTCAAAACTCCTTTTGAAGATCAGCAGTCGTCCTTTGCAGCAGCGCAGCCTTCTAGCTTTTGATCGCCTTTCTCTTGATCTGGATCGCACCAACCAAGATCCAAAACTACTTTTGGACGTGGAGAGGAGAGGGAGAAGATGACTTTGGCATGGAGGAAGGAGAGGGAGAGGCAGCCTTGGGGCATGGGAATTTTCAATTCCTTTTCCAATTCTGATTTGAGTTGGGCGCAGGGTCTTATTTATAGACTATCTGTGATCCAACTCCTCTTCTTCCCAACCAATCACAACCCTTTGTGAAATCAGATCTAAATCTGATTGGTGGAAATAGAGTCCCCTGGATTCCTCCTTAGAGGGTGCCTAAGACCAGTCAAACTTGGTTCTTAGGAGAACTCTAATTGGAATCCAAAAAGGAGATGGAGTCCCTTGTCCAACAAGGACTCCTAGGCGCCTCCTTGGGCTCACGCCACCCTTGGCGTGCGCCCTTCTCCTTGCCAGGTTCTGGCAGGGGGACAAGGCCCCCACCAGCTCTCCAATAGGTGCATGACATGTGGTCAAAAGTCAAAGTATCAATGGTCAACATTTGACCAGTCAAAGGTCAGACTTTTGACCAAAGTCAAAGAACAAGAAATGGCAGGTGACCAAAAATGGCAGGTAATGTCTTACAAAATAAGACAACCTTTTCTGACCTTGGACAACCTCCAGTCAGACCATATGAAGGCCTCTGATTGAGCACAAACTCCTTTGGCTCAGTCAGGACAACTTATTTATGATAGTAAAAGAAGAACGTTAGGTTCAATCGAGTGCTAGCACGATTTCCTTGAACCTAATTGAATCTCATTCAGATCAATTGAACTGGATCAGTTCAATTGATGATCACCAGATTCAAACCCTTGTTTGTGTGACCCAGTTAGGTTCAGTTCTGTATGGTAATGGGATATGTCATGATCTCTATCATCGACATCATCGAAACTCCTTTCGATGGATCAGAACTCTTCTGATTCGAACAGCTAGAATGATCGATCATCTAAATCATTCTAATTGCTCCCAAAATCCACCAGTGACACCTAGCAGTATATGGTGGCAACCCATCAGAGCTGAATGCGAACCTCTTGGTGCAGCTACCTGTGTGATTAAGTTCTTCTATCTTGAGCCCCGATCAGATTAGGGTTAAGGTGAACTCGTCAAACCCTAGTCTCTGTCATATGATGTAATCATTCGATTCAAGTCCGAATGTGAAAATCTAAATAGAAACTCTTTCTATTATTTCACTCTGCCATGGCCATGGGCTTCTGGACTTGATTCTCATGATCATCATAGGGCTGCTCCTCTACCACCGAGGTAGATAGATTCCATCTTGATGCAATCCAGTTCCTACAATGAACATGCTATAGCCAACATACACCTCAGGGTTCCATATGGCTAGGAGACCGAGTAATGGTGTAGTCAAACTATAACACCCTCAAGGTGAACTGCCGATGCATCTCAGGTCAAAGAACCAGACACACTACTGCAGCATCGAGTCAGTCATTGACGAGAAGGTAGACTTCCTAATGACTACTCGAGGTGGTCACGCTCAGTGCCCTCGTTCTCTAACGAGTACCTGTACTCTCGCTCCGGTGTCTCCACACCGTAGACTCAAGACTCATCTACTAAAGAGAAGCGATTGTACACCAACCTTCTGGATCAATAACCATCCTCATGATGATCCTATGGTCGGGAGCATTTTATGTGTTAATAATGATTATTCATGTCTTAAATTTTGAACTCTTGAAAATATAAATTATCATTACGATTTACTCAAAGGATGTATCACAGACACTAAATACACATATGTGATAGAAAATAATCTAATTTATTGATTTTAGTCAAAATTATAATTTTGCCCCTAGAAGTGTAATACAAGTGTCAGCCAATTCTGGCTTTTAGGGCACATATATCTGACAGAGAGCATAGTGAAGGATGCCAAAGCTGAGTCTATAGTTTTAAGGAAGAGGTTGAGAGAAATAGAAGATGATCTCTAGAGTGCCAACAAATTACTTGGTGAGAGTTTGGTGGCAAGAAGAGATCTTGAAGAAAAGGCTAATGACTTAAAATATGCCCTTGTATTAGCTGGAGCCAGAAGTCCGAAGTCTGACTCTGAATAGAACTCCAGCCTTTCTTTCTTCTTCTTTTTTTTTCTTTCTTTTTTTTTGTAATTGGATTTGAGGACATATGTAATGAATCTTTAATTTTAATGAAATGATGTTTCTTAGGTCACCCCCTTGTGCTATTTCTTAGTTTGATGCTTGTCGCTTTCTTCGTTTTCTTGTTATGCTTGATATTAATGCTATTCTGAAATAATAGTCTCCATCCCATGCCTTGTACATCTATCCCTCTTGTTTATAAATAAGGTTTCAAAAACTTGTTTAGGAGCAACTTTATTTTTAGAAACTTTCAAACTTATGGTTAACGTCCCATTTAAGAATCGGAGGCCTTCAACCCTCCATGAGGGTCTTCATCCATATTTGGATGAGGTTCACCTCCTATTCCTGACGTGGTTGGCAATTACTCTTATTAAGATGAGGTCCACCTCCTGTTCTTAGCAAGATCATCGAGGCACAAAAGAGGCCATTAAGAGGGTCTCTCCCCATTATCTTCTATTTAAGAACTGGAGGCCTTCAATCTTCCATGAGAATTTTCATCCACGTCAAGATGAGGTTCACCTACTATTTCTAACGTGGTTGGCTATTATCATTGCGAGGATGAGGTCTGCCTCCTATTCCTAACAAGGATGCCAAGATGCAAAAGGACCATTGAGAGGACCTCTTCCTGTTACCTTCTATTTAAGAATCGAAAGTCTTCAATCTCACATGAGGATCTTCATCTATGTCAGGATGAGGTTCTCCTCCTGTTCCTGACGTGGTTGGTTAGTACCCTTGTTAGGACAAGGTCAGCCTTCTATTCCTAATAAGATTATTGAAATGTAAAAGGACCATTGAGAGGTCCTCTTTTCGTTACCTCCTATTTAAGAATCGAAGGTTTTCACCTTCGTTAAGATGTGGTTAACCTCTTATTTAAGAACTAGAGGCCTTCACCCCAATTAAGATGAGGTTAACCTCCTATTTTAGAACTAGAGGCCTTTAATCTCCTATGAGAGTCTTCATACATGTTAGGACGAGGTTCATCTTCTGTTTCTAATGTGGTTGGCTGTTACCCTTGTTAGGATGAGGTCAATCTCTTATTCCTAATAAGGTTGCTAGGTGTAAAAAGACCATTGAGAAGGCTTCTACCCATTACCTCCTATTTAAGAATCAGAGGCCCTCAGCTTCATTTAAGAATAAAGTTTGATTGGATAATTTTCTATCACTACACAGTTTTGCACCAAAGACAAGAATGTTAAAATAAGAAAATTTTATTGAAAATTGATTCATCGATAATACATTTGTAAGTTTTTCAAATTTCAAGATCATGGGAGTATAGCTCCTCTATGCTTCTTTAGACAATAAGATCCTAGCCAAATGATTTTTACCACCTCATAAGGATCTTTCTAGTTTTGTGTGAGCTTTCCTTAATTTTGCAGTCGTGAAACATCTGTCCACTGTAGTACCACATCTCCTACTTTAAAAATCTTACTTCTGACTCTAGCATTATATTAGCGAGTCACCTTTTGTTTATAAGTTGCCATCCAAATTTAGGCCTTTTCTTACTTCTTTTCCAATAGATCAAGATTTGCTCTAAGATTTTATGAGTTATTTTGTTCATTAAAGGCTTCAACTCATGCTGAAGGAAGTCTGAGTTCAACTGGGATGAACGTCTCTATTCTAAAAGCCAAAGCAAATGGAGTTTTCCCAATTGGCAATCTTTGGATGGTTTTGTAGGCTCAAAGAACATGATAGAATTCTTCCACCCATGTTTTTTTTTGCCTTTTCAAGCCTTGCCTTAATTTCTTGCAATAGAGTCCTATTGGTTACCTCTGAAGGAAAATCTTGATTTTCTGGCCTAGGTTCGTTCAGATCTGATCAGATCAAGAGATATATTTCAAAATTTTTTCTCTTTGATCTGTATTAGATCTAAAATATTTTAGATCTAATTCTTATTATTTTAATAAATAAAATAAATTTAGATAAATTAAATAAAATTTAATTAACCTTGAAGTGGGTAATCCTATTATCCGTTGATGATCCTGTAAGCAGCGGAAGGTTCTAGATCTAGCCACGTAAGTGCCTAGCCTCTACTGGTATCCACTCAGGTTGGATCTGGAGATCCTCTTCTACTCTATCACATCTTCAAAAATTAGATCTAAATCTAATCTGGAGGATCTTCAAAACTTCTTTTGAAGATCAGCAGTTGTCTTTTGCAGTAGCGCAGCCTTCTGGCTTTCAGTCGCCTTTCTCTTGTCTGGATCACACCAACCAAGGTCCAAAACTCCTTTTGGATGTGGAGAGGAGAGGGAGAAGGTGGGTTTGGCATAGAGGAGGAGAGGAGAAGCAGCCTTGGGGCGTGGAGAATTGCTATTCACTTTGAGTTGGGCGCAGGGTCTTATTTATAGACTAAGCGTGATCCAACTCCTCTTCTTCCCAACCAATCATAATCCTTTATGAAATTAGATCTAAATCTGATTGGTGGGAATAGAGTCCCCTAGATTCCTCCTTAGATGGTGCCTAAGACCAGTCAAAGTTGGTTCTTAGGAGAACTCTAATCAAAATCCAAAAAGAAGATGGAGTCCCTGTCCAACAGGGACTCCTGGGCGCCTCCAGCTTGGGCACACGCCAAGGGTGGCGTGCGCCCTCCTCCTTGCCAGGTTCTGGTAGGGGGACAGGCCCCCACCAGCTCTCCAATAGGTGCGTGACATATGGACAAAAGTCAAAGTGTCAATGGTCAACATTTGACCCAAGTCAAAGGTCAACTTTTGACCAAAGTCAAAGGATGAGAAATGGCAGGTGACCAAAAATGGCAGGTAATTGTCTTACAAAATAAGACAACCTTTTCTGACTTGGACAAGCTCCAGTCAGACCAAAGTGAAGGCCTCTGATTGAGCACAAACTCCTTTGGCTCAGTCAGGACAACTATTTATGATAGTAAAAGAAGAACGTTAGGTTCAATCGAGTGCTAGCACGATTTCCTTGAACCTAATTGAATCTCATTCAGATCAATTGAACTGGATCAGTTCAATTGATGATCACCAGATTCAAACCCTTGTTTGTGTGACCCAGTTAGGTTCAGTTCTGTATGGTAATGGGATATGTCATGATCTCTATCATCGACATCATCGAAACTCCTTTCGATGGATCAGAACTCTTCTGATTCGAACAGCTAGAATGATCGATCATCTAAATCATTCTAATTGCTCCCAAAATCCACCAGTGACACCTAGCAGTATATGGTGGCAACCCATCAGAGCTGAATGCGAACCTCTTGGTGCAGCTACCTGTGTGATTAAGTTCTTCTATCTTGAGCCCCGATCAGATTAGGGTTAAGGTGAACTCGTCAAACCCTAGTCTCTGTCATATGATGTAATCATTCGATTCAAGTCCAATGTGAAAATCTAAATAGAAACTCTTTCTATTATTTCACTCTGCCATGGCCATGGGCTTCTGGACTTGATTCTCATGATCATCATAGGGCTGCTCCTCTACCACCGAGGTAGATAGATTCCATCTTGATGCAATCCAGTTCCTACAATGAACATGCTATAGCCAACATACACCTCAGGGTTCCATATGGCTAGGAGACCGAGTAATGGTGTAGTCAAACTATAACACCCTCAAGGTGAACTGCCGATGCACCTCAGGTCAAAGAACCAGACACACTACTGCAGCATCGAGTCAGTCATTGACGAGAAGGTAGACTTCCTAATGACTACTCGAGGTGGTCACGCTCAGTGCCCTCGTTCTCTAACGAGTACCTGTACTCTCGCTCCGGTGTCTCCACACCGTAGACTCAAGACTCATCTACTAAAGAGAAGCGATTGTACACCAACCTTCCGGATCAATCACCATCCTCGTGATGATCCTATGGTCGGGAGCATTTTATGAGTTAATAATGATTATTCATGTCTTAAATTTTCAACTCTTGAAAATATGAATTATCATTACCATTAACTCAAAGGATGTATCACAGACACTAAATACACATATGTGATAGAAAATAACCCATTTTATTGATTATTAGTCAAAATTATAATTTTGCCCCTAGAAGTGTATTACAAGTGTCAGCCAATTCTGGCTTCTAGGGCACATATATCTAACAATCTCCCACTTGTCCTAAAGCCAATTGGCTACAAGTCTAAGTCCCATCTTCTCAAGGTGGGCTTCGATCTTCTGCTGGCCCAACGGCTTTGTAAGTGGGTCTGCCACATTATCTGTGGAGTTGACTCTCTTGACCTCGACGTAACCCTTCTCGAGGTAATCGCGGATGAGGTGGTATCGCCGCTCAATGTGCTTGGATTTCTGGTGAGACCTCGGCTCCTTAGCAAGGGCTATGGCGCCATTGTTGTCGCAGTATAGAGGAATGGCATCTGATGGCATTACTCCGATTTCTGCAGCAAACTTCTTGTACCAGAATGCTTCCTTCGCAGCCTCTGATGCAGCGATATATTCTGCTTCCATGGTGGAATCTGCTATCACAGTTTGCTTGGAACTCTTCCAGCTGACAGCACCACCATTGCACACAAACAGACTCCCAGATGTCGACTTTCGATCATCTATATCGGACATGAAATCCGAGTCTGTGTATCCCTGGACTTGGAGTTCTCCATTACCAAAGACCAACATCATATCCTTAGTTCTTCTCAAGTACTTAAGGATACATTTCACAGAAGTCCAGTGTTCTTCACCTGGATTTGACTGATATCTGCTTGTGACACTCACAGCATGGGCTATATCAGGTCGTGTACATAGCATGGCATACATGAGGCTCCCTATTGCAGAAGCATAAGGGATCTTGCTCATGCGTTCTATTTCCTCAGGTGTGCTGGGGCACATCTTCTTGGAAAGATGAATACCATGTCTGAAGGGTATTAATCCCCTCTTAGAGTTTTCCATACTAAACCTCTTTAGTACTTTCTCTATGTACATCTTCTTCTGTGAAAGTCCTAGCATCCTATTCGGTCTATCCCTATAGACCTTAATTCCTAGAATAAAGGATGCTTCACCTAGGTCTTTCATGGAGAATTCCTTGGACAACCATATTTGACTGTTGTCAACATGGGAATATCATTCCCAATAAGGAGGATGTCATCCACGTACAATACGAGGAAGACAACAGCGCTCCCACTGACCTTTTTGAAAACACATGGTTCCTCTTCATTTTTGATGAAACCAAACATTTTTGATCACATCATTGAAATGAGTGTTCCAGCTCCGAGATGCTTGCTTAAGTCCATATATGGACCTTTGCAGCTTGCAAACCTTGTGATCAGTATCACTGGATGTGAAACCTAGCGGCTGTTCCATATAGATATCTTCCTCAAGATATCCATTTAAGAATGCCATTTTCACGTCCATTTGCCATATTTCATAATCGAAATAGGCTGCAACGGCAAGCAATGTGCGGATGGATTTTAGCATAGCCACTGGGAAAAAGGTATCCTGATAGTCAATGCCTTCGCGTTGACTATAACCTTTTGCCACTAGTCTAGCCTTGAATGTCTCCACATTCCCATCTGCACCAATCTTTCTCTTGAAGATCCATTTACACCCAATAGGTACTATACCTTCTGGTGGATCTACCAAGGTCCAGACTTGGTTTGAGTGCATCGAGTCAATTTCTGACTGCATTGCCTCTAGCCATTTCTCGGAGTCGATATCTGATATCGCCTCCTTGTAGGTTTTGGGATCATCACCATGAGCACCATTACCTACGAGGAACATTTCCTCTACTTCCTCTGAAATAATACCTAAGTATCTTTCAGGGGGATGGAAAACTCTTTCCGATCTACGAGGTGGAGGAGGTAGTGTTCTTATTGGCTCAACCTGATTTGGTTCCAATTGGTCCTTAGCTCGTTGTACTTGTGAGACTTTCTCATCAAGCTTAATCTGCTTTCCAATGCCGCTATCTTGAATAAACTATTTTTCAAGAAAGATGGCATGTCGACTCACAATCACATTGTGGTCTTCTGGAATGTAGAAATAGTATCCTAATGACTCTTTAGGATATCCTATGAATCGAGCTCTAAAGGACCTAAACTCTAACTTGTCCGCTTGTTGTCTTTTGACATGAGCCGGACAACCCCAAATTCTGAGATGACTCAGACTTGGTTTCTTACCGTGCCATATCTCATACGGTGTGGTAGGAACGGTTTTAGAGGGAAACCCTATTCAGTAGATAAATTGAAGTTAACAATGAGTGTCCCCAAAGAAAATCAGGGAAGGTCTGTGAAGCTCATCATGGATCGAACCATATCCAATAGAGTCCGATTTCTCCATTCTGAAATCCCCGTTGAGTTGAGGTGTTCCTGGTGGAGTCCATTGAGAGACTATGCCATTTTCCTTGAGATAGTCTAGGAATTCCCGGCTAAGGTATTCACCTCCTCGATCTGATCGAAGAACCTTAATGGGTTTTCCAGTTTGTTTTTCTACTTCATGTCTGAATTCTTTGAACTTTTCAAAAGCTTCAGACTTGTGTCTCATAAGATACACATACCCATACCTAGACAGATCATCGGTAAAGGTAATGAAGTAGACAAAATTGCCTCTAGCCGGCACATCAAATGGGCCGCACACATCAGTATGTACTAGGGCAAGGAGATCTGTGGCCCTCTCCCCATGTCCTAACAAAAGGGAGTTTAGTCATTTTGCCTTGAAGACAAGATTCACAAGTTGGATATGACTCGAAAGTCAATGGACTCAATAGCCCATTTTTCTCCAATTTGTTGATCCTATCTTCTGCTATATGACCTAATCTCAGGTGCCATAGATATCTATCATTTGGACTATCCCTAGGTCGTTTGGCATTCACGTTTTGCTCGATAGTTAGAACAGGTACATCAATATGTAGCTGATAAAGACCATTAATAAGGAAACCATTTGCAATTTTATTTCTTTCATAAAGAATGTTACAATGGTCCTTAAAGAAGGTAATCACATAGCCTTCTTGTGCTAAGCATGAAACAGAAATCAAATTCCTGCTAGCTGCAGGCACATAATAACAGTCTTTCAAAACTAAGTCTAAACCAGATGGTAATCGAAGAGGGTATGTTCCCACGGCTACTGCAGCAACTCTTGCTCCATTACCGATGCGTAGGATCATGTCTCCATCCCTCAGCCTCCTGCTATCCTCAAGACCCTGCATGGAAGTGCACAGATGAGCACTAGAACCAGAGTCAAGCACCCAACTGGATGCAGAAGAAATCCGTAAGGTTAGACTCAATAACGAGCATACCTCCAGAAGGACCTTCCTTCTTGTTCTTCAGGGTGGCCAGGTAAGTAGGGCAGTTCCGCTTCCAATGGCCGTCGCTGTTGCAATGGAAACACTTTCCTTTGACATCGGCCTTTTTCTTCGGCTCTGCCTTCTTCTTCTTTGATCCTTCCACCTTTTGCTTTTTCACAGACTTCTTTTTCTTTCCATAAGACTTTCTTTTGGAAGAAGTCCATTCCATAGCAAGAACTGAGCCTTTAGAACCTTTCATAGAAAGCTCAGCGGTGAACCAGCATATTCATTAATTCGGCCAAGGAATTTTGAAGTTTATGCATGTGGTAATTCATGATGAATTGCCCATATGCATCAGTCAAGGATTGCAGAATAATATCATTCTGCAGATCCAAGTCTAACTTCACACCGAGCTTCTCAAGCTCTTCCATGTCCTTGATCATTGTCAGACAGTGATCTTGGACTGACTGCCCATCACGCATCTTAGCCTTAAAAAGTCATTTCGTGACTTGATATTTGGCTGCGCGACTCTGTTCACCAAACATCTCCTGCAGGTGAGCCAACATTTGGCGAGCAGTCCCGATATCTTCATGTTGGCGCTGGAGCTCATCAGACATCGAGCCCAACATGTAATATCTGGCCTTATTATCTTCGTCTATCCATTTTTCCAGAGATGCTCTCTGTTCAGTGGATGGACGGGCTGGTAAGGTGGGAGGGTCCTGGTCCAATACATGGGTTAACTTCTCTGGAACCCAAAATAATTTTGTAGTTCCTGAGCCAATCTTTATAATTGGGTCCAGGTCAGTCTATGTGTGTCCAGGATACGTGCCAATGGGTTGGACGCAGACATTTTCCTGTAGAGAGTCAAAGATTCTAGTTAGATACTGTAATTATGACTTGACCAATTTATTTAGGGAATTTTATTTTTAAACAAATTAGCTCCCACTATTTTCTCGGATCCCTACACTCCCTCTGTAGAGATGCAAAAATCTCCATGATTAATGATTTCTAGTGGGTGGTGCGGTCTCACCAACTGACTCATCACCTCACCTAACAGTTATTGGTGATGGGTTAGCCAATGAGTGAACAACTCTTGTTCAATGATTCTCTAATCATGGTGCACCCAAACTTGGTCTCTAATTCATGAATCTCACCGTATCCGAAATATTGATCCACTCCTTAGTTAAGTCAGACCCACCATTTGCATAGACTGGATTCCTAATTGAGTCTCTCACCGTATCCGAAATATTGAGCCCAACTCATCCTCCAGCCCATAGCATCCAATGCCTAATAGACATGGTTGCATCTTTCCCGGTGCAACTGAGCCACTGTATCCAGTCCGAGAACAATCAACCCCGGGAAGGGCCCGCACATCTACAATGGTGGAAGACCTCAGACTTAATCTTTTCTTAGGGAGAATTGATTCAGGTCTCATTAAACTAGACTTGTCATAGTCATAACAATTATGACTAACCTAGTGGCATGGGTTAGCTCGGATTATTGACCACCTCAGATCAGAACTGTGTCAACAGATATGGCCAGGTAAGTGAGATCCGGTGGAAGGAATATGCCATTAACTCGTACAAGAATGCATTCAGGTCGAGTAGCTTCCAATTAAAAATCCAGTCGGTCGTATGTGCCAAACTTACCTTAGACACCAAATTGTTGAGCCAGAACCAATTGGGTTAGCCTACAATCCAGACTCTAACCTCTGAGCCTAATTAGGTCTTGCTTGATCGTGACTCGATCTTGACCCAGACTTAATCCTATTAGGCTGGTCAATTTAAGCATTGTTGATCCCATCTAACCAACTCTTGATTCGGTTTGATCAACCGCTTAGACCTAATTGAGCTACCCAAGCCCGAACCCAGTATTATGAATATGTCTTAGATCTGAAAATTCTCAATTTTAGACCTAATTAATATTCCATAATCTTAATTCTTAATTAAGTAGGGTTCATAAACAAAATATGCACAATAAATCCTAGGGTTTCAGGATCTAGGGTTTTGCAGAAAGTAAGTTTTGGGTTTCTGATTAAGGACGAACACGCAGCACCCCTACACATCATAAGAACACCCCATCGAATGGGAAGGAGAGGGCCTTTAAACCCTTCTTCGTTCTTATGACCGGACGGCCAAGAGGAACGCCTTAATCAGGAACATGCAATACTACAAAATAGTTTTAGATCTATATCATATATCTCATATACAAATTAGATCTAATCATGGCATATTTTGCATACATCTCATGTATCGAATCATGCATATTTTCAGATCTAAATTATCTCATAATAATCTAAAAAATTAGATTTAAATTGATCTAATCAAAATAAATTCTAATCTAGATAATTATGTAGAACTATTCTACAACTAGTCTAGACATGCATCAATCATATCTCATATGATGTTTAAAATTAAATAATTTTTATTTACTATTTTTTAGATGTTATTATAATAATTATAATATCAAAAAATAGTAAATAAATAGATCTAAAATATGATTTAATCAAATTAAATTGAAAACATGCAAGACTATTCTATAGAACTATTCTATTTTAGAACTAGTCATGCATATTTTCTAATCTTAGATCCAAATCATTTAATTTTAATTTTTTCTAATTTTAGATCTGATCACATCTCATGTGACATCTAAAATCACTTATTTTTAATTAAAATAAATTTAAAATTAGATCTAAATACTTTTAGAACCTTGGCTCTGATACCAGTTGAAGGAAAATCCTGATTTTCGGATCCAGGTTCGTTCAGATCTGATCAGATCAAGAGATATATTTCAAAATTTTTTTTTCTTTGATCTAATCAGATCTTGAGATATTTTAGATCTAATTTTTATTATTTTAATAAATAAAATAAAATTAGATAAATTAAATCAAATTTAATTTACCTTGATGTGGGTAATCCTATTACCCGTTGATGATCCTGTAAGCAGCGGAAGGTTCTGGATCTAGCCACGCAAGTGCCTGGCCTCTACCGGTATCCACTCAGGCTGGATCTAGAGATCCTCTTCTTCTCTATCACATCTCCAAAAATTAGATCTGGATCTGATCTGGAGGATCTTCAAAACTCCTTTTGAAGATCAGCAGTTGTCCTTTGCAGCAGCGCAGCCTTCTAGCTTTCATCGCCTTTCTCCTCATCTGGATTGCACCATAACCAGATCCAAAACTCGTTTTGGACGTGGAGAGAGAGGGAGAAAGGTGGTTTGGCTCATGCGAGGACAGGAGAAGCAGCCCTTCGTGGCATGGGATTTATTCAACTTTATGAGTTAGGCACGGAAGGATCTTATTTATAGACAAACGCCGTGACTCCCAACTCACTCTTTTCCCCACGACTTCACAACCCTTTGTGAAACTCACGATCTACCATCCTGATTAGTAGAAATAAGGTCATCGACTCTTGAGATGTTTAACCTCATTAAGTTGTCTTAAGAACCAATCAAATTAGTTCTTAGAGTCTCAAATGAAGCAAAAAGATGCAGTCCCTCTAATACACAGGGACTCTTGGCGCCTCCAGCTTGGGCACACACCAAGGGTGGCATGCACCCTCCCCTTGCCAGGTTCTAGCAGGGGAATAGGCCCCACACCGCTCTCCAATAGGTGCATGACACATGGACAAAAGTCAAGTGTCAAGGTCAATATGACAGTCAAAGATCAACTTTTGACCAAAGTCAAAGGATGAGAAATGGCAGGTGACCAAAAATGGTTGGCAATGTCTTACAAAATAAGACAACATTTTTTGACTTAGACAAGCTCCATTCAAACAAAGTGAAGGCCTCTAAATGAGCACAAACTCCTTTGGCTCAGTCAGGACAACTATTTATGATAGTAAAAGAAGAACGTTAGGTTCAATCGAGTGCTAGCATGATTTTCTTGAACCTAATTGAATCTCATCAAGATCAATTGAACTAGATCAGTTCAATTGATGATCACCAAATTCAAACCCTTGTTTGTGTGACCCAATTAGGTTTAGTTCTATATGGTAATGGGATATGTCAAGATCTCTATCATCGACATCATCGAAACTCCTTTTGATGGATCAGAACTCTTTTGATTCGAACAGCTAGAATGATCGATCATCTAAATCATTCTAATTGCTCCCAAAATCCACCAATGACACCTAGCAGTATATGGTGGCAACCCATCAGAGCTGAATGCGAACCTCTTAGTGCAGCTACCTATGTGATTAAGTTCTTCTATCTTGAGCCCCGATCAGATTAGTGTTAAGGTAAACTTGTCAAACCCTAGTCTCTGTCATATGATGTAACCATTCGATTCAAGTCCAATATGAAAATCTAAATAGAAACTCTTTCTATTATTTTACTCTGCCATGGCCATGGGCTTCAGGACTTGATTCTCATGATCATCATAGGGCTGCTCCTCTACCACCGAGGTAAATAGATTCCATCTTCATGCTATCCAGTTCCTATTATGAACATGCTATAGACAACGTACACCTCAGGGTTCCATATGGCTAGGAGATCGAGTAATGGCATAGTCAAACTATAACATCCTCAAGGTGAACTGCCGATGCACCTCAAGTCAAAGAACCAGATACACTACTGCAGCATCGAGTCAGTCATTGACGAGAAGGTAGACTTCCTAATGACTACTCGAGGTGGTCATGCTCAGTGCCCTCATTCTCTAACGAGTACCTATACTCTCACTCCAATATCTCCACATCGTAGACTCAAGACTCATCTACTAAAGAGAAGCGATTGTACCCCAATCTTTCGGATCAATCACCATCCTCGTGATAATCCTATGGTCGGGAGCATTTTATGAGTTAATAATGATTATTTATGTCTTAAATTTTCAACTCTTGAAAATATGAATTATCATTACCGTTAACTCAAAGGATGTATCACAGACACTAAATACACATATGTGATAGAAAATAACCCATTTTATTGATATTAGTCAAAATTATAATTTTGCCCCTAGAAGTGTATTACAAGTGTCAGCCAATTCTGGCTTCTAGGGCACATATATCCAACAACCACTGCTTCATATTTTACCTATGGATGAGCTACTGATGTAAAATGATGGAAGATGTTCAGGCCTTCATAGAACTCGATAAATCTTGCTCTGCAAATTGGCATCCATTATCAATAATGAGAGTCCATGGTAGGCCAAATCTATAGACTATTAACTTTCAGACAAAAGTTTATACTTTTGCTTTAGTAATTTTTGTTAGAGGTTCAGCCTCAACCTACCTAGTGAAGTAATCTACTGCCACTAGAAGAAATTTTTACTGCCCAGATGCTAAGAAAAAGGGCCCGAGGATGTCCATCCCCCATTATGCAAAAGGCCAAGGAATGCTCGGGAGTGTGAGTTTTGAAGTCGACTATCTTTGAATGTTGGCATTTCTCTGACATTGATCATATTTCTTCACATAATTAGTGGCATCTTGTTGCATAGTTGGCTAGTAGTATCCATGATGGAGTAGTTTATAAGATAATGACTTGGTCCCAAGGTGATTTCTACACATACCTTCATAAACTTCTTTTAATGCATAATCAGCTTTAGAAGGTTGGAGGAATTTAAGAAGCGGCAAGGAATATGACCTCTTGTATAATTTATTCTCATATAAAACATAACGGGCGGCTTGGTTTCTCAATTTTCATGCTTCTTTAGGATCTCTAGGAAGAATTCCACCTTTGAGGTATAAAATTAGAGGGTCAACCTAGCTGGGCTCATGGTCAACTTGCATTACTGTCTGAGACTCCTCCAAACTTGGATACTGCAAAACCTCAAAGAAAACTTGTTTCGACAATTCACTTGGAGCCAAGGTAGCTAATTTTGAGAGAAGATTGGTCCTAGTATTTTCTACTTTGAGGATCTACTAAATGTTGAAACTACTAAAGATCGAGGTCAAGCTTTTCACTTTTTTCAAATACTTTATCATACTTCCCTCATGGGCTTCAAAAGTACCATTTATTAGATATATGCCCTAGAAGCCAGATTGGCTATCACTTGTAATACACTTCTAAGGATAATTTTATAATTTTAACTATAAATTAATAAATGAGTTATTTTTCTATCACTTTGTGTATTTAAAAGTATCTATGATACATCCTTTGAGTTAATGGTAATGACAATTTATATTTTAAAGAGTTAAAAATTTAAGATATGAATTTTTATAATTAACTCATAAAATACTTCCGACCGTAGGATTATGACGAGGATGGTGATCAATTTGAAAGGTTGGTATACAATCGCTTTCTTAGGATAGATATATCTTGAGTCTATAGTATGGAGACACCAGAGCGAGAGTACAAGTACTTGTTAGAGAATGAGGGCATTGAGCATGACCACCTCGAGTAGTCATAAGGAAGTCTACCTTCTCGTCGATGCTACAGTGGTGTATATGGTTCTTTGACCTGATGTGCATTGGCAATTCACCTTGAGGGTGTTATAGTTTGACTACATCATAACTTGGTCTTCTAGTCAATTAGAATCCTGAGGTGTATGTTGGCTATAGCATGTTTTGTAGGAATTGGATTGCACCAATAAGAAAATCTATCTACCTCGGTAGATGAGGAGTAGCCCTATGATAATCATGAGTTTGAGTCCTTAAGCCCATGGCCCTGGTAGAGTGATGATGATTTTAAGAGTTTCTATTAGGATTTCACATTGAACTCGAATCGAATGATTAATTCATATGATGGACATTAGGTTTGATGACTTCAACTTAATCCTAATCCTATTGGGGCTCAAGATAGAAGAACCCAATCACATGGGTAACTGCACCGAGAGGTTCGCTTTCAATTTTGATGGATTGCCACCATATACTGCTAGGTGTCACTGATGGATTTTAGGAGCAATTAGAATAATTTTGATGATCAATCATTCTAATTATATGAATCAAAAAAGTTATGATCCATCGAAAGATATTTCGATGATGTCGATGATGGAGATCATGATATATATCACTACCATACAAAATTGAACCTAACTAGATCACACAAATAAGGATTTGAGTTTGAATATCATTAATTAAGCTAATTCAGTTCGATTGATTTGGATTAGATCCAATCAGGTTCAAGGTAACCGTGCTAGCATACAATTGAGCCTAACTTTCTCCTTCTGAAATATTTCTATTTCATCACAATCGATTCAAATTTGATTAGACTCATTCCTATATGTTGAATGGATTTATTTTTATCTAACTAAAATAAGTTTAGATTAGATTAATTATAGAAATTAAATACATTCGTAGCCAAATTGGACTAGGGTCAAAAATTGACCTATTTGAGAGAATTGATGGTCACCTGATTAGATGCTTCTAAAAAATTCTTTAAAAATCATTTTATTTTGATTTTTGGTTATATGATAGTGCATGAATTATTTATTGGGTGAACCAAATTTTATAATTTTTGGAGGTGTCTAGACTATGTTATGATGGAGTTTGATTTGGATCAAACTCTTAAGAGAAGAGTACTAGGCGTAGTGGACTCTTCCTTATCTACTCATGCTGCCATCTTCCAGGTTGATTTTTGGTGTCAAAATCTGATGGGATCTAGAGACCTTTGTGGAGATCAGGTCCAAATGTCCCAATGGTCAAAAAATAAGGATTTTGGTCAAAGAGGGACTCTAACTTGGTGCTATGCTTTTGTATAAGAACCCTTGCGCCAAGGCTCTACACATACAAATATTTATCATACCCAAAGACTGCTATTCAAGATATCCCACACCCCCTCTATCCTCTCTCTCCCTCTCTTCTACATGCCAAAATAGTTAGGCACAAATCTAAGAAGAAGATCTAATCAAATTTGTGAAGATTTTAGTATCTACGCGATGGTGTTTGTGAGATGGACATGCTGCCTTTAGAAATTTTTTGAAGGACTTTCAGATTAGATTCAGATCTAATCATTGAAAAAAAGATTTACATGAAGAAGATGTCTAGATTCTTATCAAGTGGATACTAGTAGAGGACAGGCGTGTGCGTGGCTCCTTCTAGAACCTCAGAAAACATCAAGATCATTGCAAGATAATTAGATTACCCAAACAAGTTATGAAATTAAATCTAATTTAAGTTTTATTTTAATTTTCAATATTAAATCACCATGATTATATCTGAAAACTCTTAGATCTAATCAGATCATTTAAAAATCTTTTAAAAAAATTCATCTCATATCTGATCAGATCTGTACGATCCTGCGGTGGAAAATAAGATTTTTTCCTTCAACTTGTATCAAAGCCAGGTTAGTAGTTCTTCAGATCTACTTTAGATCTAATTTTATTTTTATTTATGATCTAATATTAAAATAATTTAGATATCACATCAGATGTGATTAGATTTAAAATCAAAAAATTAAAAAAATAAATAATTTAGATCTAATATGTATAAGATGCATGACTAGACTAGGTATAGAATAATTCTATGTGTAGTCTAGTATGATCATGTATTTATTTTGATTAAATATGACTTTGGATCTATTTAATTTTTATTTTTTTGATATTATAATTATTATGATTAGATCTAAAAATAAAAAATAAAGTTTTTAATTTTTGATTTATTCATATGAGATATGAAAGATGCATGCTTAGACTAGTCATAGAATAGTTCCATAAGATATCTAGAATAGTTTGATATGATCAAATTTAAAATTTTATTTTTTAGATTTAATATGTAATATTTTAGATCTAAAAGTATACATATTGATGATGCATGAGATGTATGCAAGACATGTATTAGTTAGATCTTTTTATATATAATATATGATCTAACTAGTTTTATAGTAAAAAATTATATTTTTAATTAAGGAATTCTCCATGGCCGTCTGGTCATAAGAATAAAGCAGGGTTTAAAGATTCTCTCCTTCTATTTGATGGAATGTTCTTATGGCGTGTAGGGGTGCTGTGCATTCATCCTTAATTAAAAATTAGAACTTATTTTTCTATAAAATCCTAGATTCTAAAATCCTAAAATTTTTATTACATATTTTATTTATAAATTTAAAATATAATCAAGAATTAAGATTATGAAATTAATTAGATCTAAAAATTATAAATTTTTAGATTTAAGACATCTTTATAAAATTAGATTCGGACTTGGGTAGCTCAATTAGATCTAGCAGTTAATCAAACCGAATCAAGAGTTGGTTTGGTGGGATCAAAGAATTCTTAGATTTGACCAGTTTAATAGAATTAAGTTTGGATCAAGATCGAATCACATTGAGATGTGACTTGATTAAGTCAAGACCTAATTTGGCTCCATGGTTCGAGCCTGGATTGTAGGCTAACCCAATTAGTTCTGGTTCGATAATTTGGTGTCTAAGGTAAGTTTGGTAGATACGACCAAATAATTTTTAATTAGGAGCTACTTGACCTGAATGCATTCTTATCATGTTAATGGCATATCCCTTCCGCCGATCTCACTTACCTGATCATTTGTATCGATCTAGTTCTCATTTCAGATGGCTAACAATTCGAGCCAACCCATGCTACTAGGTTAGTCATAATTGTTATGACTAAGTCAAGTCAAGTTTAAAATGATCTAAATTAAATCTTCCTAAGAAAATATTAAGTCTAAGATCTTCCACTATTGTAGATGTGCGGGCCCTTCCCAAGGTTGATTATTTTCAGCTGAATATAGTAGTTCAGTTGCACCAAAAAGATGCAACCATATCTATTAGGCATTGGATGCTATGGGTTGGAGGATGGGTTGGGCTCAATATTTTGGATACGATGAGAGATCCAATCAAAAGTCTAATCTATGCAAATGGTGGATCTGACTTATCTAAGGAGTGGATCAATATTCTAGACACTGTGAGATTCATGAATTAGAGATCAGGTTAGGGTGCACCATGATTGGAGAATCATTGGACAAGAGTTGTCTACTCATCGATTGATCCATCATCAATAACTATTAGATGAGATGGTGAGTCAGTTGGCGGGACCGTACCATCCATTAGAAATCAATAATCATGAAGATTTTTGCATCTCTGCCAAAGGGGTGTAGGGATCCGAGTAAATAGTAGAAGTCTAATTTATTTTAAAATAAAATCCCTAAATAATTTGGTTAAGTTTAATTATAAAATCTAACTAAAAACTTTGACTCTCTATAGAAAAATATCTGCATCCAACCTACTAGCCCATATCTTGGATACACATAGACTGACCAGACCCAACTACAAGAATTGACTCCAAAACTTCAAAATTATTTTGGGTTCCAAGAAGTTGACTCATATGTTGGAACAGGATCCTTCCACCTTACTAGCACGTCCATCCGCTGATCAAAGAGCATCTCTTGAGAAGTGAATGGATGAAGATAATAAAGCTAGGCATTACATGTTGGACTCAATATCTGATGAGCTCCAGTGCCAACATGAAGACATTAAGACTAGCTGCCAAATGTTGGCTCACCTGCAAGAGTTATTTAGTGAATAGAGTTGCACAGCCAAATATCAAGTTACTAAAAGACTATTTAAGGCTTAAATGCAAGATGGGCAGTCAGTCCAAGATCATTGTCTGATGATGATCAAAGATCTAGACGAGCTTGAGAAGCTCGGTGTCAAGTTAGATTAGAATCTATAGACTGACATAATTCTGCAGTCCTTGATTGATTTGTATGGGCAGTTAATCATGAACTACCATATACATAAACTTCAAAATACCTTGGTTGAGCTTATGAATATGCTAGTTACTACTGAGCTTTCTATGAAAGGTTCTAAAGGCTCAGTACTTGCTGTGGAGTGGATTTCTTCCAAGAGAAAATCTTTTGAAAAGAAAAAAAAGTCCATGAAGAAGCAGAAGATGGATGGTTGGAAGAAAAAGAAGGCAGAGCCAAAAAAGAATGCCGCTGACAAAGAAAAATATTTCTATTGCAACACTGACGGCCATTGAAAGTGGAACTATCCTCTTTATCTGGCCAACCTGAAGAACAAGAAAGAGGCAGATCCTTTCGGAGGTATGCTCGTTATAGAATCTAATCTTATGATTTCTTCTGCATCTAGTTGGGTGCTTGACTCTAGTTGTAGTGCTCACTTATGCACTTCTACGCAGGATCTTGAGGATAGCAGTAGGCTGAGGGATGGTGAGATGATCCTATGCATTGAGAATGATGCAAGAGTTGTTGTTGTGATTGTGGGAACCTACCCTCTATGATTACCGTCAAGATTAGACTTAGTACTTAGGAACTATTTTTATGTGCCTGTATTAAGCAAAAATTTGATTTCTGTTTCATGTTTAGCACAGGAAGGCTATGTAATTAGTTTCTTCAAGGACCATTGTAATATTCTTTATGAAAGAAACAAAATTGCAAGTGGTTTCCTTATAAATGGTCTCTATCAGTTACATATTGATTTTTCTATTTTTAATATTAAGCAAAACGTGAATGCCATTGGATTAAAGTGATCTAGGGATAGTCTAAATGATAGGTATCTTTGGCACCCTAGGATAGGCCATATAGATGAAGATAGGGTTAACAAATTAGAAAAATTTGGACTGTTGAGTCCATTGACTTTTGAGTCATATCTAATTTGTGAATCATGCCCTCATGGCAAAATGACCAAGCTTCCTTTCATGGGACATAGGGAAAGGGCCATAGACCTGCTTGTCCTAGTACATACTGATGTATATAGTCCATTTGGTGTTCCAGTCAGGGATAATTACATCTACTTCATCACCTTTACCATCGATTTATCTTGGTATGGGTATGTGTAATTGATGCGACACAAGTTTGAAGCTTTTGAAAAGTTTAAGAAATTTAGATTCGAAGTAGAAAAATAAATAGGAAATGCCATTAAGGTTCTTCGATCAGATCGAGGAGGCAAATATCTTAGTCGAGAATTTCTAGACTATCTTAAGGATAATGGCATAGTCTCTCAATGGACTCCACCTGGAATGCCTTAACGGGATTTTAGAATGGAGAAACTGAATCCTATTAGATATGATTCGATCCATGATGAGCTTCACAGACCTCCCTGAGTTTCTTTGGGGACATAGTTTGTTGACCACTATATATCTACTGAATAGGGTTCCATCTAAAATTATTTCTACCACACCGTATGAGATATGGCATGGTAATAAATCAAGTCTGAGTCATCTTAGAATTTGGGATTATCCGGCTCATGTCAAGAGATAATAGATGGACAAGTTACAGTCTAGGTCCTTTAGAGCTCAGTTCATAGGATATCCTAAAGAGTCATTAGGATATTTTTTCTATCTTTCAAAAGATCATAATATGATTATGAGTCGATATGCCATCTTTCTTAAAAAATAGTTTATTCAAGATGGTGGCATCGAAAGATAGATTAGGCTCGAGGAGAAAGTCTCCCAAGAGCCATGAGCCAAGGAACCTATGGAACTTAATTAGATTGAGCCAATCTAATCACTACCTCATCCACCTCATAGATCAAAAAAAATTTTCCATCCTCTTGAAAGATACTTAGGTACTATTTTAGAGGATATAGAGAAAATGTTTCTCATTGGAAAAGAAGATCATGGTGATGATCCCAAAACCTATGTCGAGATGATATCAGATATCGACTCTAAAAAATGGTTAGAGGCAATGAAGTCAGAGATTGACTCAATACGCTTGAACCAAGTCTAGACCTTGGTAGATCCATCTAAAAGTATAGTACTTATTAGGTGTAAATGGATCTTCAAGAGAAAGATAGGTGCCAATGGGAATGTAGAGACATTCAAAGCAAGGCTCATAGCGAAAGGGTATAGTCAGTGTGAAGGCATTGACTATCAGGATACTTTTTTGTCAGTAGCCATGCTCAAATCCATCGACACATTGCTTGCTGTTGTAGCCTATTTTGATTATGAAATATGGCAGATAGACATAAAAATGATATTCTTAAATGGATATCTTGAGGAAGATATCTATATGTAATAGTCGTAGGATTTCACATCCAGTGATATTGATCACAAGGTCTACAAGCTGTGAAGGTCCATATATGGACTTAAGCAAGTATCTTAGAGCTGGAATGCTCATTTCAATAATGTAATCAAATCATTTGGATTCATCAAGAACAAATAGGAGCCCTATGTTTTCAAAAAGGTCAGTGGAAGTGCTGTTGTCTTTCTCGTACTGTACGTGGATGACATCCTCCTAAATGAAAATAATATTTTCATGTTGACTATGGTCAAAATTTGGTTGTCTAAAGAATTCTCTATGAAAGACCTAGGAGAGGCATCCTTTATTCTAGAAATTTAGATCTATAGAGATAGACCAAATAGGATGCTAGGTCGCGCATAAAAGATGTACATAGAGGAGGTGCTAAAGAGGTTTAGCATAGAAAACTTCAAGAAAGGATTGGTGCCCTTCAGACATGGCATTCATCTCTCCAAGAAGAAATGTCCCAACACACCTGAGAAGATTGAACGCATGAGCAACATCCCTTATGCTTCAGCAATAGGGAGTCTCATGTATTCCATGCTACGTACACGATTTAATATTGCCCATGCTGTGAGTGTCACAAGTAGGTATCAGTTGAATTCAGACGAAGAGCACTAGACTTCTCTAAAATGTATCCTTAAGTACTCGAGAATGACTGATCCAAAAACTTGATGCATGCTAATCTATAGCTATGGCAAGTGCATCAGTCGATCAAGTAATAAAGTAAATGAGTAGAGTATCAGCCCTAGAGGATTGGAAAATATGTACTGAAAAGCTCTTTTCTATGCTTTATTTAGAAGACCGATTTATGAGAATAAGAAATTAAAGAACAAAATAAAGAAATAATTAAAAATTTTAAGAAAATAGAGAGAGTGTAATTATTAGGATTTTAAACTTAATAGCAATGGGTTACTAAGGCAATCGGTTCACCAACTCAGTCAATACTATATTCAGGTTATTAGATTAATTTTATTTTATGTGACGATGGAGTCTCCTAGTTTATTCACTATCTTTTGGTCTAGGCATAGCAAAACTATCAATATTTATTAATTATCCTTTGGTCCAGGTGTAATTTAAATAAATATTAATGCATTAAGTTTTGTGAAACCCTCTAATTAAAATACGCTGCATCCAAAGCGCACTAAAATTTCCTGCATGCATATGAATTCTAATTTGATTCATAATACAAGGATATATAATCAAGAAGCAATAACATAGATGTACTTGGTCCTGTAACATCTATGTTCATCAGATCAATTAGAAGATGGCCAGTAATCTAAAAGCATTAAGATCAGATTTATATACTCCTCATGAATAAAATTTAAAATTAAAAATAAATCATACTGAATATTGCATCAAAAGAGTGGCTACACCTTAGCCTTAGTAAAAAATAATTTAGTTCATGATAACAAGTTTAAAAATAATAAATAAAATAAAAAGCATAAAGAAATTAGATCGTTTGATTATTGAAATTGGTTGTCCGTTGCTCTTGGTGTGAAAAACTTGATGAAGAAGTAGAGAAGCTCCATGATCGATGTCTTAATTATTGGAAGAAGAAATGAATATAAAAGCCCTTTCTCTTCTTTTTCTCAAAACTCTCTATTATTCCCTATTCCCAAGCTCTCTCTTAAAATTCTCTCCCCAAAACCCTCTAATTTTTTCTCTCTTCCTTTGCTTCTTTTTTTCTTCGGCAACAGCAGGCCTTTAAATAATCTGGGTGGTCTTCCATCGAAATTCCATTGAAATTGGATTTAAAACTCTCAAAATAACTCAAAAAGAGCTCTGGATTAATTCTGACCGTTGGATGCCGATCAAACGGTCCAAAAATCACTCAAAAATTATTTTAAAATCCTAAATCAAGTCAAAATTCATTTGGACCATTGGATCGGCCTTAAAGATTGAATCTTGACTATCAGATCGTGCATAGGACAGCATCAGATTCTTAGTTAAAAGTTGAGATGAATCTCAATCATTGGATCTCGATCGGAAGCTGCATCCGTCGTTCGTCAGTGCACAACTATCAGCCATTCGATCAAATCCCAGTGAAAGGTGCTCATTAGATCAGATAGAATTTCTAGATTGCCCTCTGTAGACCATGCGCGAGCTTGGTGTTGCATGGACCACCTCTTTCTTTAGCCAATTGAAGCACTCTTCTTCCTATAAAGTCCCCAAAATGCCCTCCACAATGGTCCACCGTGCATCACAAAAAATGCTGACATCAGCGCTCCATAAGCATGGTGTTAGTGGGTCGGTCTGAGTGCGGTCGAGCCAGGTAGTCTATTGAGCCAACTTGAACTGGACCGGCTTCTTTTTTTTTTTATTTGCTTTAAAATTCAATTCTGGGCTCATTTGAAGTCCATTTTTGCTTGAAATTTATTTCATCTGAACCAAAAAAATAAGATCTTCATATTGATAGCCTTCTTTCCTATATAAGATTAACAAAAATAATAATTTCTAAAAAAATAAATTAATTTATTTTATAATTTAATACTTTTATTAGTATATTTTTACCACTTATCACACCTTTCAACTTAGTCATTGCTAGTCTCTTAGCAATGTTTTATTTAATACCATCTTTCAATAAGATTGTCCATCAAAAAGATAAAATCTAGGACTAAAGGTCAAAAAATTTAGAAAATACCGCTAACTAAGCATTGAGCTTTAGAATCAAATTTTTGCAGTCAATACAATTAAAAACTTTCTTAGAGTACATCAAAGATCAATAGCACTTGTGTTCATGATGACTAACTTTAGCATTTTCAGTGTTAAATTAAAAGGATAAAAGTATCCTCTCTTATCACCTATTTTGATCAATTTTCTATACATTCCTAATTTTATACTCATGAATTAAGGTAGCTTTCACACTGCCTTTTTTTTTTTTTTGATGTGCTGAGCATCCTGGCCTTTCCTTCCACCATTTTATGTAAATTTCACACTTGACCTAGGTGCAGAGACCCAGTTACTAGGCTTTGGGCAATCCACATATACTCTATCTTTTGCACTTTATTTTTAGGTAGGTAGCTCTTTCCTTAAATTCAAGTTTCTTTGATTAGAATGTATATTAATTATCAATTTTTAGTGATAATTGAATCCTCAGTTGGCCTTATAATCAATACCTACTTTGCCTTGTTAGTGTGCATGTGCAATTAGAAGTGCTAATAGTCTTTTGATGACCTAAGTAGGCTGCTAAAAGTCTGACCAACTAATCTACTTCTTTAACTCATTACATTCATTAGCAAATACTTCTATCTTTTATCACTTATCCAGTCTATCTTGCTCAAGATTTTCTTCTTGACACATGGTTAATTTTTTTTTTTTTTTACCCCCCAACTTATTCTACATTGTCTTAAAGGAGAAAGAAAAATAAAGGAGTGCAATAAAGGATAGGAAGGAATACACCTGATTTGGTTCAGTCTGGTTCTTTGGAGCTTTGAAATTTTGCTTGAGCTCTCATTGATTTTTTTCTGCAAAATTGAAAATACACACCAAAGCAGTAAAAGAGCAACAACAAATTACTAAAAAATAAAAGAAAAAAAAATGATCAAAACTAAAAAGAAAAGAAACAACCTATCTAGTAGTTCTGATTTATAGTCTTCAGCTTGACTTTCTTTGAGTTCTAAAGTTGAATCAATCTGGTGCCACTTCAATTGGAATACTTTCATGTTTGGTCGAGCCCTTCTTTCAATTTGACATTGCTAGCTTTTATAGTCTCAAACCTATTTTCTACAGAATTCTCATATAATGAATTATCAATAATATCAATTAGAAAATAAGTTTGATTATCATCAGGATGTTTAGTATCTTTGAAAATATTAAAAGTAACTTGTTCATCTTGGACTCTAAGAATTAATTTTTTCTTGTTGAACATCTATTAAAGCTCCTCCAGTAGCTAAAAAGGGTCTCCCTAAAATAAGGGGTACATCATAATCTTCTTCCATATCAAGAACAATAAAATCAATAGGAAAAATAAACTTGTTTACCTTTACCAAGACATCCTCCACTATACCTCTTGGATATTTGATGGATCTGTCGGCTAATTGAAGAGTAATAGTGGTAGGCTTTCGGTTCTCCTAGACCCAGCTTCCTGAAAATAGAAAAAGGCATGAGATTAATGCTTGCTCCTAAATCACATAAAACTTTATCAAAACTACAATCACCAATAATGCAAGGGGATAGTAAAACTCCCTGGATCTTTTAGCTTCTTCTATGGTAATTTATTTTGAAGTATTGCTGAGCATTCTTCATTCAAATTTATTCTCTCATGCTCCTTCAGCTTTTTCTTATTTGTTAGGATTTCTTTGAGAAACTTGGCATACCTGGGCATTTGAGTGATAGCATCTACAAAAGGAATATTAATATATAAATTCTTTAAAATTTTGAAAAAGTTAGAAAATTTCTTATCTGGATGTTGTATTTGTCTCTCTGGGAATGGTAGTGGCGGCACGTAGGGCTTCACATTTGGATCAGCAAACCGTATACCTGGAGACCATCCATCTGCTGGTTGTTTTGGTGACTGATGAATTTTAGTTGATGGTTCCTTATTTGTAGTTGGCTCTTCAATCTCTTTCTTCTGATGTGGCTCCTCCAACTTTGTACCACTTCTTAGGGTGATAGCATTGACTTGCTCCCTTGGATTGGTCTCCGTGTTGCTGGGCAAGGATCCCTGAGGTCTCTCGAAGATTATCTTAGCCATTTGACCTATTTGCATCTCCAAGTTTTCGAATTGCTGCTGCTTGGTCCTGCCTAAGTTTGGCTTCCAAATTTTTTATAGTTGCTTCTTGGTTTTGCATAAATTTGACCATCAGCTCTTCCATGTTGGACTTCTTTTTAGGTACTTGGAATCCTCGGGGGTGGCTGTTGTGCTGCATTTTGATTGCTCCATGAGAAATTTGGGTGCTGCCTCCACCCTTGATTGTATGTGTTGGAGTAGGGATTATTTTGTTGCAGCCTAAAAAAATTACCAACATAATTAGCTGTATCAGTTGCTTTAGCAAAAGGATTACCTGTCTGGCAATTGCTCGTATCGTGTCCTCCTACACAGGTCACAAGTGATGCTCTGAATATGCATAGCTGTTCCCTTCAAGTTGTTGACTTCGGCTCTAAGGGCTGCAATTTCAGCTAGTAAGGTTGGCACGCAATCTACTCCCTGCACAGCTGCTAGTCTTTTTGGCATCATGCATTCTATCTGCCACTGATAGCTATTTGATGCCATCTCATCGATCAGATCAAAGGCTTCTTCCTCCATTTTTTGGTTAATGGTTCCTCCTACTGCTGCATCAATCATAGAATGATTAGTAGGAGATAAACCATTATAGAAAGTTTGTACCTGAAGCCATACGGATAGTTGATGATGTGGACATCTCCTCAGCAGTTCCTTGAAATGCTCCCAAGCCTCATATAGTGTCTCCATGTCCATCTGCATAAAAGAAGTGATATCGTTGCGCATCTTGGCATTCTTGGAAGGTGGAAAGTACTTGGCTAAGAATTTTTGGGCTAGGACATCCCAAGTTGTGATAGAACCTGTAGGAAGAGAATGAAGCCAATTTTTAGCTTTATCCCATAAAGAGAAAGGAAATAACCTTTAATAGCATCATCCGACACCCCATTAATTTTAAAAGTATCATAAAGTTCAAGAAAGTTAGAAATATGGGCATTCGGATCATCATGCATGTATCCATTGAATTAGATAGTTGATTGAATCATCTAGATCATTGCCGATTTTATTTCAAAGTTGTTTGCTCATATAGGTAGTCTTCTGATGCTTGAAGCTGCATCGGCTATAGATGGTGTGATGTAATTATTTAATAGATGATGTACTGATCGAATAGCTTCATACTGTCCCTTGGTCGTCATATCCAATCCTAAATTAATGTCGTTAGGATCTTCAGCTACCATGTATCTTTCTTATTGTAGTCTTCTGATGGTCCTTTCAATTTCTAGATCTAAACATAGTAAGTTACTATATCCAGTATGTGTCATATACTAAACAAATTTATTTTTTTTTAAAAAATAAAGTAAGAACAAAAATTAAAAATAAAATTCTAAAGTAAAGTTAGGATCAAAATTTCAATATTATTTCAGACACAATCTCCGACAATGACGCCAAAAACTTGATGCATGCTAATCTATAGCTATGGCAAGTGCACCAGTCGATCAAGTAATAAAGTAAATGAGTAGAGTATCGTCCCTAGAGGATTGAAAAATAAGTACTGAAAATCTCTTTTCTATGCTTTATTTAGAAGATTGATTTATGAGAATAAGAAATTAAAGAACAAAATAAAGAAATAATTAAAAATTTTAAGGAAATAGAGAGAGTGTAATTATTAGGGTTTTAAACTTAAGAGCAATGGTTACTAAGGCAATCGATTCACCAACTCAGTCAATACAATATTCAGATTATTAGATTAATTTTATTTCATGTGACAGTGGAGTCTCCTAATTTATTCACTATCCTTTGGTCCAGATGTAGCAAAACTATCAATATTTATTAATTATCCTTTGGTCCAAGTGTAATTTAAATAAATATTAATGCATTAAGTTTTGTGAAACCCTCTAATTAAAATACGCTGCATCCAAAGCATACTAAAATTCTCGCATGCATATGAATTCTAATTTGATTCATAATACAAGGTATATAATCAAGAAGCAATAACATAGATGTACTTGATCCATAACATCTATGTTCATCAGATCAATTAGAAGATGGCCAGTAATCTAAAAGCAGTAAGGTCAGATTTATATACTCCTCATGAATAAAATTTAAAATTAAAAATAAATTACTGAATATTGCATCAAAAGAGTGGCTACACCTTAGCCTTAGTAAAAAAAAATTTAGTTCATGATAATAAGTTCAAAATAGCAAATAAAATAAAAAGTATAAAGAAATTAGACTATTTGATAGCTGAACTTGATTATTTTTTATTTCATGTGATGGTGGAGTCTCCTAGTTTATTCACTATCCTTTGGTCCAGACGTAGTAAAACTATCAATATTTATTAATTACCCTTTGATCTAGGTGTAATTTAAATAAATATTAATGCATTAAGTTTTGTGAAACCCTCTAATTAAAATATGCTGCATCCAAAGCGCACTAAAATTTTCGCAAGCATATGAATTCTAATTTGATTTATAATACAAGGTATATAATCAAGAAGCAATAACATAGATGTACTTAGTCTGTAACATCTATGTTCATCAGATCAATTAGAAGATGGCCAGTAATCTAAAAGCATTAAGATCAGATTTATATACTCCTCATGAATAAAATTTAAAATTAAAAATAAATCATACTGAATATTGCATCAAAAGAGTGGCTACACCTTAGCCTTAGTAAAAGAAAATTTAGTTCATGATAACAAGTTCAAAAACAGCAAATAAAATAAAAAGCATGAAAAAATTGGACTATTTAATTGCTGAAATTGGTTGTCTGTTGCTCTTGATGTGAAAAACTTGATGAAGAATAAGAGAAGCTCCTTAATCGATGTTCTAATTATCGAAAGAAGAAAAGAAAAAAAATTAAAAGCTCTTCCTTTTCTCTCTCTCAAAAATCTCTATTCAAAACTCTCTCTGCCTCTCTCTTCTCTTTCTGCCTCTCTCTTCTCTCTCTATCTCTCTCTGCCTCTCCTTTTTTTCTCCTTCCAACAACAGTAGGTAGCCCTCCTTTTTATAGGCTAAGAGGTAGATTTTTGGAAGGAATTCTAACTAAATTGGGTTTAAAACTCTTAACATAAGTCAAATTAAAACCCTAGATAATTCTGGCCTTCAGATCAGCATCCAATGGATCAAAAATTGCTTAAAAATCTTTTAAAATATCCTAGATCAAGTAGGAATTTATGGCAGCCATTGGATCAGTCTTTGGATTGAATCTGGATCATCAAATCATGCACAGGAGAGCTTTAGATTCTTAGTTAAAAGTTGGGATGAATTTCAACCATTGGATCTCGATCGGGAGCTGTATCTGCCATTCGTCAGCACATAAGTTTCAGTCATTTGATCAAATCCCAGTGAAAGGCATCCATCAAATCAGATAAAATTCCTAAATTGCCCTCTATAGACCATGCACGAGCTTGGTGTTGCATGGACCGCCGCTTCCTTCAGCCAATCGGAGCGCGATTCTTCCTATGAAATCCTCGAAATACCCTCCATAGTGATCCACCATGCACCGTGAAAAATGCTGACATCAGCTTGGTGTCAGCATTGCGTTAGTAGGCGGTTTGCTAGGTGCAGTCAGGCCGGACGGTCTGCTGAGCCAATTTTTCTGAACTGATTTGAACCGGACTGGCTTCTTTTTTTTATTTCCTTTGAAATTTAATTTTGGGTTTATTTAAAGTCCCTTTTACTTGAAATTTATTTCATCTAAACTAGAAAAATAAGACTTTCATATTGGTGGCCTTCTTTCCTACATAAGATTAACAAAAGTATCAATTTCTAAAAAAGTAGATTAATTTATTTTATAATTTAATACTTTTATTAGTATATTTTTACCACTTATCACACCCCCCAACTTAGTCATTGCTAGTCCCTTAGCAATGTTTTATTTAATACCATGTTTGAATAAGATTATCCACCAAAAAGATAAAATCTAGGACTAAAGGTCAAAAAGTTTAGAAAATACCGCTAACTAAGCATTGAGCTTTAGAAGCAAATTTTGCAGTCAATATAATTAAAAACTTTCTTAGAGTATATCAAAGATTTACAGCACTTGTGTTCATGATGACTAACTTTAGCATTTCATTATCAAATTAAAGGATAAAAGTATCCTCTCTTATTACCTATTTTGGTTAATTTTCTATACATTCTCAATTTTATACTCATGAATTAAGGTAGCTTTCACACTGCCCTTTTTTTTTTTTTTTTTTGTGCTGAGCATCCTAGCCTTCCCTCCATCATTTTATGTGAATTTTCACACTTGACCTAGGTGCAGAGTTTCAGTTACTAGGCTTTGGGCAATCCAAATATACTCTATCTTTTGCACTTTATTTTTAGGTAGGTAGCGCTTTTCTTAAATTCAAATTTCTTTGATTAGAATGTATATTAATTATCAATTTTTAGTAATAATTAAATCCTCAGTTGGTCTTATAATCAATACCTACTTTGCCTTGTTAGTGTGCATGGAGAAAGAAAAATAAAGGATGCAATAAAGGACAGGAAGAAATACACTTGATTTAGTTCAGTCTGGTTCTTTGAAGCTTTGAAATTTTTCTTAAGCTTTCATTGATTTTTCTCTGCAAAATTAAAAATACACACCAAAGTAGTAAAAGAGCAACAAGAAATTACTGAAAAATAAAAGAAAAGAAAAATGATCAAAACTAAAAAGAAAAGAAACAACCTATCTAGTAGTTCTGATTTATAGTCTTCAGCTTGACTTTCTTTGAGTTCTGAGTTGAATCAATCCAGTGCCACTTCAATTGGAATACTTTCATATTTGATCAAGCCCTCTTTCAATTGGATATTGCTAGCTTTCATAGTCTCAAACCTATTTTCTACAGAATTCTCATATAATGAATTATCAATAATATCAATTAGAAAATAAGTTTGATTATCATCAGGATGTTTAGTATCTTTGAAAATATTAAAAGTAACTTGTTCATCTTAGACTCTAAGAATTAATTTTTCTTATTGAACATCTATTAAAGCTCCTCCAGTAGCTAAAAAGGGTCTCCCTAAAATAAGGGGTACATCATAATCTTCTTCCATATCAAGAACAATAAAATCAATAGGAAAAATAAACTTGTTTACCTTTACCAAGACATCCTCCACTATACCTCTTGGATATTTGATGGATCTATCGGCTAATTGAAGAGTAATAGTGGTAGGCTTTCGGTTCTCCTAGACCCAGCTTCCTAAAAATAGAAAAAGGCATGAGATTAATACTTGCTCCTAAATCACATAAAACTTTATCAAAACTATAATCACCAATAATGCAAGGGATAGTAAAACTCCCTGGATCTTTTAGCTTCTGTGGTAATTTATTTTGAAGTATTGCTGAGCATTCTTCATTCAAATTTATTCTCTCATGCTCCTTCAGCTTTTTCTTATTTGTTAGGATTTCTTTGAGAAACTTGGCATACCTGGGCATTTGAGTAATAGCATCTACAAAAGGAATATTAATATGTAAATTCTTTAAAATTTTGAAAAAGTTAGAAAATTTCTTATCTGGATGCTGTATTTGTCTCTCTAGGAATGGTAGTGGCGGCACGTAGGGCTTTCACATTTGGATCAGCAAATCGTATACCTGGAGACCATCCATCTGCTGGTTGTTTTGGTGACTGATGAATTTTAGTTGATGGTTCCTTATTTGTAGTTGGCTCTTCAGTCTCTTTCTTCTGATGTAGCTCCTCCAGCTTTGTACCACTTCTTAGGGATGATAGCATTGACTTGCTCCCTTGGATTGGTCTCCGTGTTGCTGGGCAAGGATCCCTGAGGTCTCTTAGAGATTATCTTAGCCATTTGACCTATTTGCATCTCCAAGTTTCGAATTGCTGCTGCTTGGTCCTGCCTAAGTTTGGCTTCCAAATTTTTTATAGTTGCTTCTTGGTTTTGCATAAATTTGACCATCAGCTCTTCCATGTTGGACTTCTTTTTAGGTACTTGAAACCCCGGGGGTGGCTGTTGTGCTGCATTTTGATTGCTTCCATGAGAAATTTGGGTGCTGCCTCCACCCTTGATTGTATGTGTTGGAGTAGGGATTATTTTGTTGTGGTCTGAAAAAGTTACCAACATAATTAGCTGTATCAGTTGCTTTAGCAAAAGGATTACCTGTCTAGCAATTGCTCGTATCGTGTCCTCCTCCACACAGGTCACAGGTGATGCTCTGAGCATGCATAGCTATTCACTTCAAGTTGTTGACTTCGGCTCTAAAGGCTGCAATTTTAGCTAGTAAGGTTGGCACGCAATCTACTCCCTACACAGCTGCTAGTCTTTTTGGCATCATGCGTTCTATCTGCCACTGATAGCTATTTGATGCCATCTCATCGATCAGATCGAAGGCTTCTTCCTCCATTTTTTGGTTAATGGTTCCTCCTGTGCATCAATCATAGAACGATTAGTAGGAGATAAACCATTATAGAAAGTTTGTACCTGAAGCCATACGGGTAGTTGATGATGTGGACATCTCCTCAGCAGTTCTTTGAAATGCTTCCCAACCCCATATAGTGTCTCCATGTTCGTCTGTATAAAAGAAGTAATATCGTTGTGCATCCTTGTAGTCTTTGAAGGTGGAAAGTACTTGGCTAAGAATTTTTAGGCTAGGACATCCTAAGTTGTGATAGAACTTGCAGGAAGAGAATGAAGCCAACTCTTAGCTTTGTCCAACAAAGAGAAAGAAAAAACCTTAATCTAATAGCATCATCCGACACCCTAATAATTTTAAAAGTATCACAAAGTTCAAGAAAGTTAGAAATATGGGCATTCGGATCATCATGCACGTGTCCACTGAATTGGATAGTTGATTGAATCATCTGGATCATCGCCGATTTTATTTCAAAGTTGTTTGCTCGTACAGGCGGTCTCCTGATGCTCGAAGCTGCATCGGCTATAGATGGTGTGATGTAATCATTTAATGGATGATGTACTGGTCGAATAGCTTCATGCTGTCCTTCGATCGCCATATCCAATCCTAGATTGATGTCGTTAGGATCTTCAGCTGCCATGTTTCTTTCTTGTTGTAGTCTTCTAATGGTCCTTTCAATTTCTGGATCTAAAGGTAGTAAGTTACTATGTCCAGTACGTGTCATGCACTAAATTTTTTTTTTTAAAAAATAAAGTAAGAATAAAAATTAAAAATAAATTTCTAAAGTAAAGCTAGGATCAAAATTTTAATATTATTTTAGACACAATCCCCAGCAACGATGCCAAAAACTTGATGCGTGCTAATTTATAGCTATGGCAAGTGCACCAGTCGATCAAGTAATAAAGTGAATGAGTAGAGTATCATCCCTAGAGGATTGAAAAATAAGTACTGAAAAGCTCTTTCCTATGCTTTATTTAGAAGACCGATTTATGAGAATAAGAAATTAAAGAATAAAATAAAAAAATAATTAAAAATTTTAAGGAAATAGAGAGAGTGTAATTATTAGGGATTTTAAACTTAAAGAGCAATGGGTTACTAAGGCAATCGGTTCACCAACTCAGTCAATACAATATTCAGATTATTAGATTAATTTTATTTCATGTGACGGTGGAGTCTCCTAATTTATTCACTATCCTTTGGTCCAGGCATAGCAAAACTATCAATATTTATTAATTACCCTTTGGTCCAGGTGTAATTTAAATAAATATTAATGCATTAAGTTTTGTGAAACCCTCTAATTAAAATACGCTGCGTCCAAAGCGCACTAAAATTTCTGCATGCATATGAATTCTAATTTGATTCATAATACAAGGTATATAATCAAGAAGCAATAACATAGATGTACTTGGTCCGTAACATCTATGTTCATCAGATCAATTAGAAGATGGTCAGTAATCTAAAAGCATTAAGATTAGATTTGTATACTCCTCATGAATAAAATTTAAAATTAAAAATAAATTATACTAAATATTGCATCAAAAGAGTGGGTACACCTTAGCCTTAGTAAAAGAAAATTTAGTTCATGATAACAAGTTCAAAAATAGCAAATAAAATAAAAAGCATGAAGAAATTAGACTATTTAATTGCTGAAATTGGTTGTCCATTGCTCTTGGTGTGAAAAACTTGATGAAAAAGAAGAGAAGCTCTTTAATTGATGTTCTGATTGTCGGAAGAAGAGAAGAAAAAAAAGAGAGAGGCAGGGAGAGACAGAGAGAGAGAAGAGAGAGATAGTAAGAGAAGAGAGAGGGAGAGAGAGGCAAAGAGAGTTATGAATAGAGATTTTTGAGAGAGAGAAAAGGAAAGGCTTTTTATTTTTATTTTTTTCTTTTTCCGACAATCAAAACATCGATTAAGGAGCTTCTCTTCTTCTTCATCAAGTTTTTCACACCAGGAGCAACGGACAACCAATTTCAGCAATTAAACAGTCTAATTTTTTCATGCTTTTTATTTTATTTGCTATTTTTGAACTAGTTATCATGAACTAAATTTTCTTTTACTAAGGCTAAGGTGTAGCCACTCTTTTGATGTAATATTCAATATTTTTAATTTTTAATTTTAAATTTTATTCATGAGGAGTATATAAATCTGATCTTAATGCTCTTAGATTACTAGCTACCTTCTAATTGATCTGATGAACATAGATGTTATGGATCAAGTACATCTATGTTATTGCTTCTTGATTATATACCTTGTATTATGAATCAAATTAGAATTCATATGCATGCAGAAATTTTAGTACGCTTTGGATGCAGCATATTTTAATTAGAGGATTTCACAAAACTTAATGCATTAATATTTATTTAAATTACACCTAAACTAAAGGATAATTAAAAAATATTGTTAGTTTTGCTACGCTTGGACCAAGAGATAGTAAATAAATTAGGAGACTCCACCGTCACATGAAATAAAATTAATCTAACAACCTGAATATTGTATTGACTGAGTTGGTGAACCAATTACCTTAGTAACCCATTGCTCTTAAGTTTAAAACCCTAATAATTACAATCTCTCTATTTTCTTAAAATTTTTAATTATTTCTTTATTTTGTTCTTTAATTTCTTATTCTCATAAATCAGTCTTCTAAATAAAGCATAGAAAATAGCTTTTCGGTACTTATTTTTCAATCCTCTAGGAACGATACTCTACTCATTTACTTTATAACTTGATCGACTGGTGCACTTATCATAGCTATAGATTAGCATACATCATCTGTTGCTCTTGGTGTGAAAAACTTGATGAAGAAGAAGAGAAGCGCCTTGATCGATGTCTTGATTGTCGAAAGAAGAAAAGAATATAAAAGCCCTTTCTCTTCTTTTTCTCAAAACTCTCTCTCAAAACTGTCTATTATTCCCTGTTCTCAAGCTCTCCCTTAAAATTCTCTCCCCAAAACCCTCTATTTTTCTCTCTCTGCCTCTGCTTCTTTTTTTCTTCAGCAACAGTAGGCCTTTAAATAATTCGGGTGGTCTTCCATCAAAATTCTACTGAAATTAGGTTTAAAACACTCAAAATAACTCAAAAAGAGCTCTGAATTAATTCTGACCATTGGATGTCAATCAAACGGTCCAGAAATCACTCAAAAATTATTTTAAAATCTCAAATCAAGTCAAAATTCATTTGGACCATTGGATCGGCATTAAAGATTGAATCTCGACTGTCAAATCGTGCATAGGAGAGCTTCAGATTCTTAGTTAAAAGTTGGGATGAATCTCAACCATTGGATCTCGATCGGGAGCTGCATCCGCCATTCATCAACGCACAACTATCAGCCATTCGATCAAATCTCAGTGAAAGATGTCCGTCAGATCAAGCGAAATTCTTAGATTGCCCTCTATAGACCATGCACGAGCCCGGTGTTGCATGGACTGCTGCTTTCTTTAGCCAATTGGAGCGCTCTTCTTCCCGCAAAATCTCCAAAATGCTCTCCATAATGGTCCACTATGCACCGCAAAAAATACTGACATTAGCACTATGTAAGCATGGCGTTAGTGGGTCGGTCTGAGTGTGGTTGGGTCGGGCGGTCTGCTGAGGCAATTTGATCCGGATCGACTTCTTTTTTTTTTGTTTTCTATGAAATTTAATTTTGGACTCATTTGAAGTCTATTTTGCTTGAAATTTATTTCATCTGAACCAAAAAAATAAGATCTTCATATTGGTGGCCTTCTTTCCTACATAAGATTAACAAAAATATCAATTTTTAAAAAATAAATTAATTTATTTTATAATTTAATATTTTTATTAGTATATTTTTACCACTTATCAATGACTAAGGATATATTTCTAGTCTTTGGTAATGGAGAACTCAAGGTCTAAGTGTATACAGACTTGAATTTTATGTCTGATATAGATGATCAAAAATTGACATGTTAAAGTCTATTTATTTGTAATGATGGTGCTATCAGCTGAAAAAATTCTAAGCAGATGGTGATAGCAGATTCCACCATACAAGTAGAGTACATCGCTACGTCGAAAGCTACAAAGAAGGCATTCTGGTATAAAAAGTTTATCACAGAGCTTGGAGTGATACCATCAGATGTCATCCCTCTATATTGTGAAAATAATGATGCCATAGTCCTAGCTAAGAAACTGAGATTTCACCAGAAATCCAAGCACATCCAATGACGATAACACTTCATCCGTGATTACCTCAAGAAGGGATACGTCGAGGCTAAGAGAGTCGATATTGCAGATAATATGGCTAACCTACTGACAAAGCCATTGAGCCAGTAGAAGATCGAAGCCCACCTTGAGAAAATGGGATATAGATTTGTAGCCAATCTGGTTAGGTTAAGTGGAAGTTTGTTAGATGTATGCCCTAGAAGCCAGATTGGCTATTACTTATAATACACTTCTAAGGGCAATTTTATAATTTTGACTATAAATTAGTAAATGGGTTATTTTTCTATCATAGTGTGTATTTAAAAATATTTGTGATACATTCTTTGAGTTAATGGTAATGACAATTCATATTTTTAAGATTTAAAAATTTAAGACATGAATTTTCATAATTAACTCATAAAATGCTCCCGTCCGTAAGATCATCATGAGGATGGTAATCAATTCGGAAGGTTGGTATACGATCATTTTCTTAGGATAGATGTATCTTGAGTCTATAGTATGGAGATACCGAAGCAAGAGTACAGATACTTATTAGAGAATGAGGGCACTGAGCATGATCACCTCGAGTAGTCATAAGAAAGTCTACCTTCTCATCGATGACTGACTCGATGCTGCAGTGGTATATATGATTCTTTGATCTAAGGTGCATCGGTAGTTCACCTTGAGGGTGTTATAATTTGACTACATCATAACTCGATCTTCTAGCCATTCGAAATCCCGATGTGTATGTTGGCTATAGCATGTTCATTGTAGGAATTGAATTGCACCAATAAGGACATCTATCCACATCGATAGATGAGGAGAGATTGAGTCCTTAAGCCCATGGCTATGGCTGAATGAAGATGATAGAAAGAGTTTCTATTAGGATTTCATATTGGACTCAAATCAAATGGTTAATTCATATGACGGACATTGGGTTTGACGAGTTCACCTTAACCTTAATCTTGTCAGGGCTTAAGATAGAAGAACCCAATCATACAGGTAACTGCACCAAGAGGTTCACTTTCAGTTCCGATGGATTGCCAGCATATACTACTAGGTGTCACTAATAAATTTTGGAAGCAATTAGAATGATTTTGATGATCAATCATTCTAATTGTATGAATCAAAAAAGTTTTGATCCATCGAAAGTTATTTCAATGATGTCAATGATGGAGATCATGACATATCTTATTACCATATAGAATTGAACCTAACTGGGTTATAGAAATAAGAGTTTGGGTTTGGATGTCGTCAATTGAGCTAATTCAGTTTGATCGATTTGGTTTAGATCCAATCAGGTTCAAGGTAATCGTGCTAGCACACGATTGAGCCTGACTTTCTCCTTCTAAAATCTTTTTCATTCATCACAATTGAGTCAAATTTATTTTGACTCATTCCTATATTTTGAAAGGGTTTATTTTCATCTGACTAGAATAAGTCTAGATCAGATTAATTATAGAAATTAAATTCATTCATAGTAAAATTGGACTAGGGTAAAAAAGTGATCTGTTTGAGAGAATTGAGGGTCACCTAATCAGATGCTTCTAAAAAATTTTTTAGAAATTATTTGATTCTAATTTTAGATATGTAGTAGAGCACGAATTATACATTGGGTGTACCAAATTTTGTGATATTTGAAGGTATCTAGACTGAGTTATGATAGAGTTTGATTTGGATCAAACTCTTGACGGAAGAGTCCTAGGCATAGTGAACTCTTCCTTATCTAATCATGCCGCCACCTTCTAGATTGATTTTTGATGTCAAAATCATATAGGATCTGGGGACTTTTATGGAGATCAGGTTCTAAAGTCCCAATGGTTGAAAAAATAAGAATTTTGGTCAAAGAGGGACTCTAACTTGGGGCTATGCTTTTGTATAAGAACCCTTGCACCAAGGCTCTTCATGAGAAATATTTTTCATACCCAAAGGCTGCCATTCCTGATATCCCATGGCCCCTCTATCCTCTCTCTCCCTCTCTTCTACATGCCTAAAAAGTTAAGCACAAATCTGAGAAGAAGATCCAATCAAATTTGTAAAGAGTTTAGCATCTACACGATGGTGTTCGTGAGATGGACATGCTGCCTTCAAAAATTCTTTGAAGGACTTCTAGATCAGATTCAAATTGAAGGAAATTATGCAGAGTTTAAGCATGCATTTTTGAAATATTTTTAATAAAATAATAGTAAAAATAAATATTTATCTAAAATTAATACTATGCATGCATTGATCATCTCAAATAAATCCTACTCAGGATATAAACATACTAATATGTTATAGAAAAATAAAATGCATTCGATCAGCAAATCGAATCTACTGATCGATATGAGTTCAGAACTCGATACATTTTTATGGATAGTTAATCTCTATGATTTGAATCTATCAGAAGAAACTATGGTGTTACACTATAGCTGCACACTCGTCCGACCTCTATGGATGGTCCACACGGAGCTCCTGGTCTTGACTAGCTCTACCGAAGTGCTAGCTCCTCACTGGAGCCTTCGATGGTTGATCATGATTGATCTGATTAATCATATATTTTTTGATTTTTTAGATACTCTAAAAAATTAGAACATAAATACTGGAGGATGATGAAGATGTGTTTTAAATTTGATGGCGATCCGATACTCACAGCACTCGATCTCTCCACCCAAACCCAGATTCTCAAAACTAGGGTTTCACTCAGCCCAAAAACCCTAACACACTAAAAATCTTATCACGCCCTCTCTGTATAGAGTTTTTTCATAAAAAGAGTTTTTATTGAAAGTTGACTTTTAGATCTATAAACCCTATTTAGATAATATCTAAAAATTAGGTATCCTTAGAGGTGAAAATTAGAGAAGAAGAGAGGCATGAGGGAAAAGTAAAGTGCTATAAGACCCTACTCACCTTCACTCCAAAATTGTTTTTGCCAAAAACTAATGCCCAATCACTCTAAGATTTTTACCACATAATGATAACACAATCTTCTACATGAAAAAAAATTCTTATAATTTATTGATATGAATACCATGGAAAAATGCATGGATAAAAGATAAGGGTCGAGTGGTCGGGAGGTTTTAACCACTCATTTGATTTCAAAAGTCAAATTTGCCTCTTATCCTTATCCAATGCCTCCTCCAATGTATTTAACATGCAGAAGGACTCTCTTTCTATGTGTGCCCATTTTTATTTCTCCAAAAAATATTCAACAAATAAAAAGGATGGTGTGGGAAGTAGATAAGGTTGGATTGGTTCCAACCTCCAACAAACAGAGTTTGAATTAAAAACTCAACTTACTTTGAACTGGTCTAACCCTTGGACTAGGTCAAAAGTAGATAAAAGAGGAGGCACAAAAATCTTTTGGGTGAGAGAAAAGTTACGTACAAAAAATTATGGGCATGGAATAAGAGTGAAAAAGTCAAAAATAATGGGCGCATGGGAGAGTTTGAATTCAAACTTTATTTGACTTGGTCCTAATTAGTTTCAACCAAACCAATTAATCTAGATACAATTAGACTCAGTTAAACCTAACCAAATTAGGCTTAGCCTAATCCAATAAAATTTTAATCAAATTAAAAATTAATTAGGTCCAGGTTCTGATCAAATTAGGGTCAAAACTTCCATAGTGATTAGGTCATCTCATGACCTGATCGGGTCAAACCCAATTGAATCAAATTCAATTGAACTTGATCGAATCCTCATCACTCAATCAAATTAAGCTAATCAATAATTGAATTGCTAATTAATCCTTTAAAAATATCTAAGTCCAAATTAGATGGGTTACTAGACAACAGATTTCCATCAACATAAAACTTCTGAAGAGTCCCAATCCAATGGGACTCTTGAACCCAGTATCCCAAATGAATGGAACTCACGATCTTAGATTCCCAAACCAGTGGGACTCTTGATCAGAGAGTCCTAGATGAGTAGGACTTAGAGTCCCAGGCTAGTGGGACTCTTAGTCATAGAGTCTTAGTCCAGTGGGACTCTTGACTACAGTGTTCTAGGTCATCAAGACTCGTGATCAGCCATCAGATCAAGTAGGAACTCCATATGTGTATGACCCCATAGGTTTGAATCCTAAGTCAGTAGCATAAGAACCAACTGTACCAATCGATGTGACCATCTAGTAATGATACCCAACGTCCGGATAGGTCACAAAGTCACAACATAACAATGATGAACCTGTGGAATATGGTTACCATATAATTCATCCTCTTATTCACAATGCTCAAAAGGATGATCTAGGGTTTACTGTCAACCCTATAATTCATCTACATTATATTTTAAAATTTAGCATCCATCATATGGATTACCCTGATCGAGAATTTTCTAAATTGAAATACAGTGATGCACTTGCTCCAACACTTGGAGGGATCAATCCCATCTTGACTCACAGACCGACAAGCCAAGTACTTGACTATACCCAGTAGCCTTCCATCACTGAATTAAAAATTTAGGTAGTCCAGTATCTAAGTATAATGAGTTGCTTGCAAGTCACCGTGGTGGTCTCAGGTCTAAGGAACACTTATACCCATATTCTTCAGGGCTAATCTTGATAGAAGAAAAACTCCAGAGTTGGTCACGTTCAGTACAGATGTACCCATACATCCCACTTGCATACCAAGCTAGTGTCTCAATAATCCTTGGTTATGAGAACAACTAACCTATATGGCACACAATGACCTATACTCGATAAACATTATCGTCCTAAATAACA